>CM042170.1:67321746-67339246 GCA_023376005.1 Doryteuthis pealeii | reverse complement strand
GTGTTTATAAAAAATAGGGTGTCCATTAAGAATGAATTTATTTCAAAACTTTGTCGACATTAAATGACCCACTGAGGTTGATATGCCGTAAAACAAAACAAACAAACAGATTTATTGCAACAATTATAAAATGGAAATTTATTATCCGGGACGAAATGGAGAAATATTTTAAGTATAAATACAAGTTCCATATGTGCAGATGGATGTGAGCGAGAATGTCTTGGCAAGATAAAAAAACAAAAATCTTTATGAAAAGAAAATCTATGTGATCACGTGGCGTGTCTTACAGGCGATAATAATGGATTTACTCGGCGAGAAAAAACTTTTGTTCGTATTGTTTTGTAGTCTGTCTACGAATGAATTCGATTCTGTGGTCTTCTTGCGTGTGTGACAGTTTGTTACATAATTCATGGGTAGCTTATGAATTGTGTACGTACTGTAGTTAGATATATTTTTGAATCAGAGTTCGTTAGATTCATAATAACGGTGGTTGAGTGGAAAATTACCAGTCGTTACGGTGTTACTTGTTGGCAGGTAAGGACCCCGACTTCCTCTTTCCGAAAACGCACCATTAGAGGCGTTAGAGATTAGTTTTAGTTTTTAGATCAGTTGCTGCAAGAAAAGACCAGAGAAAATGGCCGATGATGTAGACGAATTGGCTGCGGGATCAAATAGAGTTAACAAGTAAAACCCCTCTCATCTCATCCCTCATACTCTCTCTGTCTCTCTCTGTCTCTCTGTCTCTGTCTCGCTCTCTCTCGCAATTATATACCCGAGATGTGGGTATATAACAAGCTAACAGTAATTTATCTGTTGGCTATGCTGATAGTTGGAAAATTTTGATATTACGTGTCGTTTGGCTAGTTGCCGACTGCTATTATCCGCGGTTTAATGTGGTCGGCCATGGTTATGGTGACGGCTGTGATATGTTGTGGAAAGCTTCGTTAGTTGCTTTCATCGTAAACCAGCCCTACCAAAATTCAGACTTTTAATGCTTATTGGTTAAAAAACATTGTTTTTGAAATCACGTAATTTGTTCCCAACTACGTCCGCATGGGTTTACTTTTCCCCAAAAAATTGGTGCCTGACTTTCTGTTCTACTTTTAGACCCGATGAAAAGTTTATTTTCATTATCTTCTTTTGTTTTTAAATAGACACGATACATTTTTAAGTTACAAAACACTATTTTCCGCATTCATCACGTATGGAGACCAACTTAGCGTAACGGGTATCGTCGTAGGAAATGGATTTGACCGCCCAAAATCGAATCTCGGATGAGGTTGTTTATTTTTCACTTCATGCAAATACCCTTGGGAAACGTATGAATCTGTTCTCTTTCAAGCTATATGTGAATGGTACGCCAAACTGGATTATTTAGCTTTAAAAAGACAGCCAGTCTAGGAGAAGGGAAAGTCTGAATTCAAACCAATTTTACTCCGGTTGAAAATTGATTTTGGTGTCTGAGTGACAACAAGTCTCCTCAGGTTTCCAAGACTCTTCTGAGTATTCTAGCCGATTTTAACAATTCTGTTGTCTGAATGGTTTCAATTCTTCCTCTGATTTTCAGTTCCTTTAGACCTTTTTCTAAACTTTTGGGGACCGTTCCAAGTGCCCCAACTACTACTGGTACCACTTTCATCCCATATTCCACATTTAAAAAATATCTAGCAAGGTGTAGATATGTGTCTATCATTTCGTTTTCCTTCATCTTCACCCTGTCATCTACTGGGACTGCAAAATCTACCAGTTGACAAGTTCTTTTTTTTTGTGTTAATCAGAAGAGATTCTGGTTTATGCATATACCATTTTGTTGCATGATCAGATATTATTATTATTATTATTATCTGCTCTTTTTGAGTTTTCACATCAGCATTAGCTGATGGTCTTTCACTGGAGTCTGAGTGACAGCAAGTCTCCTCAGATCTCCAGGACTCTTCTGAGTATTATGGCAGATTGCAGCAGTGCAGTGTTCTGAATGGTTTCCATCCTTCCTCTGATTTCCAAACATTCCTGACCCTTTTCCAATCCTTTTGGGACTGTTCCAAGTGCACCAACTACAATTAGTATCACATTGACTTTCATATTCCATAACTTTTTCAGTTCTCTGGCAAGGTCCAGGTATTTGTCCATTTTTTAATTTTCCTTTATCTTCACCCTGTGATCTGCTGGCACTGCAAAATCCACCAGTTGACAAATTCTTTTTTTTTTTTGTTTATCAACACTAGGTCTGGTCTTCTTGCTGGGATAAGGTGATCCGTTTTTATTTCAAAGTCCCAGATAATTTTATGTGTTTCGTTCTCAAGAACAGATTCTGGTTTATGCATATACTATTTTGTTGTGTGGTCAAAATGTAATTTTTTGCATAATTCCCAGTGGATCACCTTCCCAACCCAGTCGTGTCTGGTTTTGTACTCCCGTTGTGCTAGTTTGCTACATTCGCAGAGTACATGGTTTACAGTCTCATCTCTATTACCGCATAATCTACATTTTCTATTTTGTTGGGTCTTATCAATTTTTGCTTTGATATAGTTTGTCCTTATGTCATTATTCTGTGCAGCAATTATTAGTGATTCAGTTTCTATTTTAAGGTTTCCTTTTCTTAACCACGTCCAGGTCTTTTCGTGTGCAACCTCTCCAATTTGTCGTTTGAAGTGTCTATATAATTGTTTTTCTTCCCATTTTTGTTTTCTAGTCTCTGTTGTTTTTCTGTTTGTCCATCTGTCACTTCTACTATTGTTGGCCGCCATAAGTAATTTGTCTTTGCTCTTTCTTGTGTAATCTTCAAGTTGTTGGATAGTGGTTTCTACACAGTCCTCTATGTTGGCAAGACCTCTCCCCCTTCCTTTCTGGACACATATAATCTATCTCTATCGTCTCTAGAGTGAAGAGCCTTGTGCATGGTCATTAACTTTCTCGTTATTATTATTATTATTATTATTGTTGTTGTTGTTGTTGTTGTTGTTAATTCCCATTGGGGAATCTAGTTTTGACGGGTTTCCCATCCACCTCCAGTGAAATGAGACAGTTTTTCAAAGTTCTGTTCAGCACAGTTCGATTAACAATAATCAATAATTGACAAATTGATTTTAACAAATAATACATAAGAAAAGATTAATTTGAAAGGAATTTATCACCTCGGGGTTTTTATAACATATCTTATACGACTTCTCACATAGTATAATGGTTGACTATTTAGACAAGCAGACATTTAATAGGGATTTCGATTCTTTTCCTTATTTTGCTGGCCTTGTGCCATGACTTATTAGAAACTTACAGTACATTGTATAATGGTTAGCGAACTATCATCATCATCATTATGTCGCGCCATTAGCACGGATATCCATGACAATCTCTCGCCAACCTTCTCTATCATTCATTGAGCCTGAGATGTCTTCTGCACAGCATCCAGTATCCTCGCATAGTTGGTCAATGTAGGTCCTTGCTTGGCGGCCCACACTAGCATGTCCATGTATTTGCTTCCACAGGAGAACATCGGTTATGAGTTCGTCCTTGCTCCTCCAACAGAGTCCAGCATGTCTTGTCCGTCTTACTCTGATGGTATGTGAGATGGTGGGCAGGTGGCCATACAGTTGCTTCTTTGTCTGGTGTTGTTCAAGACCGCGCGCATCATTCTTGTGCAGGTTCCATTTAGCTTTTTCTCCAGGCGCCTCGTCAGGGTCCAAGTGGTGCAGCCATATAGCAGCACTGACACGACCACGTTATTTATCTCAAAGACGCTGGGAATTTTATGTCTTATTTTCTTGGTCAGATTATCACACACACACACACACACACACGCACACACACACACACACACAAAATATATAATATATATATATATATATATATATTATTAATGTGTGCCATATTATGCAAAGTTTTTGAGAGAATGTTGATAGAACTTGTATTAGTAGTAGTACATTGGATAACACTATATATATATATATATATATATATATATATATATATACAAACAAACATATATACACACAAACACAGACACAAACACAGGCATACACAGACACACAGACACACAGACACACACACACACACACATATATATATATATATAATATATATATATATATATATATATATATATATATACCGACATTTATAAATAAAGAGACATGTGTGTTCTTATCGGCCTGCTTGTTGGGGGAGTGAGTACTAGGTCAGTGAAATATGAGCCCTGGGCCTTATTGGCTATTTTTACGACTTAACTTTTTTATGTGTGTGTTGGGACCTTGATTCGTGGAAGGTGTTACAGTGCCGGATGTCAACTGTACAGTCGACCTAGCGTGTAAATTGTTCGTGACACGGAATTGCGCCGAGGTTAGCGTTACATTGACTCCACCCCCTCCCCCAAACATAAAACCCCCACCCACACTCACCTGTGCCCTCGCTCGTATTTCTACAACAAACTTACCTGTACTTTGCAATTGATACGGGTAATATTTTTTCTTTTTCTTTTTGTCTCCTACACCTCGGAATATTGTCGACTGTGCGTGTTTGTGTTTGCCACACATCACACTGGTTTCCGCCCATCGGCCGTTGTTTTTCTGGCTTCAGTATTATTCCCGCCCCCATCGAGTCATGACACTCCTATTTTATGGGCAACAACAACAACAACAATAATAATAATAATAATAATAATAATAATAATAATAATAATAATAGGACCTTGCCAGAGAACTGAAAAGACTGTGGGACATGAGGACGAAGGTCGTGCCAATTGTAATTGGTGCCCTTGGAACGGCCCCCAAAAGTCTGGGAAAGAATTTGGGCGAACTGGAAATCAAAGGAAGAACCGAGACCCTCTAAACTACAGGATTGTTAAGATCGGCTAGAATACTCAGAAAAGTCCTGTAATGACAGGTGTGAAAAATTCGATAATAATAATAATAATAATAATAATAATAATAATAATAATAATAATAACGAATACTGCAATCTGCCAGAATACTCAGAAGAGTCCTGGAGAACTGAGGAGACTTGTCACTCAGACTCCAGTGAAAGGCCATCAGCTAACGTTGATGTGAAAAACTCAAAAGGAGTGAATAATAATAATAATAATAATAATAATAATAATAATAATAATAATAATAATAAGAAGAAGAAGAAGAAGAAGAAGAAGATCTATTAAAATTTTCTGGGATTTTGAGATGCAAACGGATCGCCCAGTTCCGGCTGGGAGACCAATTATGGTTTCAATTACTAAAGAAAAAAAAAGAAGAAAAATATAGACTTAGCCATTCCAGCAGATCATAGAGTGAAATTAAAGGGAGCGAAAAACGAGATTAATACCAGGACCTTGCCAGAGAACTGAAAAACAAACAAACAAAATATGAAACATAAAGTACATATTCATACTCATCATAGTAGGGGCCTTTGAAACAAGCCCGAACTACCTGGACAAAGAATACAGGGCCTGAAGATCCGAGGGAGGATTGGATCCACCCAAAATGCATCACTCTTGAAATCGTATACAATACTGAGAACAATCCCAGAGAAATCGGGCTTCTGGTTTGAATGGGTGGGAAAAAGAATCAACTGGAAATTGTGAAAGAAACTAAATTGGAACTTACAAAAAATGTTGTATGAACAAACCAGAATCTGTTCTAGAGAATAAGACTCATATAATTCACTGGGACTTTAAGATACAAACGGATCACCTAATCCCAGCCAGAAGACCAGATTAGTGTCAATGAACAAGAAAAAATACTTGTTATTTAGTGGATTTTTCCGGTGGACCACAGAGTAAAAATAAAATAAAAAAAGAGAGACAAATACTTGGACTTTGTCAGAGAATTGAAAATGCAGTGGGGCCATTTAATGACAGTATCACTAATTGTGGTTGGATTCTATAGATTGGTCCTTAATGGTTTGGAAAAAAGACTGGAGAAACTGGAAATCAGAAGAAGAATCGAGGCCATTTAGACAACAGCATTGTTCAGATCGGCTAGAATACTTAGGAAAGTCCTGGAGACATGAGGAGACTTGTTGTCACTCAAACTCCAGTGAAAACCGTCAGTTAACCCTGGTGGGAAACTTTCATAATAATAACCCAGACAACAGCATTGCTAAGTTCTGCTAGAATACCCAGAAGAGTCCTGGAGACCTGAAGAGACTTGTTATACCTCAGATTCCAGTGAAAGGCCATCAGCTTATGTTGGTGTGAAAAACTCACACAACAACAACAACAACAACAATAAATAATAATAATAATAATAATAATAATAATAATTGCTGATTAACAAAAAAGAAAGAACTTGTCAACTGGTGGATTTTGCAGTTCCAGCAGATCACAGGGTGAAGATAAAGGAAAATGAAAAAATGGACAAATACATGGACCTTGCCAGAGAACTGAAAAAGTTATGGAATATGAAAGTCAAAGTGATACCAATTGTAATTGGTGCACTTGGAACGGTCTCAAAAGGATTGGAAAAGGGTTTGGAAAGTCTGGAAATCAGAGGAAGGGTTGATACCATTCAGAACACTGCACTGCTGCAATCTGCCATAATACTCAGAAGAGTCCGGAGACCTGAGGAGACTTGCTGTCACTCAGACTCTAGTGAAAGGTCATCAGCTAACGCTGATGTGAAAACTTAAAAGGAATAAATAATAATAATAATAATAATAATAATAATAATATATAATAATAGTGAAAGGCCATCAGCTAATGCTGATGTGAAAACTCAAAATAAGTAAATAATAATAAATAATATAATAATAATAATAATAATAATAATGAATAAGCGAATGCTGCAAAGTGTCTTAAAGAATTAGAGGAGCAAGATGACTGTGTGGAAAGTTGGTCCACTGAGAATTGTGCAAGAGGCTAATGTTTGACCCTTCTGACATATCGTAGATGCACAAACCAGAATCAATCCACAAATAAGATCTGTCTCATCCTCCAGGGACAGAGATGTTTTCGTCCCCAGATAATCTCGTGTTAAATTAAACACGACACCACGGAATAATAAACATCATACAATATCCTAAGCTTACTTGCGTACACACAGGAATATTTAATGCCAAACATCTTGGAACTAAGGAACAATTCTGAAATATGTAAATCCGTCTCAAAGTTTCATATCTCTTAGGAACTTCACACACACGTACGTACGATAAGGACATTTCTATATTTGCAGTTTAATTCAATTCTTTTATATTCTTACAATTTAATTTGTCCTTACAACAAAACATGTTGCCGTTATTCGTACATAATTGGTCTTGCAATATTATAAAAAAATTTAAAAAACACAAGTTCATAAACAAGTGATGTTTATTTCGCCTACGCTGCAGTGTTTCGATCTATTTCAATAGATTTTCATCAGGGTTTTCGTTAGTTTGAAGAAAAAATAATAAATATATCACAGAAAATAAGCATTCTTCAAGACTCTTTTAATTTATGGTCGGTCAGTCTATTTAAAATTGTTGGTGAAAACGCTAGCGTTCTTGGATTTTCGTAACGTAAACAGAACGCCGAAACAGAACGCGGGTCGTAGATTTCAAAAATGTGAAACGGACAATGACTGATAGGTAGGGTGTGTGGGTGTGTGTGAATGTGTGTGTGAAATTCTTACATCATTATTATTATATTTAATAAATTTATTCAAGGATTTATGCAAAGATTTAATTTTTTTGAAAGATATTGTCAATAACAAAAACAACTACAATAAAATACCAATTATTTTTTAATGAAAAAAAAACCTATTTAATTGAAAATACGGCATCTATCTAACAGCATTTTCTATTAATTGGTCTTATACGATAGGCAGCAGAAATATCTACCACATTTTAAAGTGTCACTTCTGTTGTTCAATTGAAGTTAGGTAAGTGGTAATGGTAGCTCCATCTTCCTAATATCTTAGCATTTTCTTTTTAGATGTGATCAGCTCTGATAATTGCTTGGATCGGCGCATACCGTGTGTTTGTTTTTGAAACATTTGAATCTCTAATTGCTACACAGAGTTTTATTGCTCATTTCATGTTAAATCGGAATATTGCTGTTCTGGATAGAAAATCGATACTGTTATGGGCTGAAATATCCGATCTCACTGACAAGTTAAAGCGACAATTTTTCCAGGCCGTGGTTATATCTGTACTGCTGTATGGCTGCACCACTTGGACCCTAACGAGGCGCATTGAGAATAACATGGATAGGAGCTGCACAAAAATGATGCGTGCAGTCTTGAACAAGTCGTGGAAATAGCACCACACAATGAAGCAACTGTATGGCCACCTGCCTACCATCTCACAAACCATTCGATTGAGACGAACTAGGCATGCAGGACACTGCTGGAGAAGCAAGAACGAGCTCATAAGTGACGTTCTCCTGTGGAAGCCAACACATGGACATGCTAGTATGGTTCGCCCAGCAAGAACCTACATTGACCAACTATGCGAGGATTCTGGTTGCTGTGAAGAAGACCTCCCAGGGGCAATGAAAGATATGGAAGGTTGGCAGAGATTTTCGTGGATATCCGTGCTGCTTGCGCGACATGATGAGGATGATGATGGCCTGAAAATTTTATCCGGAAGAGCATCATTTTAGATAGCACTAATACCCCTGGGAAAGGTATGCATCCAACAATTTTCCCTCTGGCTAAGGGTAAATAGTCGAGCTGACTGGGCTCTTTAACATTGGCTAGACAAACAGGCTAGGAGAAAGTGGCCCGGAGGCTCGCTTCACACGAACACGCCCCGCGTGTCCATGTCTCCAGTTTACCGTCGCGATGGTAGTGGCTAGAGGTGCCGCCCGACTCTGCACCGCGACCCTACCGCCGTTGAGGTATTCATCAATCCAACCGTCAGCGACTACCGTCATCACACCACCGATAGTGTCGGTTTAGCTCAGTCTGTAGAGCGTCGGACTAGGAACCACAAGGTTCTGGGTTCGATACTGGGCCTCGTTAACTCAGCGTATGAGTAACACAGGGATCTGTGCGGTAAAGTGAGGAGCTGATGGTAGGCGTGATGCTCTTCCTCATACACCAAAAACAATCTCCTTGGTTTTGAAAAGGGGATAGACTCTCTCGATATCTGGCTGATACCGACTTTAGGCCACCCCGACGACTTTACTTACTTAAATGTTGACCTTGTGTCGTACCCTTCCCGGTTGTGAATATATATATATAATATATGGACTCTCTCGTCGATTTTCGACGCATGAGTGTTCTTTCGGTGAACTACCAACACAGTGATTTGTTTATAGTGGTGAAGGCTTGTGTAGGACCATTCCGCACTTTTTGGCACAGTCGATAGGAAAGAATTGGTGCATCAAGGAATGCCACAAACCAAATCAACGACTGACCTCAGGAATTTTGAATTCAGAGTTATCCCTCTCCTAGACTGGTTACCTACCCAAGGTTAAAGAGCTCAGTCTGCCCTACTATTTTACCCATAGCTGGAGGGAGAATATATGGAGGCGCGTGGCATAAGGGTTAGAGTCGTGGAAAATGGACTTGTCAACCCGAGTTCATATATATATATAAGTAAAAAAATAACAAAAGACTTAGAGATTTAGCATTATAGTCTATTTCAGGGAGCTTAGACAAATTGTCTAACTCTCCCGATTCATCATTCGCATCTGATGAATCAGGAGAGTTAGACACTGAAATATACTATAATGCTAAATCTCTAAGTCTTTTGTTATTTCTTTACTAATATATTTGCTCTGTGACTCTAACATTAAGAGCACACATTGAGCTCTCAAACTGCGACAGGTTTTTAAAAATAAAACACTTGTGTCGTAAGGAAGATTTCTTCTCTGGACTTTTGAAATTATATATATATATATATATATATATATATATATATGTGTGTGGTGTGTGTGTGTGTGTGTGTACTTATAACTTTATATAATTGTGTGTGTATAGTGGTGGTGGGTGGGGGTGAACGGGAGTATTTCTAAAGCAAATGTCATTAATTTTCAATTTTTTTTTTTTTTGCTTTAATATATCAGTCGGTCTTAATCTGTTATTGGCTTTACTTTATGAACAATAATGCAAACATCGGATTAGTGCGTGAGATTTTTTGGGGGTCTGGAAAGACGAGAAAATGATATAGAAATTTTGATCGAGTTACTTCCCTTCTTTTTTAACGTTCTTTAGTTTCTTTTTCGTTTATTTATTTGCTTTTCATTGATTTTGTTGATCGGCCGGCTGTTGACGAATCTCTTGAGCTGAAATCTTCGGTCGGCGTGTTGGTTTAATCACTCGACAGACTGGTCGGTATTGTCGCAAGATTTGGGCCTAAGTCGTTGCAATCTGTCAGCTTTATCCGTTGAATGAAGAGGCGTAGAGACAGTAGAGATAGAGGTTAACTGAAAAGGATGTGGTGTTGAGGGTGGGGGTGGTCCAATGGTGAAGCTTGTGGTGCAAGATTAGGGAGGATGAGAAATAGATGAAAAGAAAGAAAGAGAGAGAGAGAGAGAGAGAGAGAGAGAGAGAGAGAGAGAGAGAGAGGGGGTACAGAAAAAGAGACAGTGTGCGTGTGTGTGTGTCTGTGTGTATGTGTGTGTTGTGTGTGTGTGAGAGAGAGAGAGAGAGAGAGAGAGAGAGAGAGAGAGAGATAAACAGTGTGTGTGAGGGCGAGAGGGAGAGAGAAGAGAAGTGAGGGAGATATAGAGAGAAAGAGAGAGGGGAAGAGAGAGATAAAGAGAGATAGAGAGAGAGAGAGAGAGAGAGAGAGAGGGGGGGACAGAGACAGAAACAGAGACAGTGTGTGTGTGTGTGTGTGTGTGTGAGTGTGAGTGTGTGTAAGATAGATAATAGATAGATAGATAGATAGATAGAGAGAGAGAGAGAGAGAGAGAGAGAGAGAGAGAGGGGGGCCGAGACACAGAAAGAGTATGTATGAGAGAGATAGAGGCGGGAGATAGATAGAAAGATCGATCGATAGATAGATAGATAGATAGATAGAGAGAGAGAGAGAGAGAGAGAGAGAGAGAGAGAGAGAGAGAGAGAGAAAAAAGACCAAAAAGAGAGAAGAATGATCATGAAATGGATTTACCATTTCTACCCCCCCCTCGGGATGACAGTGTGGTGGATTGGGGGATGAGAATAGAGAAGGGTGGTGGTGTTGTTCTGGTGTGTGTGTGTGTGTGTGTGTGTGGTGGAGGGGGGTGATAGTGATGATGAAGGTTAGAATAACGGTTAAAGAGACTAAGGTTTGAGGGGTGGATGTGGGTGTGTGTGTAGAGGGGGGGCAGCAGGTGGCAAATAAGACGTCTGCGGTCCGTGCAAGGGTGAAAGCGAAGAATTAGTCGCGTCGTGGAAAGCCCGTCACTTGTCAGAAAATTCAATTCTTCTCCTGTGTGGAATTACCATCTTCGGATTACGGCGGGCGGATTCTATGATTCATCTCTCCGAGAGAATACCGAGACAGTTCAGGCTATTTGGTTTTAAAGATTTTGTTTTCACCATTCCTTACCATAATTCAGACGGGTTTGGGTTTCGGGCCGGGACGGCTTACGCATTAGCCAGGCTGATCTCAGCTTAAAGGTTTCGGTATTTCGATTTCAGATAAGTAAGATTCTCCAAGACTTCCAAGCCATTCACCAGCAAATCGATACTTTATAAATGGGCCCGCATCCGTGTGTGCGTGTGTTTGTATGTGTGTATTGTGTGTGTTTGTATGTGTGTGTGTGTATGTGTGTTTGTATGTGTGTGTGTGTGTGTGTGTGTGTGTCAGCGAAAAGATATTAAAAATCTTCAAGTATTTACTCAGCCTGTTATATATATATATATATATATATATATATACACATATATTTCCTTATATATATATATATATATATATATATATATATATATATAAAGTAAGTAAAGTCGACGGGGCGGCCTAAAGTCGGTATCAGCCATACAGCGAGGGAGTCTATCACCTTTTCAATAGCGCTAGACGAAGGAGATTGTTTTAGCATCTGAGGCGAAGCGCCACACCTACCATCAGCTCCTTACTTTACCGCACAGATCCCTGTGCTATTCATACGGTGAGTTGGCGAGGACCGGTATCGAACTAGGAACCTTGTGCTTTCTAGCCGAACGCTCTACCGACTGAGCTAACCCGACCCAAGATATATATATATATGTATGTATATATATATACATATATACATATAAAAAGGAAAAAAGGAAATATATATATATATATATATATATATATATATGCTCCCTGTTATTTACTAATTTGAGCTCCCTCAAGTAGTATATACCGATGTATGTATTTATCAGTTAAAACTCCGTTTCTTACTGGCAGTTGATGACGGTTGAGGGGTTAAGGAAAAGACAGTCGGGTTTCATTCCCGGTTAGAAGTAGTTGCTAAGTCTAGCCACACTGAAGAGACGTAAAACGTCGAAACACAGTGTCTGTGGACGACTATATATATGTGCCGTTGTTTAGAACGCTATATATAATAGCCATACTCCATGTCGACAGGGATTATAATAATGTGTACCTCCTAAAAATGGATACCCTAGGTATGACATTAAGCTGCACCTGATGGTGAGGCTCCTGTTCTCGATATAAGGAGAATGTCAGGAACATACCGACTTAGAGTAGTCGTACCTATTTGTCCCATTTATGTCGCAAACAGATCTGTTTAAAAATTATTCGCATTCGATAGAAATACGTGACACTATATAACTATATGTAAATTATATTTACTAAACATAGGTAGTTGAAGCTGTACGTGGCTAAGAAAAGGAAACCTCAAAAGAGAAATTGAATCACTAATAATTGCTGCACAGAATATTGCCATAAGGACAAACTATATCAAAGCGAAAATTGATAAGACCCAACAAAATAATAAATGTAGACTTTGCGGTAATAAAGATGAGACTGTAAACCATGTACTATGCGAATGTAGCAAACTAGCACAATAAGAGTACAAAACTAGACACGACTGGGTTGGGAAGGTGATCCACTGGGAATTATGCAAAAAATTACATTTTGACCATACAACAAAATGTTATAAGCATTAAAACAAGAATCTTTACTTGAGAACGAAACGCATAAAATTCTCTGGGACTTTGAAATAAAAACGGATCACCTTATCCCAGCAAGAAGACCAGACCTAGTGTTGATTAACAAAAAGAAAGAACTTGTCAACTGGTAGATTTTGCAGTTCCAGCAGATCACTGGGTGAAGCTCTAAAGAAAATGAAAGAAATGGACAAATAATAATAATAATAATAAAAGCGAAAAGATAGATAAATACTTGGACCTTGCCAGGGAACTAAGAAAACGGTGGAACATGAAGGTGAAGATCGTGCCAATTATAATTGGTGCCCTAGGAAAATTATCCCAAATTAAAATAAGACGAAAATAAAATTCAACCAACCCTTTAATAAACAAACTTTGTTTCACACAAAACTAATTCACATTTACTAGTTTTACAAACATTAATCTTAGAACCAGACGGCAAAAATGTTATTCATCTTTTAGAATGCACACGTTGCTCCAAACAAAATCAGAATAGAAATTCAATTCTAAAATAAACAATTCACCGATTTAATTCTGTATGTGTGGTTATTTATTTTAAAATTAAATTGCCATTCTGATTTCAATTCTGATTTTGTTTCGAGCAACACAGACAGAATTAAATCTGTGAATTGTTATAAACTAATCCCAGCAATGTATACAACGAGATTATTCTCACGTGAAACTATCTTCAAACGTTGCAATCAGAGGGAAAATTCTGGCGAGGAATTTATTCTCAAAAAGAAAAAAAAAAAGAAAAATAAAGGAAAAAAAGAAAAAAAGTAAAACAAAATAAAACAAGGAAACAAAAAACCAAAGTTTCTTTGAACGTAACAGATCAGAAAAAAAAGTTGTCGGATGTTTAAAAAGAAAGAATTTCAGCAGTGACGAATGATTGTCGGCCTGTCGGCTCAAACCATCATCACCGATGCTTGACAAAATATAACGGTAAAAAAATCGGTTTCATATCACGTATTTGTCTCAAGGTAAGTAGTCGAATGGTAAACTCAATCGAGATGTATAGGGCACCCAGTGAGAATCAAATTTACGAATGGTTTGTTAACTTGACTCGTTAACTATTAGAATTTCTTTCTCGGTCTCTGTCTCTCACTCATTCTCTCACCCTATATATATATATTATATATATATATATATATATATATATATAATTTTTTTCTCCCTTCTCCTTACTCCAATCACGACATTATCTTAACCTTTTATCCAATTTATACACTTTGACTTTCAAACAATTTACAGGTTGAAAACTTTTGATAATGCACTGGTCGAAAGGGTCCTTGAGACTCTCTTTTTCGTCTCCTTCAATCCTCAGTATTTAAATGATCGAACCGAATCAAGTATTATAGTATTCAAGTTTTTTCATAAAATCTGTTGTACCAAACATTTGTTCACACACACACACACACACACACACACACACACACGCGCGAACACACACACACATATATATATATGTATGTATAAAATAAAGTGATGAAAAATAATTTTTCTATTTTGTCTCATTCATTTTTTTATTGTTCTCAACTAGTTTCGATCTTAGGTCATCTCCAGTAGAAACATTTTCGAGAAAAAAGTTTTAAAACAGTTGCTATAAGAAGAGCGACAAAAATGTAGTATCTGTGTCCATCTGGACTCTTTCTGTCTCTCACTCGCTCTCTATCACACTTGCTTTTTGTCACTCCCTCTCACACACACTCGCACTCTCTACTCGTCTGTCTCTTTCTTTCTCTTTCTCTCTCTTTCTCTCTCTCTCTCTCTCTCTCTCTGTGTCTGTCTCTGTCTGTCCCTTCCTACCTCCCCTCTCTCTCTCGCTCTCTATGAAGTATATTCAGGTAGCAGTCTTTTAAGCATGTTTCTTTTAAGTTTTCTTAAAAGTTTGAAATCAGCATTTCCAATCACTTTGAGGATTATCGCAATACATTCATCCTGCTCCCATTTCCATGGCCTTGTGCCTAACTAAGCTGGGTATAGTGAATATTAAGTGAGCAATCTCCAGCCAGCGTGTTCTACCAGGTGTTGGAGTTTCTGACACCAAATCCTTGTTCTCAATTTACGAGGGTCTCTAATTGCAGTTTGCAGGCCATAAATTGGGATTTTAACGAGGGACCCTGTCATTTTTATGCAGTTCAACATCGGATGGATGAAGATTCTGACATCATTGTCATTCTATAACGAAAGAAACGGTTGTATATCATTGCTGAATTCTCACTCTATCCAGATTTTCTTTACCAGATTTATTTACTAGGCAAAACTTTGCCCGCCAATGATCCACCTTATATATATATATATATATATATATATATATATATATATATATATATATATATAAGTTAAGAGTAAGGAAATGAATCTGACGGTATAAGCATAGATAAAAGGATATGAGAAAACACAATGCTGTTAAAATGAAAATATTTTATATCATATTCCTAGCTAATATTGAACAATATTTCGATTATAATATATAATATATATATATATATTATATATATATATATATATATATTATTATGGACTCTCTCGTCGATTTTCGACGCATGAGGGTTCATACATACAATGAACATCCACACAGTGATTTGTTTATAGTGGTGAAGGCTTGTGTTGAACCATCCACACTTTTTGGCACAGTCGATAGGAAGGAATTGGTGCATCAAGGGTTGCCACAAACCCAATCAACGACCGACCTCAGGAATTTTGAATTCAGAGTTATCCCTCTCCTAGACTGGTTACCTACCCAAGGCTGAAGGGCACAGTCTGCCCTACTATTTAACCCATAGCTGGATGGAAAATATATGGATTCATACCTTTCCCAAGGGTATTAGCGCTATGGAAATGCCAACAGCTTCGTCGAACGGAACTCGAATAGACTGATCCATTTTCACGACTCTAACCACTTGCCCACGCGCCTCTCTCTCTCTCTCTCTCTCTCTCTCTCTCTCTTCTCTCTCTATATATATATAATATATATATATATATATATATATATATATATATATATATATTAGGGTTGCATAGGCATAAAGTCAACAGCTCTTGGTTACTGACAGTTTCTCGCTTATGCGATTCTCAAACCGAGTACATTCGGTTTGAGAATTGTATAGGCAAGAAACTGTTAGTAACCGAGCACCGTTGATATTTCATGTCCACGCACCTTAAAAGCTTCTTAATTAGATGAACCCCAAAACAACAAAGGGTTAAGATTAGATAAAGAAAAAAACAAAAAGACAAACAAATTATATAATAAGTATTTCTAACTTTTATAAATTTTAAGTTATCAGTTATCAACTAATTCATTTTAACATAAACTAATAATTCCGAATTCATTCATTCATTCATTGGCATTTCAGTCTCGGAGGACTATAATATATTTAAGCGCGTGGTGTAATGGTTAAAGTCATGGGAAAATCCTGGACGCGGTAATTGCATTTTCACTTAGCGCTAATACCATTGGGAAAGGTATGAATCTAATTCTCCCTCCAGCTATGGGTAAATAGTAGGGCAGACCGGGCTCTTTAACCATGGCTAGGCAACCGGTCTAGGAAAAGGAAAACTCTGAATTCAAACCTGTTGAACTCCGCTTAAGAAATTGACCCTGTGTCGCATCCTGCTCGTGCGGAGGGGTTGGTAAATATGTATAATATATTTTTTGTGCCCATGAAATTATAGTGCCTCCTGTGACTGTGAAGTCCAATGTCCGAAAGACATTCTCGACCACAGATGCTGCATGTGAAGGCTGTCCCTGAAGATGTTTATGTGCCGCTGCTCTGTTGCCGCTGTTTTCTTCTGGTTCCCTTCGCTTCAGAATTATTCAACAAATTTAATAAAAAATGTATAAAAAATCCTAACAATTCTAAACTGTGGCGGATGTGTTTGAGTAAATAGTTAAATATGGAATTTTTAAAATACCAAAAACTGACATTTTTTCTTGTTGCACTAAACTAAGGACATTATATGTAAAAATAAACCTACACTGATTGTTCATTATTCTCTGTTTTCATTTTAGATGTGAATCGTTATACAATGTGCGATTTCTTTGATTTCTTTTTCAAGAATCTTTATTCTCTCTGATCAAAGGAAATTTATTGGCCGTGTTGAATTCTATTGAATCTATTGTCTTTCTTTTCTTGTTATTTCCTAAGCTTTTCTTAATCTAGAACACTGGACTCAAGTTGCTTACAGTACGTGCGGTTAATATGTGGTCACCCACATAAATACTGAACAGGTTCATTGTTGCTTAACTTCACTGATCTGGAGGGATCAACCGTTTTAAACCTCATTTGATCCTGAGTTATTGCTTTATTCTTTTATTCTAATTTTTTTATTTATTTTTATATTATTATAATTATTATGTAACGATTACCTACCTGTTAAATGTCTCAAACACTCTCTCTCTCTCTCTCTCTCTCTCTCTCTCTATATATATATATATATAATATATAATATATATATATATATATATATATATATATAAATCTAATGAGTGAGATAAACCTACTAAA
>CM042170.1:67296746-67314246 GCA_023376005.1 Doryteuthis pealeii | reverse complement strand
AAAATTATTCTTAATTACTATATACAGCTTATGACTAAATTGCATTTCTTGAAATTGAAAATATGTGAAAAATAATTAGTTTCAATAATTTGCCTACTACTTATATCTATAAATATACTCTTACTGAGGTAGGACACATTCAAAATAGGTTGGCCACATACTATAACAGAATCAAAAAGGGATGGCCACATACTATAACGGCACCAACATATCCCATGTAACCCCTTGTTTTTTTTAAAAGTCTATATGACAAGGGGTTGGTTTAGCTCGGTCGGTAGAGCACCCACCTTAGAATCGCAAGGTCCCAGGTTCGATACCGGTCCCCGCCAACTCAGCACAGCTTCGGTAATATGATTTGTGCGGTAAAGTAGGGAGCTGACGGGAGCTGACGCTCTACGTCAGTAAAACAATCACATTGCTCTAGCGCAATCTAAAAGTGTTATATACCCCTTTTCATATCGGGTGGCGAAATGAGTGAGGGGAGGAGATGGGTGCTTACTAGTTTTACTTCCTCGCTGCCATCCTCTTCTTCTGGGCTGATTTCTTCATTCTTCTGGTGTTGGATTATTTTTAGTATATAAGCTGTGCTGCAAACCAACACTTAAATTTATAGACTAAGCGAGGTCACGTGGTTTAAACCTCAGCCAATCAACAGCCCGAATACGTGGTTGGTTAACTACTTAATTGGCTGATAATGACAGACGTCCATTTGCAATCCTTGACGAAGGACCAGCAAGACTGAGGAGCACCAAGGAACAACCAAAGATTTCTTCGCTAAGGATCGCGCTTTGCTTAACACAAAGGATCTCCGCTGGACAGCGCTCTTGCTTGAAGCCTAAAAGATGGCCACAAAAATCGTAACATCTGGGCTGGCTTCTATGTGCACATTTTTTGGTTGTAATAATTAAGCAAGACTTTATTGTTGTACAAGACGTCTTTATTCTTTATTAAAAACCCGAAGCTCGAAAGGATTTTCAACCGCGTGGTGAGAAGCTGGCAGCTTAGGACAGATGAACGTTACGTCTAGTCACTTTGATTAACGGCTAAAATCTAACTAACTAAACTTAACTTCCGTTCTCACGTTTTCCCATTGGTGGAAGTCGGAGGGTTAACTAAATGTCATTACCTATCAATAAGATAACCCCCTCCGATTTTGAGTTTCAACGAATTTTAATTCAAAATCTAAGTACACTTATAGACATAATTCGTAGGCTACCCACGAATTATATAACAAAAGGAAATAGACTCCCTCGCTGTCCGTCTGATACCGACAATAGGTCAACCCGCCAACCTTTTTTTATATGTAGAAATAAGAAAAAACAAAAACAAAGTATTCCCTTTTTTTTAGAAGGATGTTACCCCTATGTAACGGATACAGTTAGCGTATTCTGAGCCCTGTCGACAGGACTAACATTCAAGTTAGCGTTGTTCACATATAAACAAGTAGGTATGTCCAATATCGAGTTAAAGAGAAATAATTGATGTTTCAAAGTCTACAAAACAGTAAGTGAAAATAGAAAAAAAAATACGGGAGCCCATATGTGTCAATTTATGTGAGACAATTACACGGCGTAGCCAAAAAACCCCCAAAAAACGTAAACATATAACGACACAACAAGGACACGAGTACTGGACCGTTTGTTGTCCCCAGAGTGAAAGAGATTACCACATCCAGGTATTTTGAAGTAAGTAAGTAAAATCGTCGGGACGGCCTAATGTCGATATCAGCCAAACAGCGAGGGAGTCTATCTCCTTTTCACTAGCGCTAGACTCCCTCGCTGTTCGACTGATACCGACAATAGGCCACTCAGCCAATTTCACTTACTATACGATAAGAACTCTTGTCTCATTTCTACTTTTGCCATGCTTAATTGTCTCTAAACTTTATTTTCCCACTGAATCCGATCCCATTTCTTGTGTTTTTCGTCCGTCTCCTGATTTTATTTCGCTAACCCCCTCCCCTCCAAAAAAACAAAAAACTCCTTCCGACATAGACCACCCCTACCCCAGACCTGCACACTTAAAGATATCAACGTTCTCCTCCTAAAACATTAATTGCACGAAAAAGTGTCTTCATCATAAATCTTCCATGTTGACACTAAAAGTTGTCTCTTAAATCTTAAACTGTTTCGTCTTTGTTGTCCTTGGGTTGTTTGTCTATCAAGTTAAAAGTCTCTCTTTCTTAATGTGCCACTTGTCTTCAAGGAGAAGGGCAGGGGGGAAGAGGGGAGGACATCGTTTTGTGACCCTTTCCCCCCCTCTCTCTCTCCACCCCCCTCATCCGTTGTTTGCTTTTTTCTCTGTTGATTATTCAACTCGGCTCTTAACTAGAAACATTTTCGTTTTGAAGAAATTGAAGAATAAGAAAACGAACATTTCGGATTCTGACTTCATCCTTTGTTAATTGTTGTTGTTTTTTCTGGATGTTTTTAGGTCGAAGGAAGAGGAGGAAAACAAAAGAAAGTGGGAGGGGAAAATGAGAAAGAGGTATAGAAAGGAAATTGAAGAAGGGAGGAAAGAGTAAAAAGAAGGAAACAGAAGAAAAGTGAGAGAAAAAAGAGAAAAAGCAAAAGAAAGAAAGAAAAAAAAGAAAGAAAAAAGAAAAAAGAAAAGAAATAAAAAAAAGAAAGAGAGAAAAGAAAGAAAGAAAGAAAAGGAATGAAAAATATGCAGTAAAGGAAGATGGAAGATGAAAGAAGGAAGTCAACGGGAAAGATGAAGGAAAAATAAAAGGAAGGAAGGAAAAGAGAGAAAGAAGAAAAGAGAAAAAAGAAAGAAAGACAAGTGGAAAGATAAGAAGAAAAGGGTGAAGAAAAGATAAGAAAGATGGAAAGAGAGAGAGAGAGAGAGAGAGAGAGAGAGAGAGAGAGAGAGAGAGAGAGAGAGAGAGAGGGGGGTAAAAACAAACAGAAGAAAATCGGAAAAAAAGATAGAAAAAGAAGTAGGAGTGCAGATAAGAAGGAAGGAAAGAGAAAGAGGAAGAAAAAGGGAAAAAAGACAGAAAAGAAGAAAAGAGAAGGAAAGCAACAAAAAAAAAAAGAATCAAGAGAAGAAGGAATGAAAAAAAAGAAAGAAAAGAAAAATGTAGGAAAGAAGGAAGGAAAGAAAAGGGAAGAAAATATGGAAAAAGAAAGAAAAGAAGAAACGAGAAAGAGAAAAGAAAGATGAAAAAGATGACAATTGAAAAGAGAAGGAAAGTAAAGAAAGAGGCAAGAAAAGAAGGAAATAAAGAGAATGAAGGAAAGAGAAAAAGGAAGAAAATACAAAATTGAAGGAACGAGAAGAGAAAAAACAACAAAAGGGAAAAGGAAAGAGAAGAACGAAAAGAAGTTTGGTATTTAATATGTCAAAACTTGTTGGGTTATTTAATTCTGAAATAATTTTTTCTTGCAAGCAAGTACATGTTTTCAAATAATTATTCCTATTTAACAATAATCATTTCTAAACAAATATAATTAAAGTCGTCGGGGTGGCCTAAAGTTGGTATCAGCCAGACAGCGAGGGAGTCTATCCCTTTTTCTCTAGCGCTAGACAAAGGAGATTGTTTTGGCATCTGGGTGGAGCGTCACACCCACCACCAGCTCCTCAGTTTACCGCACAGATCCCTGTGCTACTCATACGTTGAGTTGGCAAGACATCTAGACATCATCCCTTTATTATACAAATTGATTGGCTGTATAGTCATCTAGACAGTAATCTAGACATCTAGACATCATCCCTTTATTATATAAGTTGCACGCAACTTGATTTTAAAATTTAGATCTTTTGTTAGGACTGCATCGTTAGGATCCGAACAATGTTATTTGTGTAGCTCTCCCCAATTTTCCAGGGACACGCCACAGGTCGGCAAAATTTGTTTGGTCGTTACTGCTACACCGTGAAATATTCGTGAATAGAAAAGTCATAGCATAAAAATCTTCGATGTGATCTGGCATGAGGGAGGGGGGGGGTGGACAATAGAGAATCAGACTGGGGGTTCGCGAGGGTAAAGGAAAATACCAATGAATATTTATTAGTATCTGTGCGACTCAAAAGATGGCGCTCTTGATGAAAAAGGACGAGATGGGACAAATAAGAGGGGGGGGGTTGAAGATCGGAATAAGGCGGGAAAAATGTCACGTGGTGATAAATAGAAGGAAACGCTTGCAACAGGGGAATTAATGAGACGGAAAATAAAGTACGCCCCCCCTTTTTTTTTTCAAATGAATGAAAAAGATGAAAAATGTATCTCAGGTGTTTGATAGAATGAAATAATTCAAAGATGATTCTAAGGATTTACAATTAAATTAGGGAATGAATATAAAAAATCGGGAGATTAGGGATTTTCTTTCTTCTTTTTACTGATGAGAACAATGGTAAAAATGATAGAGAATCAAAATATTTGGATTATTTGGATTATTCGGACTATTTTCTTCCTCTTTATTGTTATATACACAACGTTTCAGCCGATGTTCTCTCCGACTTTCTTCAGGTGTTTCGTGTCAAACCAAGGAACCTTCTTGAACTCGGAAACCTTCGTGTCGAACTCGAGAACACTCAATGCCGTTATCGGGAGTAAAAATGATACAGAATCAGATTATATTGATATTTTATAAAAACAATTCGTTAAAAAGGTGTGTCAGAAAATACAAAAAAATGTCGATACTTTTTTGACACACCTTATATATATATATATTATATATATATATATATATATATATATATATATATATAATCAACACATGAGAGACATGAGATGACGCATTCTGAAGAAGGCAATAGCCAGACACCTTAGGTAAATGCTCCATAAAACCTTTGTATAAACAGTTATATTTAATAAATAAAGCTCTTACATTTGTAATTGAGCACTTTATTTTCCTTTATTTCATCTGGGAAAAATTACCAATGTATATATGTATATATATATATATATATATATAGTATATAGATAGATAGATAGATAGATATAGACACTGGGATAGATATAGAGATAGGTAGACATACACATATAGGCAAATAGGTAATATAAATATATATATATATATATATATATATAATATATATATATATATGTGTGTGTACACGCATTAAATTTAGGATAAGCAGTGATAGATATGTGTGTGTGTGTGTGTGTGTGTGTGTGTGACCATACTTAGGCTATAATTCAAGAGAAAACTGTGGAACAACCAAAGAGATATTACTCTGAAAATAGTGAAAGGTTTGTTTAATGGCATATGAACCCCTTATGGGTTATTAAATTTATCGATATAGATGAGGACATATGTATTTACTACGACGGATAGATACATAGATATTAACTAAGATAGATAATCAGATAGAAATAAACAAATAAGATTGACGGACATATATGAATATATATATATATAATATATATATATATATATATATATTATATATATATATATATATATGTGTGTGTGTGTGTGTTGTGTGTGTGTGTGTTGTGTGGAGAAAGGTAGACAACACAGGGATGTTATGGAAACTGGATGTTTATTGTCAATAAAACATCCAGTTTCCATAACATCCCGTGTTTGTCTACCTTTTCTCTACATATTGTCGGATTAACCTCCTCACATTTCTCCAAATGTACACACACACATACATCACAACAGACACAGATAGAGAGAGAGAGAGAGAGAGAGAGAGGGAGAGAAGAGAGAGAGAGGAGAGAGAGAAGAGAAGAGTGCAGACAGACAAGATAAAATATATGATTAATATGAGAATGACGTACACATATGTACGTATATATATTATATATAAATATTATTATATATATATATTTTATATATATATAAATAATAGAGAGAGAGAGAGAGAGAGACGAGAGAGAAGAGAACAACAGACAGACAGACAGATAGATAGATAGATAGATAGACGCACCAAATGTAATCATATTTTTGTCTATACGTGGGGTTTATACATTTGCACACACAATATTACGCATCCAGATGTATGTTTGTGTGAGTGAGGGCATACGTCTAAGCGTGTGTTTGCGTGTGTGTGTGTGTGTGGTGTGTAGGTTTGAGTGTGTTCGTGTGTGTTCGTATGTATGTGTATTTCTGCGCACGTACGCATGTGTGTATGCATATGCACGTGTATGTATGCGTGTGTTTATGTCATTATGTGCATGCGTGTATGTGTGTTTTGTGTATGAAGCAACGTACCTCGGCGTTTGCTTTTAGCCTTGTAGGAGGTACGTCACCGTTTTGCACTGAATGACCTCGCTTGTTCGATCTGGGAAAGGGAGGGGGCGGGTGAGTTGATGAGGGCGCGGGTGGTGGGGTTAAGGCGAATCGAGTTGAGGGGTGAAGGGAGAGGGTCTGTTATGGTAAATGATGAAAAAACAAATAGGTAAATAGAAAAGAGATGGGGGGAGGTAGAAGGGGGGTGGGGGGGAGTATCGAAAGAACAAGAGAGAAAATTAATACAGAAGAGATAATGGACTAAGTAGTTGGGAATCTGGCTATTGATCTGTCTCTCTCTCTCTCTCTCTCTCTCTCTCTCTCTCTCTATATATAATATATATATATATATATAATATATTAATTGTATGTATATTCTATTTCAGATTGATAGTCTCTCTCTCTCTTTCTCATCACTATATACCCTCTTCCTTTCTCTCCCCATCATTGATTATGTATTTCTCCTTCTGTTACTCTCTCTCCTTCCCCTCCCCTCTCTCTCTCTCTGTAAACAGAATGGGATAGATAGATGAACAAACCGATAGATAGATATAGACATAAGGAAGTGAGAGTGGGTCGAGAGTGAAAGGATTTCTCTCTCTCTTTCTCTCTCTCTCTCTTTTTTTTTCTCTCTGCTACAACACACGTATACATACACACACGCACGCACACAAATATATATATTTCTTGATGTACATGTGTACGTATATATGTGTTGTGCAGAGAGAGAGAGAGAGAGAGAGAGAGAGAGAAGAGAGAGAGAGAGAGAGAGAGAGAGAGAGAGAGGGGGGGCATCAGTAGAAGATGATAATACAATGAAGAAAATGTGAAAAACACGATGAATGCTAAAAGAGAAGAAGAAGAAGAAGAGAAGAAGAAGAAGAAAGAAAGGAAAGAAGAAAGAAGAAGAAGGAAGAGAAGAAGAGAAGAAGAAGAAAGAAGAAGAAGAAGAAGAAGAAGAAGAAGAAGAAAGAAGAAGAAGAAGAAGAAGGGAAGAAGAAGAAAGAAGAGAAGAAGACGAGAAAAAGGAGAGACCAGAAGAAGAAAAGAAGAAGGAAAAGAAAAAGAAGAAGGGAAGGAGAAGGAGAAGGAGGAGAATAATTAATAATAATAATAATAATAATAATAATAATAAAAGAAGAAGAAGAAGAAGAATGACAAAAAATGAAAAAGGGATCTATACATCAAGTGAAAGGTTACAATAAATATTTCTCTTCAAAAAAAAAAAAAAAAATTTAAATTGAAAATAAAAAAACTAAAACAAAATCAAGAAAAAATAATTTCTGAGGCTAATGTTTTTTTTTTTTCAAAAAACAAAAACTGCTAAATGTATTTGAGAAAATAATTGTTCGAAGGTGACAACAAATATCGATTTGAGGGCAAAACATTCGATAAAAACAATGTTTCAACTTGTGTGTGCATACCTACATATATACATATATACATGCAAATACATACAAATACGTATACACGTATAAATGTACGTGTCTGTGTGTGGAAATATTCATTATGTATCTACGATACATACCTACGATAACACACGATAAACACACCACACACACACACACACACACACACACACACACACACACATATATATATACTATATATATACCATACACTGTATTTAGCATATATTGCGTAGATAATAAATATCATATAGACTGTCAATATAATATACAGTGGTTTTATTACGTATATTCAATAGATTATATATATAATATACCATAGTATGATATAATATGATACAATATGAAACATTTAACATCATATGGTTTACATATACAGCACACACACACACACACACACACACACATACATACATACACACACATATATATATATACATTTATATATATATATACATATATATATAATTTGTTTCGTTTATATATTATGAAAAATTGTATTTATGTTACATGTGTGTGTGATGTGTATATGTACAATATTTCTCTCTCTCTCTCTCTCTCTCTCTCTCTCTCTCTCTCTCTCTCTCTTTCTGTCTCTCTGTCTCTATGTCTCTGTCTGTCTGACTGACTGTCTCTGTCTCTGTCTCTCTGTCTCTCTCTCTCTGTCTCTGTCTCTGTCTCTGTCTCTCTCTCTCTCTCTCTCTATATATATAATATATATATCTGTCTCTGTCTCTGTCCCTGCCTCTCTGTCTCTCTGTCTCTCTCTCTATATATATATCTGTCTCTGTCTCTGTCTCTCTTTCTATATATATATGGATGTAATATATATATTCTCTATATATATATCTGTCTCTGTCTCTCTCTCTCTATATATATATATATATGTCTCTGTCTCTGTCTGTTTCTGTCTCTCTCTCTATATATATATATATTATATATATATGGATGTAATATATATTCTCTATATACATCTCTGTGTCTCTGTCTCTCTCTCTATATATATCTGTCTCTGTCTCTCTCTGTCTCTGTCTCTCTATATATATATATATTCTATTTATCATATATATTTTATATCTTATATATATATTATAATGTAGTTATGTATGTAATATATATTGCATACATTCACACACACACACACACACACACACACACACATACATATATATATATATATATATATATATTACGTAGATTATATTTAACACATATATTGCAAATATTACTCAAATAAGGATTTTACACACACACAGACACACCTACACGCGTACTCATAAATATAATATTTATTGTACATAAAGTTTTTTTTATACATAATGTATTTAAACTTTAAATAATAAATATTATAAAACCTATGCCTAAAAGATTGCCTATGCATTGTGTATGAGTGTAGAGATGGGCGTTACGTGTTTTCATTAACAAAAAAAATCGGAAATAAACAAAAGATAAAATGTTATAAATTGAAATAATTCTTTCAACGTTTTCCTATTTTTTTCTTCTCCAATGTTTAAAATTATTTTCCTATTCTCTCAGGCCATTTGTAAAATAACAAAGCCCCCCAAAAAACAAACCATTGTTTGTGATGTCATATTTCCACTCATTTACCTATTTTACTTACATAAACGAATTCACCTTGTTTATTACTTATAATGAGCATTTCTTTTTGTGTTCATTTCAAATTCACTGAGTTCTGTTTTGTTTCTCACCTTGAGGAGAAAATAAACAAACTTTTGTTTGTTTGCACAATGTTTTGTTCGTTGTTCAAAATATCGGGACGCGTGATTCTGCGCATGCGCGAATCTGCGTAGGCAAATGTGCGCATGCTCACACCTCGTTGAAAACGAACGCCACTTCATCTACACAGCTACTTCCGCGCCAGTTAACTTATCTAATAATAAAATGTCCGCTGTGCACTTTAAAGGTTTTTAGATCGAGTAAACATTAGCGTAAGATTAATTGTGCTTCTTTCTTATTTGTGGGGCTAACGCTTAACAACATAGAAAATAGAATTGGTTAACTTCAGGTCGAATTCCAGCTAAGGTCAGCCCTGTCGGCTGGGGATTTAGAATACACCGCATCTCTACAGAGGGGTAAGACACCCCGATGGGACCACCCGTTGGACGTGGATGGCGCCCCGTGATGCTTAGAACCCTAGATGGTAGAACCCTAGTAACTAAGTCCATGACATGACATGCAACACTCCACTTTGACTCTTACTTAGGCGAGACAGGCGGTCGGAAAGGCCCCTACCGATCAATCGACAGAATAGGCCAAGCCCTAACACCTATAGGATTGTCCCAACCCTAATGCCCTTATGACAAGCCCCAGCCTTTTTTGTCGCTGAGAGTCGTAATGTTATGGGTATGACATTAAAATGCATAGAATGGTGAAGTTCCAGTTCTGGAGCTCTGGGAAGTGTGTATTACTCCCAGGTCCACTATGACCCAGAGTGGTGGTACCTTTTAGGTTCCCATCTATGTGTTAAATAGAAATAAGTGATTTTAAAAGAATGTGTTTGAAAAATTGGGTTTTTTAAAAAAGTGAGTACACAACAAGAATGAATAAAAGAAAACGTCTTCGGCATAGAATAACCCAGTAAGGTTTGACATGCCGTAAAATCCATCCAACCAGCTAAGGTAGTATGTATTACGATTGTAGCGTTGACAAATATATAAATCACGGTCGGACCTACAATAATCAGTTCCAGGGGGGGTAAGCATAATAGGGACTGTAGCATCATCACTGACGGAGCAATGTCAGTGATGACTCGTCGTTTGAATAGAGAAGGGAAAAAAAAACACAATTCCATCTATAAGTTGAAACCAGTTTAATAAAGAATATTGTTTAAAATTTGTGAATCCATGCTTGAAAAAATTAAGATTGTCATAAAAACTCGAGGAAGGGTAACTAAATATTAATTCTAATTTGTTCTTGTCAATGTATTCTATTATCATTTTTTCAATGTTTGGTTTATTTCATAATATTTTATTCTTCGTGGCTTGGAAAATAGTTTTGTTTATAGGATTTTTATAAAATCAGAATATTCAGCTATTAAAGAAAAATGTCTTGCGTCTTATATCTTATTAGTTTATTTACTGCTAAATATTTAAAAAAAAAAATTAAACATTGTTTAAATGTAATAATTCAATAATTTTGCCGGAGGTAGCATATATCCGGATGGTTGGTAAATGTTTATCGAGTTGGTTTAGCAGGCTCTCAATCATGTGGCCTTGTGTCAGACTTATTTGAGCTGAATATATATATATATATATATATATATATATATATATATATATATATATCAACCATTTTTATCAATGTCAATGGAAATCCAAACTCACAGACAAGTTAAAGTGACAATTCTTCCAGGCCGTTGTCGTGTCAGTGCTGCTGTATGGCTGTACCACCTGGACCCTAATGAAGCGACTAGAGAATGAACTAGATGGAAGCTGCACAAGAATGCTGCGTGCGATCCGGAACAAGACGTGGAAACAACACCCCACGAGAAAACAGCCGTACGGCCACCTGCCACATATCACCCAAACCAGCCGAGTAAGACGGACAAGACACGCATGACATTGCTGGAGAAGCAAGGACGAACTCATAAGTGACGTTCTTGCTGCGTAGAGGACATCCCGAGAATGATTAGTGATAGGGACGCATGAAGAGAGATTGTCATGGATATCCGTGCTAACAGCGCGACATGATGATGATTGTTGGATTTTATGTCAAGTATTCAGCTCTGCTGTTACAAGTTGAACTCTAAAAAACCTCTAGAGTGTTGGCAGGTGGTTTATATAGAGCTTTGGGTTATTCCATCATGAACTCTGGCAAGTTCTCTTCCTGGGTTTTGATTGGCTGATGGTATTCAGGGTGAGTAATGATATGGATAAGTATCCACTCTTCAGCCCTCAGTCTGCAATGTGCCAGCAGCATGCAAAGACTGTATTTAAGTTACAGCTTGCATGTTGTTCTTGTCTGCTAACTCGACGGTAGTTAGAATCCCATTGCGACGGTGAGTAATGTTTTGTTTCTATATCTGGGGGATAACTTCTACAATGATGATGATGATATACCAACCCCTCCGCACGAGTAGGGTGTGATTAACTTGCTAACCATTACACCACGACGGAAGGGCAGTAGTGCCAAATAAAATATAAACAGCCTCATCTAATCATTTGAATTTTCTCGTTAAGACGATAACCGTTACACAGCACGAACCGTATGTCATGTATTTACATATAAATGGGCGCGCGTGCGTGCGTGTCTGTGTGCAAGGAGAGTGAAAGCGAGGCCAAATTTGGTGAGGGAAAGATTTTAGGGATTTTACTTAGGATTTAAGACCCTTAGACGATAATTTATTAATGTCACCAGTTTGTGTTATGGAGTTTCTTATCTTGGTTTTCTGCTGTGACATAAAAAGAGATTGAGGCTTTCGTTAGGGCAACATATTAAGATATCTTTGTCGTCTAAGTCCTTTTCATAACACTTGTGCTTTCTTTGCCAACCAGATAAGACAGGCCACAAAGAACTAAATAAAATAAGTTCCCTCCTTTGATGAGACATTTGCTGGCACGCACACACACACACACATACAACAACGTTCAAACACACACACACACACACACACACACACATATATATATATATATATATATATATATATATTGGTTAGGAGGTTGATTTAGAAGGCTATCACAATGCAGGTGTAAAGAAAAAATAATAATACGGTAACAATGATGTTGTGCGTTAACCTGTATTTAATTCTTGAATTTTCGAGATAATATCTCTTTTTCAAAAGAACACTGGAACTGAAGCAGTCTAGTTATGGCATTTCCTTTTAAATATATATAATATATATATATATATATATATATATATATATATATATATATATATATACTAGCAAAAAAGTGCCCTCTGGGCACAGTATTTAAGTTTTAATATACTTAAATATAATATTGAATTAGAATGACTAGTGAAATGAAATAAGAACACAAAAAAGATTACACTTATTTTTACTTCATTTTAATTGATTTCAATATAAAATGATATATATATGATTGCTTTTAATACGTTCAACAATAAAACCATAATATTAGAAATCAATAGCACCTAGTAATTATTTATTAAACACGGTTCTATTATAACCGATATGCAAATTATTCACACCATATATTATGCAAACATTTATTCTTAATGATATATAACGCACATCGCAGGATTTTAAACACATTAATAATATGGGCTGTTCTGAGGCAAATCTATCTCGGCTAGACCTGAACAGAGACTATTTATGCTAATTAAGATTAAGTAATGATTATTTGATAACCTAAATAACTAAGGACATTGTGATGTTGGTGGTTACGTAGTTTTGGTTACAGGCAGGGAGACACACAATCTACATTATAATAAGATATGTAGGAGAGAGAAAATACAAAAATATAATTTTTCATTAATTCAATTTGTTTTACACAAAAAAAAAATTCTGAAAAAAGCCTTTGTATAGCCATCAGTCTAGTAGAAAAGCTCCTCTTAAAAATCAACGTGTCGCTTTGTATCCGGGAGAGAAGGGGGATTTTGATTGGTTGGTTGATTGGTTAGATTTTATGGCATTCCAACCCTCGTTGGGTTATTTTTTGCCAAAGACGTTTTGTTTTATTCATTCTTAATGGGTCCTCAATTTTTTCTATTTAGACTCAATCCTTAAAAAACTTTTTAAACTCATGTTTTCTATTTAAACCAATGATAGATTGGCCCCTAACATGTACTACCACTCCGGGTCAGAGTGGGCATGGGAGTAATGATGAAAAAGAGGTAGTCCATATTCATCAAAGCTCCACCAGATAGCATTTAACGTCATACCTAGGACATTGACCCTCAATCACCGTTTTCTAGCACATATATAATAAACAGGGTTTGAGACTGCCATAAGAGCAATAGGATTGAGACAATCGTATAGGTGCTAAGGCTTCTTAAAACATTGATATTGCTCCTAGGTATGAAGTGTTTACCGGTTTAAAATAATCGTGAACTTTATAAATTCACTGGCTAAGTGTTTACCTGGGCGTAAACTTCATTGTTTACTTGAAGCCACCATTGATTGCAAATTATTAGATAGGAATACCTGGAATCATTTAACTGAAAATTATTTATACCAAGAATAGTTACTTCAAACTATGATTATTTGGCCTTTTAGCTCAGTCGGTAGAGCGACCGCCTAGGAACCAAAAGGTTTCGTTCGATACCGGCCCTCGCCAACTCAGCGTATGAGTAGCACGGGGATTCTGTACGGTAAAGTGAGGAGCTGATGGTAGGTGTGGCGCTCCACCTCAGATGCAAAAACAATCTCCTTGGTCTAGCACTAGTGAAAAGGGGATAGACTCCCTTGCTGTCTGGCTGATACCGACCCATGGAATTTTAACGAAACGAAACAAAAATCAAGAAAAAATTATTCCGTAATTCACAATTTCAATATTACAAATAAAAATAATATACAACTTCTTTTTTTTTCAATTCATTTTAAATTTTACGTTGGTCATTTGAATGCAACTCATGGCCATTTCAAGTTACATTTTAAAATTGGGTGAAATAAAATGTGACAAATAAGAAATATGCGAGTAAGCGACACCAGATAATCTGGATTCACATTTTTGCATTGCATCTTGGATGATTTCGACGGTCTCATTTTTAACCAAAGAGTGCTGCTGATGATAACGGATGGAAGATTTAGGAACAAGCGTATTATTAATATATAGATTGGTCAGATTGTCTTTCAACATCACTGGCTACAATGCGTTTCCATTTTGTTCTTGATCCCACCCTTCTTTTCTATATTGGTTCAAATCAATTAAAAATTTCATCGTCGAGAGGTCTTCCAAGTGGTCATTTCCGGTCTCTTGAATACTACAATTGTACGGATCCACATGTAGTCTGTGAACGGTTCATCAAAATGTTTGCTCTCAATACGCTAAAGAAACGATAATGAACCCAGTCTGCCCTACTATTTACCCATTAAGAGAGAACAGAATGATTCATGCCTTAGCGTGCAATAATAAAAAAAAGAAAGAACTCAACTAGGATTGATATTTTTTAAACTATCCAACCAAGCAAGGAAAAAACAAAAAATAATTTAACTTTAATTTAGTTTATATCTTTGCAGGGCAAAATACACTTAAATATAACAAGGCCAAGGGGAGAGTCACCCAGTGAAGATCGAACTCACCACTTATAAACTCCTCACCCCTTATAGGCTACTAAACTATAAGGTGCAGGAGGCATGCCGTTCATTCGCACTCTATAATTTATCAATCTCATTCAGAGGGGAAAAGTTTTATCAGGAGAAAGAGAAAAAGGTTTAAAGATGAAGAAGAAGAAGAAGAAGAAGAAGAAGAAGAAGAAGAAGAAGAAGAAGAAGAAGAAGAAGAAGAAGAAGAAGAAGAAGAAGAAGAAGAAGAAGAAGAAGAAGAAGAAGAAGAAGAGAGTGTAATAGAAGGAGTGGGTAACGTAAAAGAAAGAGTAAGGAGTGAATGTTGGGTGGTGGGGAGTTGAATTTGGTATATTTGACACGCACGATAAAGTACTTAGATAAATATTCAGAGTTAAGTAAGGAGATGAGAGAGAGAGAGAGAGAGAGAGAGAGAGAGAGAGAGAGAGAGAGAGAGAGAGAGAGAGGGGGGGAGAGAGAGAGAAATCGGCGGGAAAAAAGGGAACATTTTTGTAGCTTTCAAGTGTTCAGCGAAGATTTAGGCTCAACATTTTCAAAGTTCGTCCCTTTTAGTGTGTCTCGGTTGAAGCCAATAAAAATATTAACGGTTTTACTTCTTGGTATAGAAACTTAAAAAAAAGAAGTTGTTAACTCATCTAGAGTTATTTTATACCAAGAGGTTAGGGAATCGCCTTCTTTGTATGTTTGCATTTACAATTTTTGTGTTTTCTAATATCCTTTTGCACAAGGTTATATGATATAAAGTATTCTCCCTCCAGCTATGGGTAATTAGTAGAGTAAATTGGGCACTTTAACCTTGGTTTGACAACCAGTCTTGGAGAAGGAAAACTCTGGATTCAAAACCTGTTCAACCTCGCTTCAGGAATTGACCTTGTGTCACATTCAATTCGTGTGGAGGGGTTGGTAAATATATATGATATAAAGTATTCTTCGAATACAAATCATTGGCATAGTTTCAAAAATTCCTATCTAATATTAACCCTTTACACATAATGATATGTTTTAAGTAACCCTTACCATATAATGATTGTTTTTGCACAGTTATATGATTTCAAGCATTCCCATTAAATACGAATAATTTTTAAATAAAGCTATTTCCCCCATAGATATGACTCTAACAGGTACTACAAAACATTATTAAAATGGACCTGGGAGTAATAGCAATGAAGGTATACTCTTGTTTAGTGTATTAAAAATATCTGTATCTGCGCAAATGGCTGTGCAGGCCAATCCCCGAGTGACAGTCTTTGGTGCACTGACTGCATACAAACTGTGATGCTTTCTGGGGCTGCTGTTTTCTCTCCCTCTTTCTGGCTCTCTTTACTGTCTAGACTACTCTTCTCTCCACCTCATTCCTCTTCGTGCCTTATTTAACGCTAAGCCGCTCGATTTTCTGCATCTACCTCCCACTTGTTTGTGTGTCAATGTGGCATATCCTCATGTCTCTCCCGCAGACATCTTTAAAGCGTACTACCTACCGATCAGGAGCCTTTTGCTAATTCGCCATACAAAAGATCTTTTGGGATGCGGTCATTTTCCATCCCCCTGACTTGCCCAAGCCAGTGAAGGCGCCTCTCGCTGAGGGTGGAGATTTAATAGTATACAGGTATACTCTACACTCTCCAGAATTCCAGAATTGGAGACTCACTACCAAATACAGTTTAATCTCATACTCATGACATCCCTTTTTACGGGAGTCTTAGATTTTGATTAAATAATTTTTGGTTAAATATTTATAACAATCAGAGAAATACTTAGGATGTGAATTAGGAAAAATCAGGAGTTCTTTCATCATCCCAATAAACTCTTCCTAATCAAACCACTTTTGGAGGGTGGTGACCAACTTTAAGGAAGTCTAGAAAGGAACAAGTCACTGTATCCTGATTACGCGTTGGTCATACAAGACTAACGCACACAAGAACAACAACCACAATGTGAAACATGTCAAACACCTTTGACAATTAAACACTTATTCATGGAATACATGTTTTTTGCTCACATCAGAAACCGTTATTTTAAATCAAACAATATGAAAGATCTGTTTGAAAATGTCAACATGGAGGATATTCTCACTTTTTTGAGGGAAATAAAATTATACCATAGAATACAGACATGAAACAAATCAATAACATACAATATAATCCCCAATAATGCTAACACATTGTTAAAACCAGTTACTAAGATGTATAAATATAAATACACGATATGTATCACTTCCTAACCGTTAGGCATGACATAACCCCAGACGGGTTGATATGCCGTTAAAATCAATAATCAAACAATAAAAAAACAAACAGGAGTTCTTGTTTTCTATTTATTCAGAAAAAAAAGAAAAAAAAAAACTAGAAGAAATCTTTTAATTTGTCAATTTAAAAAAAATAGCTATTTGGCAATTTTATGCTAAAAATCCAACTTGTGTTGCCAATAAATCCTTATCATATGATTATATGATGAATTTGGGGTAAGGCATGGTTTCGGGACCCAGACATTATTACCACTAACCCAGAGAACCCCAGTACAATATCCCCAGACTTGTTAGTTTTCATTATATCATTGTAATGCCAAATCAAGATATGGCCTATTCGAATAATACTTTCTTGAATTCACAACTTTCCACTTGCTCGCACGAGGCACATTCGAGCTCTCACGACGGTTTACCAGCATCACTACAGTTAAAC
>CM042170.1:67289246-67291746 GCA_023376005.1 Doryteuthis pealeii | reverse complement strand
AAAGTTTACATTTCAAATTGTTTTATTTTTTAATCCTTTAATGAATTTGATGATTTTACTTACTTAGGGTATAAACTCGCTGACATTGAATTTTTTACTCCCACCCCTCAGGCAATATGTTTCAAAAATCTATTTCTACATCGCCCGGAGGGTGGTTTTTTATTTTGTACTAGTGGGAGTAATAGTAATCAAGGTATTATCCACACTCTTCAGATCTTCAGAATCAGAACCTCACCATCAGATGCAGTTTAGTGTCATACCCAACACCTCCCCCCTTTAAGGGTTATTACCCATCTGAAATGGAAATAGCCAGTGCATTCTAAAGTTGTTTTTTTTTGTTGCAGAATTTTAACCCTGAAGATTATGGTATCAAATGATAACTAATCATATCCGTTTTGATGCTATAATGTTCTACAAAAATTAAATCCTTGTAGATTTGGTTTGGTTTGTTTTACAGCATATCAACCTTGGTGGGTTATTTAATGCCGATAAAGTTGTGAAATAAATTCAATTTTGTTTATCAACTCATGTTTTTCTATTTAACCCATAAATGGGACCCTAACAGGTACTACCACTCCGGGTCAGAGTGGACCAAGAGCAATGGTGATGAAGGGGTGCTCCACATTCCCCAAACCCCGAAAACTGGAACCTCACCATCAGATAGAGTTTAACGTCATTCCCAGGACATGTAGACCCTCAGCTACCGCCTTCTAGCATCCATATGATAAAAAGGGGTTGGGGCTTGCCATGAAGGCAATAGGGTTGGGAAAATCATATAGGTGCTAGGGCTTGACGTGACCAGCCGATTGATCGGAGAGGGCATATCCGACCGCCCGTTTAGCCCAAGATAGGGCCAAAGTGGAGTATTGCACTGGGTTCTATCCTTAAGCATCACGGGTCACCACCCACGGCCAACAGGTGGCCCCATTGGATGAGTCTTACCCCTCTGCAGAGGTGCAGTCGGTGCATTCTAACGCCCCACCGACAAGACGGAAATCCTTGTAGAATAAAACGAACATTCTTTATAAAAAACTGTTGCGCTCCTATGAATTTTTGCTTGAATTCACGATATAACATTATATACTGGTGTCGCTTAATCGTTGAATTCTTATGTGTCGTCATCTCAGCTAAATAATGGACCATTCCGTTTTTATCACCAAGAAAGAAAGGTAAGATAAATGACATGCTATACAGAAAAAATATGAGAAAGAACGAAAGAAAGAAAGAGAAAGGAAAAGGTAGCGAGAAGATGTGAGTGAGTAGAAGTGATAACGCTAATGTATTTCAGTTGAAGATTAAAAGAAGGAAAGAAAGAAAAACAGAGGGACAGAGTTCAACCAAGATTTTTTAATACTTTTTACATATTGAAATATTTCGCTCTTAAGTAAACATATCAAACGTTTTAATAATCAAATTATCTTACTGTGATATATCTACAGATCCTGCTAGTAAAAAGAGTTAAATCAAGATTATTAAACTTTTTACATATTGAACCATTTAGCAATAGCTCTTAAGAAAACATATCAAACGTTTTAATAATTATTATTTGTAATTATTATTTATAATTTCAAAGGTTGACTACAAAATCAAGATTATTATACTTTTTACATATTGAACCAATTGGCAATAGCTCTCAAGTTAATATATCAAACGTTTTAATAATTATTATTTGTAATTATTATTTAGAATTTCAAAGGTTTACTACAAAATCAAGATTATTATACTTTTTACATATTGAACTAAGCGAGAAGATGTGAGTGAGTAGAAGTGATAACGCTAATGTATTTCAGTTGAAGATTAAAAGAAGGAAAGAAAGAAACAGAGGGACAGAGTTCAACCAAGATTTTTTAATACTTTTTACATATTGAAATATTCGCAATAGCCATTAAGTAAGCCTATCAAACGTTTTAATAATCAAATCATCTTACTGTGGTATATCTACAGTTCCTGCTAGTGTATATTAGCGTTAGTTTTAATCTTTAGTAAATTGAAGCAAATCTTCCGGGTGATATTCTTTTACGTCAAAAGATTTTCATCAGTTCAAAGAATTCTGGTAATTTCAAAGGTTGACTGTAAAATGAAATACCGCAATATGGTACGATGTCTAAACTAACCAGATATGGTGTACTGAGATTAACTCTGTTCGTGATAATTGTTTTATTCTTTTCATTTCATTTTTTGTTGTCTTGTCGAACGATGATCGGCTGGCGGGATAAACGGGACGCGAGCGCGCGCGCGATCAGAGATAAAGGAGAAGCAAAGAAGATCAATTCGAAAAGATAGAATAGATTATGTAATTGAAAAAAGGCGGGAGAATAAAATAATGGGGAAAAAAGGGCGGGAAATGATCATTTGTGTTGGGGTTAAGGGAGAGGGAAGGGAATCAAGGAAGGAAGGAAGGAAGGAAGGAAGGAAGGAAGGAAAAAGAAATGAGAAATAGAAAAGGAAATGGGGCGGTGGGGGTAGATAAAATAAAATAAAATAAAAAGGAATATAGCAA
>CM042170.1:67281746-67284246 GCA_023376005.1 Doryteuthis pealeii | reverse complement strand
ACTGAAAAGCAAAACAGCAAAATATGTAAGTTGTCTTGAATAGAAGAGTCCGAATTTAGCAAAGTGTTTTGCTTAAACTGAAAAGCAAAACGTTAAATTATGTTACTTCCTTTGAAAAGAAAAATCATAATCTAGCTAGCCCTGTCGATTAGAGTTTTATAATAGACCGACTGCACCTCGTGGGACCACCTGTTGGTTGTGAGTGGCGACCTGTTATGCACAAGGACCGAATCCTGGTGGTTGAGCAGTCCATGATATGCAACACTCCACTTTAGGCCTTACTTACGCTAGACGGTCAGTCGGAGAGGCCCCCTGTCTATCAATCGACTGGTCTCGTCAAGCCCTAGCACCTATATGATTGTGCTCCATACTTGCAGCCGTAGGGAAAATGAATTGGTGACCCGAGTTCAAATTCTGGACGAGGTGTTTCACTTGACGTTATTGCTTTTGGAAAAGGCATGAGTTCATCTCCTCTCCCTATTCCAGCTATGGGTAAAAAAAAGGCCAAACTATATTCTTTAGCCTCGGTTAGCTAACAAGTCTAGGAGAATGAAAAACTGACCTTAGAATTAACCATGGCAGAAGGGTTAAGCAAATATACACTCTCGTGGAAATAAAGCAAACCAGAACAATTTTGATATATATATATATATATATATATATATATATATATATTATATATATATATATATAATATATATATATATATATATATATATATATAAGCGTTCTTCTACTAAAGATAAGTCCCATTCCAACGGGCATGTATTATACCATCTAAGATTAATCGAAAACTCGATTAATTTAACTAAAGTAACCCTGAAGAATCAATCGATGAAACTCGAGTAGGTTACTCCTTTCCATTGTTAAAATAAATTTATGCTCTACATTGTATTGAGCACTTTGTATTTGTTTTTTCTCAACCTTAACCTCTGGATATTGTGCGCTTCCAACGATCGTACTCATAACCACCGGTAAGTTACTACTTATACATTTACAAATATATATATATATATATAGATAGATAGATACATACATAAATAAAAGGAACAGACTCGAATAGAAAGAAGAATAAAAAGAATCCTCGGTATTCTTTTCGAACATTTTGTAGATAGATAGGTAGATAGATAAATACATACAAGGAACAGAAAAATAAAATCCTGTATTCATTCAGAAATATTTCTATGTATATATATATATACTGGACGAGGTCATTTGCATTTCACATATCGCTAATACCTTTGGCAAATGTATTAGCGATATGTGAAATGCAAAGGACCTCGTCCAGGATTTGAACTCGCGTCAACAGATTCCATTTCCTACGACTCTTACCATTACATCACGCGCATGGAGATATATCGATATATGAAGTAAATAAGCAAATACTCATTGAAAAGTTTATCAGCAAAATTTACTGTTGTAATTAAAAAGCAAAACAGCAAAGTATGTTAACTGTAATGAAATCCTGTTTACAACTAATCAATTCTGAAACGTAAAATAACTAAAATGTCATCTTAGCAGCAAAAAAGATAAAACGCGAAGATAAAGGAAGAAAAAAAAAGTTAAATGATAGAAATCTTTGAATTTCAAAGCCAAAATTTAAAAAATTCTTTCCACACATGGCAGCCTATAAGCGCGTGGTGTAATGATTAAAGTCATGCGAAATGGACTCGTCGCCCCGAGTTCAAATCCTGGATGTGGTAATTGCATTTTTCTTAGCGCTAATACCCTTGGGAAATGTATGAATTCTACTCTCCCTTCAGCTATGGGCAAAATAGTTGGGCAGACTGGGCCCTTTAACCTTTGTTAGGCAACCGGTCTAGGAGAAGGAAAACTCTGAATTCAAATCTGTTAAACTCCGCTTAAGAAATTGACATAGAGTCGCACCCTGTTCGTGCGGATGGGTTGGTAAATATATATAAGCTCTTTATTTGTTGTTGTTGTTTATTGATTTTAACGGCATATCAACCCGTCTGGGGCTATTTCATGCCTAACGGTTAGGAATTGATACATATCGTGTATTTATATTTATACTTTTTAGTAATTGGTTTTAACAATGTGTTAACATTATTGGGGATTATGTTGTATGGTATTGATTTGTTTCATGTCTATATTCTATGATATAATTTTATTTCCTTATTTGTGTAGAAAGGGGAATTATCGTCGTGAAATTGATTCCATAGCAGAAAACTGGCATATTAAAACGGGATATTCGGGAATTTATCAAAATGGAAGATCTGGGTTCGCGTTCGGGATTCGCAAAAAAAAAAAAAAGTCGTCGGGGCGGCCTAAAGTAGGTATCAGCCAATCAGCGAGGGTCTATCCCCTTTTCACTACCGCTAGACCAAGGAGATTGTTTTTGCATCTGAGGTGGAGCGCCACACCTACAATCAGTTCCTTACTTTGCCGCATAGATCCCTGTGCTATTCATACGCTGAATTGGCCAAGGCCGGTATCGAACTAAGGACCTTGTGGTTCTTAGCCGAACGCTAGAAATCAA
>CM042170.1:67249246-67276746 GCA_023376005.1 Doryteuthis pealeii | reverse complement strand
TCATCTTCCGCCATTTTCTTTTCTCTTCTTTATTCCCGTTGCCTTTTTTTTTTCATATTTTTCTCTTCTTGTCATTATAATCCTTTTTATCCCTTGATTTCTTTCTTTTCTTTTTCTTTCATTTTCATTCTTTCTCTTTCTCTCTTTCTCCCCCTCAAAACCCCTTTCTATTCATTTCTTTGTCCTTCCTTTTCATGTTCCCGCCTTTTTATTGTGCCTTAATCGTCGGCCATTTTCTTCCGGATTTTCCCAACGTTTTTTCTTTTCTACCCCCCCCCTTCTCGCCAAATGCTACGCGTTTCTGGAAATGGGATCGTTAGCATCCGAAACTTTGGCTATTTATTTATTTATTTATTTTTGTTTCCAATTTCTACCTTTACGAAGCAATCGGCGCCTTTTTGGTAAAAGAACGATGCTATGAATCGCGCTGAAAAAGCAAAAAAGAAAAAGTAAAAAAAAAAAGCAATTAATTGCATGTCCACTTAGAGAGAGAGAGAGAGAGAGAGAGAGAGAGAGAGAGAGAGAGAGAGAGAGAGAAGAGAGAGAGAGAGAGAGTCTTTTCTGTATTGCGTTTATTTAGGACGGGTAAGGGTTTTGGTTTTGGGTTGGGAAGGTAACATTGCTTTTGTTGGTAAGACGGTTGAGTCGGACATGTTGTTGAAAAGGCTTCAGTATGAACTATTAGCAAATAAACCTGATGAATATTTTTCAACCGGTTACATACGCCATTCACAATTGTCCGACAACACAACACATTATACAATCCAACAAAATCATGAGTCATCATTTTTTGCTTTTATTACACATCGACTGCAACTGAAAAAGTCATATACACTGATACCTTGACTTACGAGTCCAATTCATTCCACTCGTAACTCTAGCCAATTTTCACCATTGAAATACACTGAAATGCGATTAATCCATTCCAGCCCTCCCAGTGGTATATTGACTTATGTGTTTAATTCGTTCCACTCGTAACTCAAATCACCCCCCCCGTTGAAATAAACTGAAATGCCATTAATCCGTTCCCATCCACCCAGTGGTATCTTGATTTACGTGTTTAATTCGTTCCACTTGTAACTCAATTTCCTCGTATATGAAATCAAATTTACCCATTGAAATAAACTGAAATGTCATTAATCCGTCCCAGACCCCAACCGTAAAATACCCTAATTTTTACGATTTTAAATAAGAAAAATATCACCGTATTGTATAAAAACAAATTAAAATAGAATGTAATGATTTATGTGCTGTAGGTAAAGTCGTCGGGGTGACCTAATCTCGGTATTAGCCAGACAGCAAGGAAGTCTATCCCCTTTTCACTTGCGCTAAACCAAGGATATTGTTTTTTAGCGTCTGAGGTGCAGCGCAACACTTACCATCAGTTACCCACTTTACCGTACAAATCCCCGGGCTACTCATACGCTGAGCTGGCGAGGGCCGGTATCGAACCAGGAACCTGGCACTCAACCGACTGAGCTAAATCGGCTCTCCCATAAATTATCATTGTGGCAAATTGGTCCATGATGATGCTAACACATCTATTTAGGAAGGAGTGAAAGATTCTAATTAGTATTTCCTAATTGACTGTAGTCCAGGATGATATTTACAGAAAAACTCAAAATTTAGTTATACGTAATAGTGAAATTTAACTGGAATTTGGATGACGTGTGAAAAACTGACCTGTTGACTTCTGATTGGTCGAAAAGTGCCAACAGTGAAAGGGGGATAGTGAGAGGAGGGAGTGGGTTCGAAGTTTTTAAAGCAAGGGTTTTGGAGGAAACGCGTCGCAAAGATGGCGTGTCTGTTCGGGACACAAATCATCAACTTGGGGGAAATAAAATAAATGAGCTCGAAAAAAAAAAACAAACAAGAACGTCTTGTGTTCGTTATTAAAAACTGCCAACCGATGCAAGGAAGAACTCAGTAGGACCCCAGTTGTTCCAGACCCCACCGAAGGACGGAGAAGCCAGCCACCCCAACAACAGGCCCAGCTACTCTCATGCAGTCGTAATCGCCTTTTATTTTTTCGCTTAGCTACTGGTACACGGCGAACGCACCAGCCACCGACGACCAGTACCGACGCATCGGGAGTATGCAATCCATCTTTTCTTTATACTCCGCATAGACAACACACCAGCACTGCCTTTTCATTCCATTCTACATTCTTATTAAGAAGTGCCAATAGATGTAAGGAAGAACTCAAGAGGACCCCATTTGTTCCAGATCCCTCGAAGAATGTAGAGAAGCCCGCCTGCCCAACAACAGATCCAGCTACCTGGCCACTCCGATCTACAATAGCAGGAAGGAAGAATAGCAGATACCACAAATTCAGATAAGTATAGAAATAAAATTACATACACTTCAATTAGTCGCTACTTCACATTCAGTTTAATCCCTAATGACATTCCCCACCCTGTACTTGCAACACTACACTTAAACCATTGCTTAGGCTAGACGGGCGGCCGGAGAGGCCCCCTCCGATCAATCGGCTGGTCACATCAAGCCCTAGCACCTATATGATTGTCCCAACCCTATTGCATATTCAGTTTGATTCCTAATGACATTCCCCACCCTCTCAACTGGGGCGTTAGAATGCACCGACTGCGCCTCTACAGAGGGGTAAGACTCCCCCAAATGGGGCCACCTGTTGGCCGTAGGTGGCGACCCATGATGCTTAAGGACGGAATCTTGGTGGATGATCAGTCCATGACCTGCAACACTCCACTTAGAACCTTACTTAGGTTAGACAGGCGCTCAGAGAGGCCCCCTCCGTTCAATCGGCTGGTAGTACCTGTTAGGATGCCATCTATGGGTTAAATAGAAAAATGTGTTTATTAAAAAATTGTGTATCCACTAAGAATTAATTTATTTTAAAACTTTATTGGCATTAAATGACCCACTGAGGTTGATATGCCGTAAAACAAAACAAACAATAATGATATTCCACACATTTAATTGATCACATAACGTAACAATGATTCGCATTTTATAACTGAAAGTTGTCCATGATGATATTGCTGTTTCTATTTTGTATAGGGAATTCAGATGTTGAAAAAATAATATTCAGCCCGAATGTAAAGTCCACAAAATCTTTGCTCTATTGTAAATTGGACTGGAAATAGTTTTATTCTATTTGGTCAGATTAAGTTTTTTGGTCTCATAAAATGCCACTATTTCTGTTTCTTTTTAATATATATATATCTTATTATAATGGAGATTGTGTGTTTTTCTGTCTGTAACCGAAACTATATTACTAATCGAGTCACAATTAACATAGTTATTTTAATCACATTATTCATGATTTTATTTATATTTAAACCTCAATTATTAATAAAATTGCTTCACCTTTTTATTAGTGTTGTCATATCTACATACAAAATAAATGCTTTGTATTTATATATACAAAAAATAGCGGTTTGCAGTGTGAACGGGAAAATTTGCATATTGATATTAAAAATGTGATTTTTTAAATATGTGCTTAGTATTGATTTCTAACTGTTTGGTTTTATTTTAATGAATATAAGCAAAAATCTCTCCAATGAATCTTAAATTAAATCCATTAACAAGAAAAATAACTGTCATTTATTCTTTATTTCCAATTTAACTAAATAGTTAAATAAGTATTCAGCAATGAAAGACGCAGTGATGGAAGAGTAAGTTTCATTTCATTTTCTATTATACCCCCACTTTGTTTCAAATCTTTTTATCTGCATCTTATTAGACTTTCTAATTTTAATATAATTTCATTACATTAAAACTTAAATACTTGCACCCGGAGGGTATATATATATATATATATATATATATATATATATATATATATATATATATATATATTGAATAAAAAGCCTTAAATACTATGGGTATCGTAATTATGGACCATTTCCATTTCGTGGGTATCTGGGGCCCAGATATCCACGAGTGGAAATGGTCCATAATTACGATACCCACGGTATTTAAGGCCTTTTATTCACAAATAAATTTGCTCTGTTTATAATAATTTAAACATATGGAACCTGAACTCTACAACAACCTACTGGTAGAGAATAGGACCAGCCTAGAATCACCTTGTACCAAGAAACTTGGTACCCAAACAAAGAATATATATATATATATATATATATATATATATATATATATATATATTAAAAATAATATGGTTTGATTCAGAATTTTCCTTCTCAGAGAGAGAGAGAGAGAGAGAGAGAGAGGAGAGATGAGAGAGAGAGAGAGAGAGAGAGAGAGAGAGAGAGATTTAGCATTGATAGCATTAATTCTGAAATATAAGTAAAAAAAATAATCAATTTAAATGTTGTGAACATATTTAAAAGCTGAGTCATTAAATTTTATATTGCTGAGATTTTATCATTGAAAATAAAAAATGTTCTCTGAGATTAAAAAAAATAAAAAAATAAAACACTTTTCTTGCTTGTTACGTTAAGATTTATGAGGTGCACCTTGTGATACGGTTATCGTAGTACGAAATGGAATTGGCTACTCGGATACAAATCCTGGATGAGACTATTAACTTTTCACATCGTGTTTATGTCCTTCGGAAAGGCATGAATCTATCTCTTACCCCCCCCCCAGTTACGGGTAAATAATAGGGCCGCCTTCGTTCTTTAGCCTTGATTGGACAACCTGTTTAAGAGAAGGAAAACTCTGAATTCAAACCAGCTTTATTCCTCTTAAAAATTGACTTCGTGTCATATCTTGCTGATGGTAGAGGGGTTGGGTAAATATACACGTTAAGATTTTGTTTCTTTATGAAATAAAAAAATGGCAGTTTCTGTGTCAGTGCTAGGGCTGAGAAAGTGACAGTTACCAAGTGCTGTTGTCTCTATGTATAACTTACCAACATATATATATATATATATATAATATATATATATATGCATGTGTGTGTATATATGTATGTATGTATATATATATATACATATTATATGTGTGTGTGTGTGTTTGTGTGTGTGTGTGTCTGTCTGTCTGTGTGTGCATGCAGAGATTGCTAAATAGATAGATAGATAGATAGATAGAGAGAGAGAGAGAGAGAGAGAGAGAGGAGAGAGAGAGAGAGAGAGAGAGAGAGAGAGAGAGAGAGAGAGAATAGATATACAGATATAAATACATGGATAGACCACACACACACACACACACATATATATTATATATAGGTAGTCCACAACACACACACACACATACAGATATATATATATTATATATATATATATATATAGAGAGAGAGAGAGAGAGGGGGGAGATAGATAAGTAGATATACAGATATAAATACATGGATGGACATATATATATATATATATTATATATAGAGAGAGAGAGAGAGACGAGAGAGAGAGAGAGAGAAGGGGGGAGAGAGAGAGAGAGGTGAGAGAGAGAGAGAGAGGGAGAGAGGGAGAGAGGGGGGGACTAAGTCTCCTTTTAATCATTCTGATTATTTGTCTTCTTATACCCCCGCCGTCTTTATATCTTTCGTTTCTGCCATTTTAACTCGCAAATGGTAATGGCCATTTGCTGCGATCTTAGCTTCACAATTATGGGGCTGCTATCCAATGAATAGGATCAAAATGTTTTATATAAATATCACTGGCTGTCAGTCAACTCGATATGGTTTTAACCCGCAGATAACCCGCTATTCACAGTTACGAATTATGAGAGCCCGCCATTCCTTTTAATGGCATCATGATCGTTCTTCGTTCTTATGCGATTCTATTGCACCTTAACACTAGACAGTTATTTCTTAGTATCAAACCAGTGAGTGCAGTGAGGCTTTTAATTAGTATTCCTTAACGAGACCCGTGGACATTTTCAAGATTATTGCTAAATATAATTTTATATATTAGGCTGTCTGAAAAGAAATATCGCAGTTTTGGAGGCGGAATAATCACTCGTTTCTCATGTAACAAAAGCAAAATTGATTTTTCAATAATAGGATCCTCGTTATCAGAATTTCGGTTTTCATAATAGTTATTGGCAGACACGTCGCCAGGGTATTGCGAGGGGGGAGTTCTATTAAATACGGGGAGAGGGTTCGAGTACTAATAGGTGTGGGTGAGTTAAAATGGTTTATATTATAAGAATTAAGGAAGCGCTTGGTGTTGGTTAAAGTCATGGGAAATGGACTCGTCGCCCCGAGTTCAAATCTGGATGTGGTAATTTGCATTTTCACTTAGCGCTAATACCCTTGGGAAAGGTATGAATCCTACTCTCCCTCCAGCTATGGGTAAATAGTAGGACAGACTGGACTTTTAAACCTTGGTTATGCAAACGGTCTAGGAGAAGGAAAACTCTGAATTCAAACCTGTTGAACTCCGCTTAAAAAATTGACCTTGTGTCACATCCTGCTTGTGCGGACGGGTTGGTATATAATATATATATATATATATATTATATATATATATATATATTATAAGAATTAGCTAACAAAAAGTAGTTCACATCACATTCACAGGAGAGTGGAATCGGTGAGACGAATTCAAATTTCATCCCAAGTTGTGCGCCAGGGTATTGCGAGTGGCGGATCTATTAAATAAGAGGAGGGGGGTTCGAGTACTAATAGGTGCGGATGAGTTGAAATGAATTCAAATTTCGTCCCAAGCTGTGTGCTTTCACATAGCTCTAATGTCCACAAATGTATTCTTCCCAAATCGATTAGTAAAAACACATCAGGTTTGACTGGACTATAGTAATCTAGGAGAAGAACAACTCTGAATTCAGCCAATGAAGAAAGCAACCACTCCACTATTTCTTCCCAAGTAATTTCATAGTTTAGTAATGAAGGAATATGAGAAGAGCAATGTTCACCATATTCACTTCAACTATAAAAACTTTTGTGTATTGATAAACTGTTGTTTTTTTGGTGGGTTAGTGTAGTTGGATCTTGAATTAAAAGCTGTTGAAATTCAAAATCCGTAGGGTTTAGATGATTGATACATAATAACCTTTAGTTGATCCCAACTTCCTGCCACTGGGAAACGGTGAGAACGGAAATTGGAGTTTAGCTTAGCAGTTAAGCGGGAGACGCCATGATGTAAAGGTCGTCTCTACTTCACTCCAGCCGCGGTTGAGAAGTCTAGTTATAACTAAAGAAAACAGACCAGTTAATAGAATGTTCCAGCTACACAAGAAACATAAATAAGGTATCAGCCGAGCTACTCCATCAGAAAGTAAGATATAGACTTTAGATATGTGGGAGACATATACGAATGGCCCTCATGTCTCTCATAAGAACTCTCGCCATTTATATACCCAGCAACAAAACTACACCATTTATAGGATTCATTCAGGTTTCTTTTAATTTATTGATAGATTACATCAAACAAACCAATAATAGATCAAGTTGTGTAAGTTTCAGGCGATAAACCCAAGGCAGGTGTTGCCTGGGATCGACGCTATTATTCAAACTCTTAGCCAGACCGAAACCCCCGGCATGTAACCGGGAAGCTTGCTGTACAAAGTTGAAAGGTGTGTGACAAATCTAAAAATGATCAAACCAAACGTCTGAGCAATCTTATAAAGTATCTGGTTAAGGCTTAGAACTTTTTGAACTTTAAATAGAATTCATGGTTATTTCATTTGTTTTAGGAATTCATCAAAACAAATTTAATTAGAAACTGTAAATTATCATTTATAAAATAGTCTTTATTTTTATTTTTGATATGAACGCAAAAGTGTATTTCTGTTTTGGAAACCAATTTGTATAGTAACAATTATTTTTTTGATTATTTTCATAATTTTCCAAACTTACATATTTTTAGATGTTAAGAGTGTTTACAAAATATTCGATTTATACTCGTTAAACCGAACAATTTGTTTATTTACAAGGATTTTATAATTTCTCTTGCAAACAGAAAGTAAACACTTGTTAAAATAAGCACGTATTTACATGTTTATTTATTTCAGTAAAATGTTTGTATGTTCATTGTTATTTTCAATTTTAAAACACACACACACACACACACACACACACACACACACACACACATATAATATATATATATATATATATATATAATACATATATATATATTACCAACCCCTCCGCACGGGCAGGGTGTGACACAAGGTCAATTTATTAAGCGGAGTTCAACAGGTTTTGAATTCAGAGTTTTCCTTCTCCTAGACCGGTTGCCTAACCAAGATTAAAGAGTCCAGTCTGCCCTACTATTTATCCATAGCTGGAGGGAGAGCAATATCTTACCTTTCCCAAGGGTATATATATATATATATATATATATATATATATATATATATATATATATATGAACAGTGTTAGATTTACGTTTAGTTATAGTTACAAATAACATATAGACTTTTTGTAAGTGAAAGTGTTGTATACTAGAACATTGAATGTGCCTTAGTACATCCAAATATGGATTCGCGCGAACATTAAAGCACTTCGCAACAGAGTGTTAAGAATTGAGGTCGTAAGTAGACGGTTTTCATTATGATTTGTTGACTGCTCTAAACATCAACATACAAGTAGTCTAGGATCAGTTCATTTACTAAGTAAAGGTAAATAGGCTAGTCCACAACACACACACACACACACACACACACCACACACACAGAGAGAGAGAGAGAGAGAGAGAAGAGAGAGAAGAGAGAGAGAGAGAGAGAGAGAGAGAAGTGATAGAAATTGTCTTGATATAGCTCCCCCCCCCCAATGCTTGAACCAAATTAGGAATATGTCTTTGTTGATTTAAATATATGTATCATCTCTCCCTATCTTTACCTTATCTTTCTTTCCATCTTATATTTTTTCTGTGTAGCATTTCCTTTCTCTTCCCTTTCTTTCTTTATAATAAAACGGAATGGTCCATTATCTAGCTGAGGTGACGGCACTCATAAGAAATTAGAATTCGGCGGATTAGCAACAGCAGATAATCAGGATTTACATTTGTGCATTTCATCTTAGACGATTTGGACGGTCTCATTTTTAACCAGATGGTGTAGAAAGATGATAACTGTCTTACTTTTAAGTAACACGAGTATTAATAAACAAAATACTGTAGCGAGATATTCTTTTATCACGGAAGGATAAAAAATATTGTGTTGTGAGTTGATCAGTTTCTCTAAATTGGCCAAAGATGTTGAGTAAAAGTCGGTTTTATTATCCACATTGTTTTTATTGTTGTTGTTGTTTTATTATTATTTCTGATCTGATATTTCTTGTTGGCGTTTTTTGAATCTTTAAATCAACATCCCAATCTTCTAATAAATGTGTTTTTCTTTCTATTTCTTCTCATTAAATATCTTAAATTCTTTAGTTTTCCTAACTAAGGTTACATCTCCGCTCTGGGTGGTCGACAACTGCACAAAGCAGGAACTTAGAACATAGAATACTTTTTTTTTTACATTTAGTAGAATAGACTAAGGGGCCGACTTAGCTTGGTTGGTAGAACATACAACTGGGAATCGCAAGGTTCCGGGTCCAATATCGCTCTTCGCAAACTCAGCATTTGAATAGTACTGTTTGTGTTATCTAATCTGTGGGGTAAAACATCTGGAAGCTGAAGGTAGGTGTGGCGCTTCACATCAGCAAAAAATGTCCCTGGTCTAGTGCTAGCGAAAATAGGATAGACTCCCTAACTGATACTGACAATAGGTTGCTCTTCAGATTTTACTATAATTACTGATAATCTATAATGTCTGGGAAAATCTATTAGACATTTCAATTTTGCATATAAGATATAAGTGAGGGGTGGGGGCTGCAAATGTGTTATTTACATAAGTTTTTTTTCTTCTTTGATTTCTAAAATCCTGCATTGCGTCTTATATATCACTAAGAAATAAAGGTTTACATAATATATGGTGGGGTTAATTTGCATACTGGTTTTAACAAAATTGGGATTAATAAATGATTACTTGGTGTTATTGATCTCTAATATTATTGTTTTATTCTCAACGTATATTCAACGTATAAAATAAATCCTATGAATGATTTTATATAGAATCAATCCTATAAATGATTTTATAGCGAAATCAATTAAAATATAATTAGAATAAGTGTAATCTTTTTATATGAGTTCTTATTTAATTTCGCTAGTACTTCTAATTTTATATTTCATTACATTCAAAACAAATATTTACGCCCAAATGGTGCATATTCTTACTAGTATGAATAATTATGATTAAGATAAAACATTTCTAAATGAATCAAATTAGTGTCCCGTCTATGTTAAATAGATAAAGAAAATGAGTTTAAAAGTGAGTTTCAAAATTGAATACTCAACAATGAATATAACAAAACGTCTTCAGCATAAATTAACCCAATGGTTGACATGCCGTAAAATCAACAAAACAACCAAGATATACCGTACTTTTTAAGTTGAATGATCGGGGGGGGGCAGTTTCGGGTGGAAAGTTCCAGCTATTAATCAACATTATCACGGCGATTGGATTTTGATAGAAAAAGTTTATATTTGTTTGAATTGTACATGTGAAAGAATGAAAGAATGAGTGAAAAATAAAAAAAGAAAGATTGAATGAAAGAAAGAATGAAAAAATTAAAGAAATAAAGAACGAAAGAAAAATAAGAGAAAGAAAAATGAAAAAGAAAAGAAAGAAAAATGAAAAAGAAAAGAAAGAAAAATGAAAGAAAAAATAAAGAAGGAAAGAGAGATAGAAAATAAAAAATGAAAGAATAAAAAATGAGGTAGCATTATAGTATGTGGCCTACCTTTTGAATGTGGCCTACGAAATCATGTCTCTCTTATAGTATGTGGCCTACCATAAAAAAACATATGATAAGGTTATAATATTAACTGCTAACCCTAACTCTTAACCTTAACTCTAACCCTAATTCAGAATTTTAGAATTAAATAGATCTCTGATTCATGTAAATTATGGATAAATTCTCTTAAAATTGTTCTTAATTACTATATACAGCTTATGACTGAATTGCATTTCTTGAAATTGAATATATGTGAAAAATAATTAGTTTTAATAAATTGCCCACTACTTATATCTATAAATATACTCTTACTGAGGTAGGACACATTCAAACGGGGTAGGCCACATACTATAACAGAATCAAAAAGGTAGGTAACATACTATAACGGCACCGAAAATGAAAGAAAGAAAGAATGAAAAAGGAAATGAATAAATGAATAATGAAAGAAAGAAAGAAAGAAAGAATGAAAAGAAAAACAAAAGAAAAAAAGAAAGAAACAAAAATGAAAGAAAGAAGAAAAGAAAGAAAAAAACAGTGAAAGAGAGAAAGAAAAGAATGAAAAAGGAAATGAATAAATGAATAATGAAAGAAAGAAAGAAAGAAAGAATGAAAAGAAAAAGAAAAGAAAAAAAAAGAAACAAAAATGAAAGAAAAAAAGAAAGAAAAAAAACAGTGAAAGAATGAGAGAAAGAAAAGAGAAATCGTGGGAGACCACACGCGTATTTTTGGATGATGACAAAATATGCCGAGTCTCTCTTTGGCATAGGAACGCGTCAGGCATCAGGGATTGACAGTAACCCAACGGTAGGTGTTGCCTGAGGTAAGGACCCCCCCCCCACGTCTTTGTGAAATTAGGCCCCCGTCTTCATTCTCCACCCCCACCCCCAACCAAAAAGCGTATCGTCTGATCTAGATTCTCACGAATTTGGCATGTTAGTTTTCATGCTGGTATAAGTATGCAAACCATTAGAGAGGATCAACCTGGAATTGAACCTTGGACGGTGACTTCAACAGCGCAGCGCTTTGATCACTCAGCTATTTCCACATGGACTGGACAAGTTGTAAAGATGAAGGTTAGTCGTCGACTTACCCTCATCTTTCACTTCCATTTTAATTTATTTATCGACAGATGGTCTGAATAAACAAACGTACAACAAAATACGAAAGAAACAAGAGAATGATAAACGAAAAACGAAAAAAAGAAAAAGGAAAAACAAACAAAAACAAAAACAAAGAGAAAAACAAAGAGACAAAAAAAAGCCTAAAAGAAAGATCGGGCGATTTAATACGTCACTGTATAGTTGGCGTGTTCATTGGTAAATGTCTCCATCTGAACAAATATTTTTGACTAAATAGCCGGGAAAAAGAAAAAAAAAACCTCAAACCATGAGAAAGATCTTTTTTTTTTAGTGAAAATGCATTTGGTGGGTCTGAGAGAGAGAGAGAGAGAGAGAGAGAGAGAGAGAGAGAGAGAGAGAGAGAGAGAGAGAGGAGTGTGTTTAAGGGAATGCAATGAGAGAGAGAGAGGGTATTTGACAGTGAAAAAGAATGGTATCTAAACGAGTAGTGAAGAAAGAAAGACAGAAAAAAAGAAAGGAAGGAAGGTAGAAAGAAATAGAAAACCAGAGAAAGAAAGAGAGCTGTTAACCGATGAAAAAAAAAAAAACACACACACACAAAACAAAAGGAAGATAAAGAAAGTAAAGAAGAAAATAAGAAACAAAAGAAGAGAAAAACAAATAGAAAGAAAACGTGAGGAAAAAAAGAAAGAAAAAAGAGAAAAGGCAAAAAAATAAGAAAAAAAAGAAGAGAAGAAGAAAAAAATAATTTTTCTTTTTCTTTCTTCTCTTCTTTTTTTCTTTTAAAAAAGAAAGAAAAAAAAAGAAGAAGAAGAAAGATCGACAAAAATCAAAGAATGGAAAGAGAAAAGAAAGTTAAAGAAAGAAAGAAAATGTTAGAAAGAAAGAAAGTAATAAAGAAAAAAGAGAAAAAAAATCAAGAAAAGAAGACGAAAAAGACAAAGAATAAAAAAAGAAAAGAAAAAAGAAAGAAAAAAGAAAGAGAAAACAGTTGGATATAAAGACGACTGAAAAGAAAGAGAGAAAGAAAATATAAAAATGAACCCCAAGAAGAAATAAAATAGAAAGAAAGACGAACAAAATGAACGAAAGAAAAAAATTGAAAAATATTTTGAAAAATAAAAAATCCTCAAAGAATTAAAAATACAAACTAAAAAGAAAGAAAGAAGGAAATAAAGAATAAAAGAAAGAAGGAAAGAAAAAGGAAAGACAGAAAGAAGAAAAGAGAGAAAGAATGAAAGAAAGAAGGACAGAAAAAAAGAAAGAAAAGGAAAGAAAGAAATAATGAAAGAAAGAAAGGAAAGAAAGAATATATTTATAAATAAAGAAGTAAAAAAAAAAGAAATTCTGATGCCAATTGTTTTAAAATGAAATAACGAAGGATAATTTTCAGAATTTGAATTTTGAGAACGGAATTTTTTTGAAATGGAAAGAAGGAAACGAAAACCTTAAATATATAAGGACGAATAGAAAGTAAAGGAGTTTATTGTATACTTTACGTAGATGATAAATTAATAGGGAGGAAGGAAGGAAGGAGGAAGGGAGGAGGAGGAAGGAAGGAAGGGGGGAAGGAGGAAGGTTAAGTATTTCAAACGAGACAGGAAAAACGTAAGTGTGCAAGAAAGTTGCCATTTACGAATCTGAGTTGTGGCAAAATGTCAGGTGTATGAAAATAGGGGTCCGGTGAGAATCGAACTCTATTAGGATAGTCTGCTGGACTTGTTTACAAAAGGTACCCTTAATTACTATGTTCAAATAATTTTTGACCAAACCAGAATCATGGGACACTCAGTGAGAAACAATCTCACTAGTAATGAATTGTTAGCTTAGCAGACTTACCATCAAAGGTGCTCTTGATTTTATTAAATTTATCTTTTTTAGTAAAGAACCAGAACTATGAGGCACCCAGTGAGAATCGAAGTCCCTAATAATAAACCGCTACCTCAAATAATTAACCATTATCCCACGTGTGGCCCCCTTAATTATTTAATAAACATAGATTAGTTTGGGCACAAGGCCAGAAGTATGGAGAACTCTGTGAGGATCTATAATCAGGGATCAATAACTAATACACTACGCGAGGCGATTAAAATCATTTACTAAGCCTAGTTTAGTTTTTGCAAGGTCGGAAGTATGGGACACTCAGTGAGAATCGAACTCACTTGTAATGGTCGGCTAAAGGCTAGAAAGGCACCCAGTGAGAATTGTTTGACAGACTAGCCCTTTAAAGAATAACACAAGGCTCCTTATACGACGCCCAGTGAGAATCGAAATCACTTGTCGGCTTAAGGCTAGAAAAGCACCTAAGTATGAATTGTTTGCCAGCCGAGCTCTTTAAAGAATTATACAACACAAGCTCACTTACGCGAGCACCCAGTGAGGCTCGAACTCATAAGTTATGTTCTTCTAGCAAGGAGATTACTAAGCACAAAAGGTGTCCTTATTTACTAAGCTTTGTTTAGGAATGCAATATAAAAACAAAATGCAACTGGAAAATGAGTAAAGGTTGCACTCTCCCCTTTCCGAGGAAAGGTGGCCTTGGAATCATTAAGAACAACAGAAGTATAACTCAATGAATTATTAACTCATTCTGTTATTATTAAGTTTCTGACCGCCATCCTTGGCCAGTTGAAAAGGACTTAAAGTAAGTAAGTCCTGAGCTATAGAATCCTTTGGTAAGTGAATAAGTTCTGAGTTATGGAATCCAACGTAGTGTCAAAGGTCCAGTGATATAATCCTATATTCCGTCGTCCACGAAGGTTCAAAGCATTGTGTGTAGGTATGACCAGAACAGTCGGTATAAATAACAATATCAGCAGCAGAGTACTGCCAGTGATTGGCCAAGAATATGGTCACATGATTATCGCCGATAGATAGATGATGAGATGATTGCCTTACCTGTTACCTTCTGCTTATAGCTTCTAACTCGGGCAGCCGCCATGTTATCGGGTTGGGCTGATCCAGTGGACTTTCTGTTAAGGGATGGTTCTTCTTTCTTGTTGGACTGGTCATTTCTTTTTTTTAAAAATTATCAATTAACAAAACTTGATCGTTTTCTGATAAAGCTTTATTTAGATAACCCAGCTCATGATTCCGCCGCGGGAGGAAACTGACTCAGAGCAAGCGACCTACAGGTCCGCTCACTCTGGATTCTCTGTCGCATCTGAAGCTAAAACTATCTCACGCCTAATCGTGCGTTTTTCAAGGGGTCAAGTAAAAAGGTTATTACCCGTCCATAACTGTCGGGTAACTTTCCACTGGACCCCGTCATTCTGAATCTAATGGACCCTATTCAAAATATTTTAACTACAGGTACGTACATAAATCATATGCTACCTATGAATTATGTAACAATTCTACCATAGCTGATAATGTTTATAATGCATAGATAGATAGATAGATAGATATAATTAGATCGAGAAAGATAGATAGATAGAATTAGATCGAGATAGATAGATACATATAATTATGGTCGTTTGGTTGTTTTGTTTTACGGCATATCAACCCTTTTCGGGTCATTTAATGCCAAATCAAGTTCTTTTGATATCAGATTGCTTACAGTACAGTGGTTTCCCATCTAAGTATTGAACAGGCTCATCTTTGCTCAACTTCGGCGATCTAGTGGTAAGCAGTGCTTTCAACGTGACTTGAACATAAGCATAGATAGAATTAGATCGAAAAAGATAGATAGATAGATAGATAGATAGATAGATAGATAGACAATAGAATCGCCTTTATTGTATTATGTGCGGGCCTGAACTCGAGAAAATTCTTAGGAAAAATCAAAACGAATTTCGACAAAATTAAAACACAACTTCTCAAATTCTGACTAATCTGTTTGTTTGTTTGTTTGTTTATTGATTTTAACGGCATATCAACCCGTCTGGGGTTATGTCATACCTAACGGTTAGGAAGTACTACATATCGTGTATTCATATTTATACTTTTTAGTAATTGGTTTTAACAATGTGTTAGCATTATTGGGGATTATATTGTATGGTATTGATTAAGTTCATGTCTATATTCTATGGTATAATTTTATTTCCCTCAAAAAAGAGAGAATATCCTCTATGTTGACGTTTTTAAATAGATCTTTCATATTGTTTACTTTAAAATAATAATTTTTATCTGATTATTCGTCGAATCGTTAAAGGAGTACTAGTAAAAAATCTCTTGAAAACAGATTGCTCTAAAGCATTTTACTCTAGCCTAAGCTCTCCCTAAATAAACTATTGCCGCCTCAATGAAGCTTTACAAAAGATCAATACAATGGTTCGCAAACCTGACGGAGAAACAAATTTCTTTGGCATTGTCACTGGAGTCCTACAAGGAGATATATTAGCACCATTTATATCAATAATCCGAATATATTATGTACCATGAACATCGATAGATCTAAAAAGTAAAATGGTTTCACACTAAAAAAAAGTGCAAGAAGACAACGATATCTCCCAGAAACTACTACAAATGTAGATTACGCAGATGATCTAGCGCTTCTCGCAAATACACCTGTACTAGCCGAATCTCTGCTGCCTAGTCTGGAGAAGGCAGCAATAGGTATGATAAAATAGACATCATGTGTTTTAAACTCGATGGAGCATATTCACATTAAATGGCACTCCTCTGATATTTTTTGAGCAGATCACATACCTAGGTAGCAATTTCTCATCTACAGAAAGCGATGCCAATATACGTATAGGAAATGCATGGATCGCTATTGACAGGTTATCAATAATACAGAAATCTGACCTCTAAGATAAAACGGGAATTCTTCCAAGCTTTAGCCATATCAGTACTACTAAATGACTGCACCACTTGGATTTAAACGAAATGTTTGGAGAAAAGCTAGATGCGAACTATACAAGGATGCTGCAAGCCATCTTGAACAAATCTTAGGAGCAGTACCCATAAAAACACAGCTGTACGGTCAATTCTCTCTTATCACACAAACCATCCAAGTAAGACAAGTCATGCTGAAGAAGTAAGGATGACCTCATAAGTGACGTTCCCACGTAGAAACCTACTCATGGACACACCAGTATTGGCCGACCAACAAAAACATGCATACGATAGGTATGTTCTGACACTGGATGTCGTGTAGAGGACTTGCCATGAGTGATGGGTAATAGGGATGGGGAGAGATAGATAGATAAATACATAGATAGATAGATAGAGAGATAGAGAGAGAGAGAGAGAGAGAGAGAGAGGAGAGAGGGAGAGAGAGAGAGAGAGAGTGATGTGAATCCCAGCTGTCAGACAACTTTGATTATGAGGCTAGTTTTTAGCACAAGCCGAGAGTCTGTGAGACCCAGTGAGAATCAAGCTCAGTAGCAATGCTCTGCACGATTAGCACACCTACCATAAATTTAACTTAGTTTTGGTAAAAAGACTAGAAGTATAGGCCGCCCAGTGAGAATCGAACTCCTAGTAATTGGATGCGCCATAATTCTGTTAGATTTGCTTAGTTCAGGCTTAAGGCCAGAAGTATTGAGCACCCAATGATGATCGAAGTCACTTGAAGTAGTCTATTAGATTATTAACCACAACATGTGCCCTTATTTAATAATCTTTGCTAAGTGTTGTCGTAAAGTTTTGTCAGAAGCAAAAGCATGGAGCGCTCAGTGAGAAACAATCTCACTAGTAATGATCTGTTAGCTTAGCAGACTTACCATGAAAGGTGCCCTTAGTTTTAGGAAATTTAGCTTAGATTTTGGGAAAAAGTTAGACGTATAGAATGAAACACACCCTGTGAGAATCAAATTTTCTTGTAATGTTCTGCTAGCATTGCTCGTTAGCCATTACACCGGTTGATGCACCCGAGAAAGGAAATAGTTTACTCTTATAAGAATGATAAGCAAAAGATTAGACTAACCTTTCGAAAAAGAAAGACGATACAAACTTCAGGAATCAACAACGAATGATTAATGGTTGAAATTATTTAGAAGAAGAAGAAAAAATACTGCATGAGTAAAAGCAGTTGGGGCACAGCAGAGTCGGGGGGGAGGCGTGATGAAAGGGAGAGTGAAGATTAAAAGGGTGGGATGAAAGAGAGGGTGGGAGGAATAAAAGGGAGAGTGTGGTTGAAAGAGAGGGTGAGGATGCAAAGGAGAGTGTGGATTAAGGAGAGTGAGGATAAAAGGGAGAGAGAGAGAGAGAGAGAGAGAGAGAGAGAGAGAGAGAGAGAGAGAGAGAGAGAGAAGAGTAAAGGAAAGTGAGGCTAAAGGGAGAGTGTGGGCGAAAGAGAGGGTGAGGGTGAATAAAAGGGAGAGTGTGGATGAAAGGGGGAGTGAGGATAAAATGGAGAGTGAGGATGCAAAGGAGAGTGTGGATGAAAGGGAGAGAGGGGAGTAAAGGGAAAGTGAGGATTAAAGGGTGAGTGTGGGTGAAAGGGAGAGTGAGGGTGAATAAAAGGGAGAGTGTGATTTAAAAGGAGAGTGAGGATAAAAGGGAGAGAGAGAGAGAGGAGTAAAGGGAGAGTGTGGGTGAAAGGGAGAGTGGGGATGAAAAGGAGAGGGGGGATAAAAGGGAGAGAGAGAGAGAGAGAGAGAGAAGAATAAAGGAAAGTGAGGCTAATGGGAGAGTGTGGGTGAAAGGGAGAATAAAGAAGAAAGGCGGAGTGTGATTGAGAAGGGAGTGAGGATGAAAGGAAGAGTGTGGATAAAAGGGAGAGAGAGGAGTAAAGGGTGAGTGTGGGTGAAAGGGAGAGTGAGGAATAAAGAGGGAGTGTGATTGAGAAGTGAGGGAGGATGAAAGAGAGAGTGTAGATTAAAAGGTAGAGTGAAGGTGAAAGGGAGAGTGTAGATGAAATGGAGAGTGATTGAAAGGGAGAGTGAGGATGAAAGAGGGGGGGGGGCGTAGATGTTAATGTGTCAAAGAGGGTAGAAATAAATATCAGAAGATTGGAAACGTTGGATTTTTGCTTGGGGATGGAAAAACTGGAAGAGGAAAACGGAGGATGGATTTCGGACTGAGTGAAAAGGAAAGAAAAAAAAGAGGAGAAAAAGATGAAGGAAGAAAAGGGGGGGGGGGAGAAGAAGAAACATGGAGAAGGAAGATAGGGAAAGGAAGAAGAGAGAAATAAACGAAGAAAAAGAGAAAAAGGCAGATAGAGAGATAGAGAGATAGAGGGGAGGAAAAGGGGTATAAATGAACAAAAGGAAAGGAGAAAAGGAAAGACGAAAGAGAAAGAAAAAGAAGGAAAAGAAAGGAAAAAAGAAGAAGAGGAAGGAAAAATTAAGAAATAAACGAAGAAATGAATAAAGAAAAAGTGAAAGAAAAGTAAAAAGGGAGAAAGGAAACGAAAATGAAAAAAATGAAAAAAAAATGAAGGAAATGCAAAAGGTGAGAAGAAAAAAAGCAAAAGAATAAAGGAAAAAAAGAAGAAAGAAAGAAAAAAGAAAAAGAGAAAAAAGAGAAAGGGAGTTAAATGGTAAGGAAGAAAATGGGAAAGAAAAAAAGAAAAAGAAAGTACAAAAGAAAGAAAGAAGAAAAGAATGAAAGAATGCACACAAAAAAAAGAAAGATAGAAATAGGAAAAGATAGAAAGAAAGAAGAAGAAAAGAAAAATGTACAAATAAAAGAAAAGAAGACTGAAAAAAGAAAGGAAGAAAGAAAAGAGAAACAAAAGAAAGAAGAAAAAAAGAAAAGAAAGACGGACAAATGAAATGAATAAAATCAAAAAAAGAAAGAAAGAAAGGATGATGAAAAAGAAAGAAAGAAAGAAAGAAGGATGAATGAAAGAAAGAAAGGATGAATGAAAGAAAGAAAGAAAGAAAGAAAGAAAGGATGAATAGAAAGAAAGAAAGAAAGAAAGAAAGAAAGGATGATGAAAGAAAGAAAGGATGAATGAAAGAAAGAAAGAAAGAAAGGATAAATGAAAGGAGAGAGAAAGGATGAAAGAAAGAAGGAAAGAAAGAAAGGATGAATGAAGAAAGAAAGAAAGAAAGGATAAATGAAAGAGAGAGAGAAAGGATGAAAGAAAGAAGGAAAGAAAGAAAGGATGAATGAAAGAAAGAAGAAAGGATGAATGAAGAAGGATGAACGGAAAGAAAGAAAGGATGAATGAAAGAAAGAAAGAAGAAAGGATGAAGAATTGAAAGAAAGAAAGAAGGATGAATGAAAGAAAGGATGAAAAAGAAGAAGAGAAAGAAAGAATGAATTGAAAGAAGATGAGAGAAGAAAGGATGAATGAAAGAAAGAAAGAAATGGATGAATGAAAGAAAGAAAGAAAGAAGAAAGGATGAATGAAAGAAAGAAAGGATGATGAAAGAAAGAAGAAGAAAGAAGAAAGGATGAATGAAAGAAGAAAAGGATGAATGAAAAAAGAAAGAAAGGATGAATGAAAGAAAGATAGAAAGAAAGATGATGAGAAAGAAAGAAAGAAAGAAAGGATGAATGAAAGAAAGAAAGAAAGAAGATGATGAAAGAAAGAAAGAAAGGATGAATGAAAAAAGAAAGAAAGAAGAAAGGATGAATGAAAGAAAGAAAGGTGAATGAAAGAAAGAAAGAAAGAAAGAAAGTGAATGAATGAAAGAAAGAAAGGATGAATGAAAGAGAGAGAGAAAGAAAGATAAATAAAGAGAGAAGAAAGGATGAAGAAAGAAGGAAGAAAAATGAATGAAAGAAAGAAAGAAAGAAGGAATGAAGAAAGAGAAGAAAGAAAAGAAAGGAATGAATGAAGAAAGAAAGAAAGAAAGAAAGAAAAGAAAGAAAATGATTAAGAAAGAAAGAAAGAAAGAAAGGATGAAATGGAAAGAAGAAAGGATGAATGAAAGAAAGAAAGAAAGAAAAGGATGAATGAAGAAAGAAAGGATGAATGAAAGAAGAAGAAAGAAAGGATGAATGAAAGAAAGAAAGAAAGAAGGATGAATGAAAGAAAGAAAGGATAATGAAGAAAGAAAGAAAGAAAGAGAAGAAAGGGATGAAGAAAGAAAGGAAAGAAAGGATAAATGAAGAGAAAAGAAAGAATGAAGAAAGAAGAAAGAAAGAAAGGATGAAATGAAAGAAAGAAGAAAGGATGAATGAAAGAAGAAGGATGAAAGAAAGAAAGAAAGGATGAATGAAAGAAAAAAGAAAGAAAGGATGAAAGAAAGAAAGAAAGAAAGGATGAAGGAAAGAAAGAAAGAAAGAAAGAAAGGAGAATGAAAGAAAGAAGAAAGAAAGAAGAAAGGATGAATGAAAGAAAGAAAGGATGATGAATGAAAGAAAGAAAGGATGAATGAAAAGAAAGAAAGAAAGAAAGAAATGAATGAAAGAGAAAGAAAGAAAGAAAGAAAGGATGATGAAAGAAAGAAAGGAGAATGAATAAGAAAAAGAAAGAAAGAAAGAAAGGATGAATGAAAGAAAGAAAGGATGAATGAAAAAGAAAGAAAGAAAGGATAAATGAAAGAAAGAAGAAAGAAAGAAAATGAAAGAAGAAAATGAAGAAAGAAAGAAGAAAGGATGAATGAAAGAAAGAAAGAAAGGATGAAAGAAAGAAAGAAAGAAAGAAAGGATGAATGAAAGAAAGAAAGAAAGGATGAATGAAAGAAGAAAGAAAGAAAGAAAGAAAGAAAGGATGAATGAAAGAAGAAAGAAAGGATGAATGAAAGAAAGAAAGAAAGAAAGAAAATGAAGGATGAAGAAAGAAAGAAAGAAATGAAAGAAAGAAAGAAAGAAAGAAAGAAAGGGATGAAAGAAAAAGAAAAAGAAAGAAAGAAAGAAAGGAAATGAAAGAAAGAAAGAAAGAAAGGAATGAATGAAAGAAAGAAAGAAAGAAATGAAAGAAAGAAATGAATGAAGAAAGATGAAATGAAGAAAGAAGAAATGAAAAGAAAGAAAGAAAGAAAGAAAGAAGAAAGAAAGAAAGAAAGAATGAATGGAATGAAAGAAAGAAAGAAGAAATGAAAGGATGAAAGAGAAGAAAGAAAGAAAGAAAGGATGAATGAAAGAAAGAAGAAAGAAAGGAATGAATGAATGAAAGAAAGAAAGAGAAAGGATGAATGAAAAGAAAGAAAGAAAGAATGAAAGAAAGAAGAAAGAAATTTTACAACGCAAAGTCGTGCGTAAATAGCAAAACATGCAATGTAAAATGCTCGTGTAATGAAAAGTGAAAAGTTGCCTGAGGTATTTTTGACTGGCACTTGTCGTCCTTCTTCTTCGGTATATCTCGAATTGCCGCCGGGGTCCGAGGGTTGTGGATCAGTGATAGTGGGTGTGTGTGTGTGTGGGGGGGATTCGGCAAGGCGATTCCAATAATGGTAAAGGGGTCGGAGGGTTGAAGTTAGGAAAGTGGGGGAGGGAGGGAGGTAAGGAGAAACTGGCCAGGTTTAAGAACCAATAACAAATATTGATCCGAACAGACATCTTCCTCCACCCACCCCACCCCCACTCTTTTCTTTTCTTTTCTTTTCTTCATCATGTATAAACGATGTGAAAGGTTTAGCGGTGTGCGTTGGGTTGGGAGAGACGGGGAAAGAGAGGATGATCAAGCTGTCCCGCGCGCAAGGAGTAGAAAATGACATTGCCCGGTTCGCTACGGCTACGGCAGAAATGTAGTTTTCGATAAAGCGGCGGGGGGGGGGGGTCGATCTGTGTTGGTGGGGGGGGAGTGGAGAGCGAATGCAAGAAGGTAAAGAAGGAAAGAGAAGAGAAAGAAAGATGTAGTTTTAACAGAGGAAGGAACAGGGAGAAAGAAAAGGAAAAGGACAATGAATAGAAAGAAAAGTTGATAGAGAAAGGAAAACGAGGAAAGTTTTAATCATATCTCGGGTCTTAAATCGGTTTTCCCATGACCTTGCTCTTTCCGGGAAAAATACACTACACACAAGTGGGATCTCTCGCTGCATTTCTGACTGTCTTGCACAATAACAAGAACAACACACACGTACATGCACACACATACACACACACACACACACACACACACACACACACGAATGCATATATATATATATATATATATATATATATAATATATTGACAATCAAAATTGTGACTCGCTCGATTTCTTGCCTTCGTTAAGTCACCCCCCCCCACACATAGAAACACACATACATACACACACACGCACACACAAACATACATACACATACACACACATATATTTGTGTGTGGGGGGGGTTCAAAATTGATGTGACTTCATGACCACGATTCCTTAACTTTCAATATATATATATATATATATATATATATATGTATGTGTGTGTGTGTGTGTGTGTGTGTGTGCGTGCGTGTGTGTGTGTAAAATGAAACTGGAAGTGAATCCGACGGTCTGTTGAAAAAAGAAATAAAGGAAAGAATGTATAGAATGGATAAAATAGGATATTTTAATCAATTTTACTTACACGTGTTTTGGTCAGGAGTTTATCCCTGTGTACATTATTCAAACTTTTTCAAATAAGGATTTACTCGAATGAAAGTCGAATTTACTTTGTGAGCGGAACATTTCTTCATTTTTTCTATTATTATTATTATTATTTAATTTCATTTGGTTATTTAAAAATAATAATAGTTAGAATAATGTACACATGGATAAACTCCTGACCGAAACACGTGTAAGTAAAATTGATTAAAATATCTTTTTTTATCCATTCTTTTATTTATTTATTTTTTCAATATATACATATATATACATAATTTAACACTAAAAGCGGTTAATGAGGACATTATTATTATTATTATTATCATGAGTTTTTCACGCCAGCGTAAGCTGATGGTCATTCACTTGATTTTGAGTGACAACAAGTCTCCGCAGGTCTCCGGGACTCTTCTGAGTATTCTAGCCGATTGCAGCAATACAGTATTCTAGATGATCTCAATTCTTCCCCTGATTTCCAGATTCTTTTTTGGGGACCGTTCCAAGTGCACCAACTACAGTTGGTATCACTTTGACCTTCATATTCCATAGCTTTTTCAGTTCCCTTTTTCACACCTGCCGTAGCTGGTAGTTCACTGGAGGCTGATTGACAGCAAGTCTCCTCAGGTCTACAGGACTCTTCTGAGTATTTCAGCCGATCTCAATAATGCTGTAGTCTGGATGGTCTCGATTCTTCCTCTGATTTCCAATTCATCCAGGCTGTTTTCCAAGCCCCTGGGATTGTTTCTAGGGCTCCAATTACAATTGGTACGACCTTCACCCTCATGTTCCACAGTTTTCTCAGTTCTCTGGCAAGGTCCAAGTATTTTGTCAATCTTTTCGCTCTCTTTTATTTTACTCTGTGATCGGCCGGGACGTCAAAATCCACGAGATGACAAGTCTTCCTCTTCTTGTCAATCAAAACTAAGTCTGGTCTCCTGGCCGGGATTAGGTGATAGGTCTGTACCTCAAAGTCCCAGAGAATTTTGTGTGTCTCATTCTCCAGGACAGATTCAGGCTTGTGCATATACCATTAGTTGAATGGTGAAAATTGAATTTCTTGCACAGTTCCCTGTGAATCACCTTTCCCCACCCAGTCGTGTCTAGTCTTGTACTCTCTTTGTGCTAATTTACTGCATTCGCTTTCTTCTTCTTCTTCTTCTCTTCTTCTTCTTCTTCTTCTTCTTATTATTATTATTATTATTATTATTATTCATCGTCTTTCGTAGATGGGGTCGATTTTACTGTTGTTTTTGTTCTTCAATCATCATCATCATCATCATCAGCAGCAGCAGCATCATCAGCATCATCATCATCATCACCATCATAATTCCTTCTAATTTCCTCTACTCCACCACTTTTCACTGTCATTCATCAATTCTCTCCCCACACCTACCACCCGTACTCTCCTCTCCCCCCTCTCTCTCTCTCCCCTCTCCCTCTCCCTCTCTCTCTCTCTCTCCTTCAGTTGACCAAAATGTCTTGCCGGTTAGCACATATTCGAAATTACAATAGAAACCGTTTCGCCACGCTGGCGCCAATATTCAGCCGAAGTGGACAACGTTGGTCATTTGAGTGTCCATCGGTCGCGTTAAGTGACCTCTCTACCCCCTCCTCCCCCTTCTCATTTCTATCCCTCCGGTCAATACCAACACCAACGACCGAACACACTGGGTAATCATCGCTGTCCGGATTGACCACTTGACCAAATGTTCTCTTTCTAACTCCTCCCACCAAAAACACGGCCACCAACAGAATTGGCGAAGGAAAGCAAAAAAAAAAAAAAAGAAAAAGGGGAATGATTTCGCCTGACGAGCATTTTAACACAAGGAGAGAGAGAAAACGATTTCGTTTATTTCTTTTTTTTCTTTCGTTGCAATGAATTGTTTTATTGATAATTCCACTCTCATCATCGTCGGATGATGAAGATGAAATTGAGATCTTTCTTTTCTTCTGATGTTCCACCTACAACACACGATGTTGTACGCCAATTATAGAAACGGGAATTGGAATGTTCGATTTACATGGAAATTAATTAACGACAATTTCTCATTTGGTGGATAGATATGCAGTGTGAGATAGATAGATAACAAACAGATTAAAATTAGATGGAGTAGATATGAATATATATATAATATATATTATATATATATATATAGAGAGAGAGAGAGAGAAGAGAGAGAGAGATCGTGTGAAAGATAATTAGATTGATTACATTTAGATGGAGGTATATATATATATATAAGTAAAAAGTAAAGTCGTCGGGGCGGCCTAAAATCGTATCAGCCAGTCAGCGAGGGAGTCTATCCCCTTTTCAATGCGCTAGACCAAGGAGATTGTTCTTGGCGCCTGAGGTGGAGCGCCACACCTACCATCAGCTCCTTACTTTACCGCACAGATCCCTGTTGCTACTCATACGCTGAATTGGCGAGGACCGGTATCGAACTAGGAACCTTGTGGTTTCTAGCCGAACGCTCTACCGACTGATCTATATATATATATGTGTTGTGTGTGCTGTGTGTGGTGTGTGGTGTATATATATATATATAATATATAGAGAGAGAGAGAAGAGTATGTATATATATATGTGTGTGTATATATAATATATATATATATATATAGAGAAAGAGAGAGAGAGTATGTTTGGTGTGTGTGTGGGTGTTGTAGGAGAGAGAGAGAGAGAGAGGAGAGAGATAGAGAGAGAGAGAGAGAGAGAAGATAATTAGATTGATTAAAATAGATGAAGGTTGATATATATATATATTGTCAGACAAGAACGAAACGAAAAAGGAGTGAAAAAAGAACAAAGAAAGGGAAGAAGCCGCCACAGCGCCGCAGTAAGCATCACTGTTTGGTTGCAATCACTGCACCAGAGATTGCCATTCAAAAATTGCTCTATTCAGGCACTCACGCAGTTGCAGATAAAAAAATGGACACCACACCCATCGTCTTCAGTAGACGAAAGGATGCAACAGAGAGAGAGAGAGAGAGAGAGAGAGAGAGAGAGAGAGAGAGAAGAGAGAGAGAGAAGAGAGAGAGAGGGAGAGAGAGAAATAGATGATTAAATTTAGATGGAGGTATATTATATATATATATATATATAGAGAGAGAGAGACAGACAGACAGACAGACAGAGAGAGAGAGAGAGAGAGAAGAGAGAGAGAGAGAGAGAGAGAGAGAGAGAGAGAGAGAGAGAAATTGGTGCTCGAACATCGTTATAGTCATCGTATAAAAAATGGCAACAGTACAAACTGATGAAGAAGGAATTCGGAAAATAAAGTAGTTTATAAGTAATTATTTTATGTTTTTCTTTTTAATATCATTAGTATACAATTCATACACCTATCTATATGTCTACAGATTTCAGTCTATTAATATCTATCTGTCTATTCATTGATATCATTCTGTTTTCTCTCTCTCTCCTCTCTCTTCTCCCCTCTCTCTCTCTCTCTCTCTCTCTCTCTCTCTCTCTCTCTATCTTTCTGTCTATCTCGTTTGTCAATTAGCTAGCTCTCTCAGTCCTTTCTCTCAACCCTTATCTCTGTCTGTCTGTTACAGGGAATATGAAATGAAGAGATGAAGAGAAATAAAAAACAAACTGTTTTCGAAGTATTAGATGGAGACTTTATTGATGAGACCGTTAACTCTGGACGCTAGAGTCCAGACGCTCAGAACTTTTTATTTATTTATTCATTTAATTTTGATTTAATTTTATTTTATTTAAATCCCCACACTTTCTATCTAGTTTTTTCTAACTTGGTTGCTCTCTCTGTTTGTCTCTCTCATTTACCGCTCTGTCTCTCTCCGCCTCACTCTCTCCTTCTCTGTCTGTCTGTCTGTCTGTCTGTTTCTCTCTCTCTCCTCCTCTCTCTCTCTCTCTCTCTCCTATAATATATAATATATATAATATATATATATATATAAATGTTTCAACCTCTATGTCATTGTCTGAAAGAGATAAAAGAAAAGAATTGAATGTGATTTTCTAGGCAGGGCTGTTCCTCTAGGATGGCCCAACGTTACGTTCTTGCCTGTGAATATAGACACGTTCAAATAAAATCTACCATACCAGTCTTAGGACGCAGTATGTATGTATGTATGTATGTATGCAGCATCTATCTATCTATCTATCTATCTATCTATATAAATATATATCTCTTCAGTATTCTCTGTATATGTACGCTTAGAAAAGGATTCATTATAGTGCCATCTTTTACACCTCATCTTGTCGACATAACCCCCCACCCCCCACCCGTCTCATGTAAAATCAATTTCTCGATTAGTCACAAGCAAATACTAAAAGACATCCATTGAGGATTGTCCAAAACTCATCTCCAGATGGTTGGTTGTTGTTTTGTTTTTTGTCTCAATCACAGAGAATTTTCATCTCTCTTTT
>CM042170.1:67229969-67249146 GCA_023376005.1 Doryteuthis pealeii | reverse complement strand
GCAGGTCGAATATGTATAATTAATAATTTGACATTCATGTTTTACACTCGATGATCCATTTCACATTAAATTCAACTCTCTGCTCTGATTTAATTATACAGGATCAATACCTAGTAGCATCTCATCTACAGAAATGCAATTCCAATTACGTATAAAATCATTGATTCTCTTTATAGTTACAATTTAGATTACTAATGAAATTTTGATTTTTCTAAGATAAAACGTGAATTTTCTTGCGCAGGCTTTTATTCATTATCATACTGACTAAATTGACTGGTCATCCACTTTTTTAATAACGGAAATGTGTTTGTATTAATGATCTTAGGATTCGGAACTATAAGGCAATGATTCTCACATCTGAACAATTTTGTGACACAGGTTCTATGCTGGATGCCGCCAATGGAAAACAACAGTTGTATCTCAATTTCTTCTCTTATCACTACAAACTACATCAATGGTAATAAAATTCATCTGAATGAAGTTAGAGTACTTAAGTGAACGGTTTTCCCACGTTTAATGAATACCTAACTATAAGACAACCACCCGTACTATGAATCCAGTAATTCCACCAAAAGCCACATAAAAACAGCATACTATAGGTATTTCTGACACTTGTGATGTCTGTAGAGACTTGTATATGATTTATAATAAAATAATAGATAAATCTGATATAATAAAGAAGAGAGAAAAGTGAAAAGAAGAAAAGAAAGAAAAGAGTGATTAATTCCAGCTGTCTACAACTTATTAATATCTAGGTTTTTAGCACAGCGAAGTCTTTAGCCAGTAGAAATACAAGGCTCAGGGTGAGGGCTAAATCTGTTGCAGATGTAGCACACCACCTATCTCATAAATTTAACTTAAGGTTTTGTAAATTAAACTAGGGAAGTGTATATTTAGCTCCCCAGTGATGGAATCAACTTCCTTAGTAATTATTCTCCATAATTGTTAGATTGCTTAGGTTCAGACTTAACCAGAAAGGTATTGCACCCAATGATGATCGAAGTCACTTGAAGGTAGTCTATTAATTATTAACACAACATGGTTCCTTATTTAATAATCTTTGGTCTAAGTGTTGTCGTAAATTTTTCAGGAACAAAACATACCTCATGACAATGCTCACTAGTGAATCAATGATTGTTAGCTTAGCTAGACTCTACATATGAAGTCCGTTAGGTTTTAGAAATTTAGCTTAGATTTTGAAAAAAGTTAACGGTATAGTAATATACACACCCCTGGTAGAATCAAATTTTCTTGGTAGATGATTCTGGGCTACATTCTTCTTACGATATTACAATCTAGTTATGCATTCCTCAAAAGAATATTTACTCTATAAGGAGATAAGCAAAAGGATTAAGACTATACCTTTCGGAAAAGAGAAAACGGATACAGTAACTTCAATCACAACTATGATTTATGTTGGAAATATTAGTTTAAAAGAAGGAAAAATACTCATGAGTAAAAGGCAGTTGCACAACAGGAGTCTGTTACTGATGAAAAAGTAGATTAAAGTAAGAAAGAAGTGAGAATAAAAAGATTTTAAGATATAGTCTATTGCATAAATTGATTAATAAGATATGAGGATAAAAGAAAGAAAATGAAAAAAAAAAGAAAAAAAAAGAAAATAATAAATACTAAAGATTCGAAGAAGTGATGAATAAAAAAGGTATGAAGGTGATAAAAAGTATAGAGCCAAGAAGTTATGAAAGAAATAAGAATAGTGAAATTATACAGTTGTATGTTATTAATGAGATATGAATAAAAAGAGATTTGATTTAAAAAAGTAGATAAAACGAAAGAGAAAGTAGAAGGTTTGAAAAGAATATTGAAAAAAATAGAAAAAAAAGAAAAGAAGAAGATAAAAAGTGCTAAAGATGTTAGAAATAAAAACGAGTTGATTAGAATAATGAAAAATGTGATAAAAAGAGATGAGGAGTTAATGAAGTTGTGAAAAATAGAATAAAAGAGTTGATTAGAATAATGAAAAAATGTGATTAAAAGTAGTAAGTAAAGAATTAGATGAAATGAATGATTTAAAGAGAGGTGAGATGAATAACTAATTTAATTTAAATAGTAGAATAAATATCGAGGAAATTGAAAACGTTGATTTTTTCTTGATAAAACTAAAGTAAAACATGATTCGACTGATTAAAGAAAGAAAAAAAGAAGAGAAAAGATGAAAAAAGTAGAAGGAAAAACAGTGAAAGAAGGAATGAGAAAAGGAAGAGCCAGATAATAACAAGAAAAAGAATCAATAAAAGATAGGAGAGATAAGAAGACAGTATAAATGGAACAAAGGAGAAGAAAGAAAGACGAAAGAAAGAAATAGGAAGAAAAGAAAGAAAAAAAGAAAGAAGGAATTGAAAATAAAACAGAGAAATGAATAAAGATAAAGTGTAGGAAAGGTAAGAATAAAAGTCAAGAAAAAAATGAAAAGAAAATGAAATTGCAAAATAGTAAGAAAAAGCAAATAGGAATAAAGGATATATAAGAGAGAAAAGGGAGAAGAAAAAGAGGGAAAAAGCAAGAAAAAGGAGAAAGGGAGTTAAATGGTAAGGAAGAATGGGAAAGAAAAAAGAAAAAGAAAGTTCAGAAAGAAAGAAAGAAGAAAGAATGAAAGAATGCACACAAACACAAAAAGATAGAATTAGGAAAAGATAGAAAGAAGAAGAAGAATAAGAAATAATGTACAAATAAAAGAAAAGAAGACTGAAGAAAAAAGGAAGAAAGGAAAGAGAAGAGAAACAAGAAGAAAGAAAGAAGAAAGAAAAGAAAGACGACAATGATGAATAAAAATTCAAAAAAAAGAAAGAAAGAAAGGATGACATGATAAAAAAGGAAAGAAGAAAAGAAGAAGGAATGAATGAAAAGAAAGATAAGGATGAATGAAAGTAAAGAAAGAAAGAAAGAAAGAAACGGATGAATGAAAGAAAGAAAGAAAAGAAAGAAAGAAGAAAGAATGAATGAAAGATAGAAAGGATGACATGAAAGAAAGAAAGAAGCAGAAAGGATAAATGAGAGATGTTAGAGAAATGGGATGAAAAGAAAGAAGGATAAGAAAGAAAGATGAATGAAAGAAAGAAAGAACCAGCAATAGGATTAAATGAAAGAATGAGAAGAAGGATGAAGAAGAGAAGGAAAGAATAGAAAGGTCTGCATGAAGAAGAAAGAAACGGATGAATTGAATGAAAGGATGAAAGAAAGAAAGAGAAAGGATTGATGAAAGAAAGAAAGAAAGATTAGGATGAATGAAAGAACAGAAGAAGTGAGATGAATTGAAGAAAGGATTGGAAAGAAAGAATAGAAGCAGAAAGAATAAGGATGAATGCAAGAGAGAGAGGAAAGGATGAATGAAAAGAAGAAGAATGGATGAATTGAAAGAAAGAAAGAAAGAACAGAAAGGAAGAATGAAGAAAGAAAAGTGAATTGAAAGAAAGAAAGAAGAAAGAAAGAAAGGATAGAGATGAAAGAAAGTAAAGATGAATGAAAAGAAAGAAAGAAAGGTGAATAAAGAAAGAAAGAAAGAAAGGATGAAAGCAGAAAGAAAGAAAGGATGTAATGAAGAAGAAGAAAGAAAGGATGAAAGAAAGAAAGGAGGATTGAATGAAAGAAAGAAGAAAGAAAGAAAAAGGATGAATGAAAGGAAGAAAAGCGATAATGAAAGAAAGAAAGAAAGAAAGAAGATGAGAATAAAGAAAGAAAGGATGAATGAAAAGAAGGGGAGAGAGAAAGAACGATAAATGAAAAGAGAGAGAGAAAGGATTGAAAGAAAGAAGGAAGAAAGGAAAGGATGAATGAAAGAAAAGAAGAAAGGATGAATGAAAGAAAGGCATGAATGAAGAGAAAGAAAGGATGAATGAAAGAAGAAAGAAGAAAGGAATGAAAGAAAGAAAGAAAGAGAACGATAATGAAAGAAGAGAAAGAAAGAAAGGATGAATGAAAGAGAAAGAAAAGGATGAATGAAGAAATGAAGAAAGAAAGGATGAATGAAAGATAAGAAAGGATGAATGAAAGAAAGAAAGAAAGAAAGGGAATGAGAAGAAGAAAGAAGAAAGGACTGATGAAGAAAGAAAGGTGATGTAATGAAAGAAAGAAAGAAAAGAAAGTAAGAAAGAATTGAAGTTGAAAACAGAAGAAGTAATGGGATAATGAAAGAGAGAGAGGAAGGATGAAAGTAAGAGGTATAAGCAAAGAAGGATGAAGAAAGAAACGAAAGAAAGGATGAATGAAGAAAGGAGTAAAAGAAAGATAAGAAAGGATGAATGAAAGAAAGTGAAAGAAAGAAAGTGATGAAAAGGAAAGAAAGAAAGAAAGGATGAACGGAAAGAAAGAAAGAAGAAGAAAGGAGAATGAAAGAAAGAAAGAAAGAAAGAAGAAAGGTACATGAAAGAAGGAAAGATGGAATGGAAGAAGAAAGGATGAATGAAAGAAGAAAGAAAGAATAGAAAGGATGAAGTGAAAGAAAGAAAGAAAGAAAGAAAAGGAATGAATGCAAAGAACGAAAGGATAATGAAAGAAAGAAAGAAAGAAAGAAGGGAATGAAAGAAAGAGGATGAAATGAAAGAAAGAAAGAAGAAGGATAAATGAAAGAGAGAGTAGAAAGGATGAAAAGAAAGAAGGAAAGAAAGAAAGGATGAAATAAGAAAGAAAGAAAGGATGAATGAAAGAAAGAAAGAAAGGATGAAGAAGAAAGAAGAAAGAAAGAAAGGATGAAATTGAAAAGAAAGAAAGAAAGGATGAAGAGTAAAGAAGAAAGAAAGATGAAGAAAGATAATGAAGAAAGAAGAAAGGATAGATGAAAGAAAGAAAGAAAGAAAGAAGGATGATTGAAAGAATAAGGATGAAAGAAAGAAAGAAGAAGAAAGCAAAGGATGAATGAAAGAAGAAAGAAAGAAAGGATGAAAGAAAGAAAGAAAGAGAATGGATGATGAATGAAAGAAAGATAAGAAAGTAAAGAAAAAAGGAGGAATGAAAAGAAAGAAAGAGAAGAAAGGATGATTGAAAGAAAGAAAGGATGAATGAAAGAAAGAAAGAAGGAGAGAAGGATGAGATGAAAGTAAAGTAAGGATGAATGAAGAGAAGAAAAGAATGAAAGAAAGGATGGAATGAAAGAAAGAAAGGATGATGAAAGAATAGAAAGAAGAAAGGATGAATGAAAGAGAGAGAGAAAGGTAAGAAAGAAGAAAGAAAAGAAAGGATGAATGAAGATAAGAAGTGAAAGGAGAATGAATGAAATGATGAAAGAGAAGAAAGAAAGGTGAATGAAAGAAAGAAAGAAAGAAAGGATGAAAGAAAGAATGAAAGAAAGAAAGAAAGGATGAATGAAAGAAAGAAAGGATGAAAGAAAGAAAGAAAGAAAGAAAGAAAGGATAATGGAAAGAAAGAATAGAAAGGATGCAATGAAAGAAGAAAGAAAAGAAAAGAAAGGATGAATTGAAAGAAAGAAGAAAGGATGAAAGAAGAAAAAAGAAGAAAGGATGAATGAAAGGAAAGAAAGAAGAACAGGATGAAAGGAAGAAAGAAAGAAAGAATGAAAGAAAGAAAGAAAGAAAGAAAGGATGAATGAAAGAAAGAATGAAAGGATGAATATGAAAGAAAGAAAGGAGAATGAAAGATAGAAAGAAAGAAAGGATGAATGAAAGAATAGAAAGGAAATGGAAGAATGGATGAATTGAAAGAAGAAAGAAGAAAGGGATGAATGAAAGAAGTGAGAAAGATGAATGAAAGAAAGAAAGAAAGGATTGAATGAAAGAAAGAAAGAAAGGATAAAGAAAGAAAGAAAGAAAGAAAGAAAGATGAATGAAAGAAAGAAAGAAGAAAGGATTGAAATGAAAAGAAAGAAAGGATAATGAAAGAAAGATGAAGAAAGAAAGAAAGGATGAATGAAAAGAAAGAAGAGAAAGAAAGGATGAAAAAAGAAGAAAGAAAGGATGAATGAAAGAAAGAAAGAAAGGAGAAAGAAAGAAAGAAAGAAGAAAGAAAGGATGAATGAAAAAAGAAAGAAAGGATGAATGAAAGAAATGAAAGAAAGATAAGAAAGGATGAATGAAGAAAGAAAGAAAGGATGAAAGAAAGAAGAAAAGAATAGGATGATGAAAGAAAGGAAAGAAATGAAGGATGAAAGAAAGAAAGAAAAGAAGAAGGTGAATGAAAGAAAGAAAGAAAGAAAGATTAATGAAAGAAAAGAAAGAAGAATAGAATGAAAGAAAGAAGGAAAGAATCTTTTTAACACGCAAAGTCGTGCGTAAATAGCAAAACAGCAATGTAAAATTGCTCGTGTAATGAAAAGTGAAAAGTTGCCTGAGGTATTTTTGACTGGCACTTGTCGTCCTTCTTCTTCGGTATATCTCGAATTGCGCCGGGGTCCGAGGGTTGTGGATCAGTGATAGTGGGTGTGGTGTGTATGTGGGGGGGATTCGGCAAGGCGATTCCAATAATGTAAAGGTCGGAGGGTTGAAGTTAGGAAGTGGGGGAGGGAGGAGGTAGGAGAAAACTGGCCAGTTTTAAGAACCAATAACAAATATTGATCCGAACAGACATCTTCCTCCACCCACCCCACCCCCACTCTTTCTTTTCTTTTCTTTTCTTCATCATGTATAAACGATGTGAAAGGTTTAGCGGTGTGCGTTGGGTTGGGAGAGACGGGGAAAGAGAGGATGATCAAGCTGTCCCGCGCGCAAGGAGTAGAAAATGACATTGCCCGGGTTCGGCTACGGCTACGGCAGAAAGTGTAGTTTTCGATAAAGCGGCGGGGGGGGGGGTCGATCTGTGTTGGTGGGGGGGGGGAGTGGAGAGCGATGCAAGAAGGTAAAGAAGGAAAGAGAAGAAGAAAGAAAGATGTAGTTTAACAGAGGAAGGAACAGGGAGAAAGAAAAGGAAAAAGGACAATGAATAGAAAGAAAAGTTGATAGAGAAAGGAAAACGAGGAAAGTTTAATCATATCTCGGGTCTTAAATCGGTTTTCCCATGACCTTGCTCTTTTCGGGAAAAATACACTACACACAAGTGGGATCTCTCGCTGCATTTCTGACTGTCTTGCACAATAACAAGAACAACACACACGTACATGCACACACATACACACACACACACACACACACACACACACACGAATGCATATATATATTATATATATATATATATATATATATATTGACAATCAAAATTGTGACTCGCTCGATTTCTTGCCTTCGTTAAGTCACCCCCCCCCACACATAGAAAACACACATACATACACACACACGCACACACAAACATACATACACATACACACACATATATTGTGTGTGGGGGGGGTTCAAAATTGATGTGACTTCATGACCACGATTCCTTAACTTTCATATATATATATATATATATATTATATATATAATGTATGTGTGTGTGTGTGTGTGTGTGTGTGTGCGTGCGTGGGTGTGTGTGTAAATGAAACTGGAAGTGAATCCGACGGTCTGTTTGAAAAAAGAAATAAAGGAAAGAATGTATAGAATGGATAAAATAGGATATTTTAATCAATTTTACTTACACGTGTTTTGGTCAGGAGTTTTATCCCTGTGTACATTATTCAAACTTTTTCAAATAAGGATTTACTCGAATGAAAAGTCGAATTTACTTTGTGAGCGGAACATTTCTTCATTTTTTCTATTATTATTATTATTTTTAATTTCATTGGTTATTTAAAAATAATAATAGTTAGAATAAGGTACACATGGATAAACTCCTGACCGAAACACGTGTAAGTAAAATTGATTAAAATATCTTTTTTTTATCCATTCTTTTATTTATTATTTTTTCAAATATACATATATATAACATAATTTAACACTAAAAGCGGTTAATGAGGACATTATTATTATTATTATTATCATGAGTTTTTCACGCCAGCGTAAGCTGATGGTCATCACTTGATTTTGAGTGACAACAAGTCTCCGCAGGTCTCCGGGACTCTTCTGAGTATTCTAGCGATTGCAGCAATACAGTATTCTAGATGATCTCAATTCTTCCCCTGATTTCCAGATTCTTTTTTTGGGGACCGTTCCAAGTGCACCAACTACAGTTGGTATCACTTTGACCTTCATATTCCATAGCTTTTTCAGTTCCCTTTTTCACACCTGCCGTAGCTGGTAGTTCACTGGAGGCTGATTGACAGCAAGTCTCCTCAGGTCTACAGGACTCTTCTGAGTATTTCAGCCGATCTCAATAATGCTGTAGTCTGGATGGTCTCGATTCTTCCTCTGATTTCCAATTCATCCAGGCTGTTTTCCAAGCCCCTGGGGATTGTTCTAGGGCTCCAATTACAATTGGTACGACCTTCACCCTCATGTTCCACAGTTTTCTCAGTTCTCTGGCAAGGTCCAAGTATTTGTCAATCTTTTCGCTCTCTTTTATTTTTACTCTGTGATCGGCCGGGACGTCAAAATCCACGAGATGACAAGTCTTCCTCTTCTTGTCAATCAAAACTAAGTCTGGTCTCCTGGCCGGGATTAGGTGATAGGTCTGTACCTCAAAGTCCCAGAGAATTTTGTGTGTCTCATTCTCCAGGACAGATTCAGGCTTGTGCATATACCATTTAGTTGAATGGTGAAAATTGAATTTCTTGCACAGTTCCCTGTGAATCACCTTTCCCACCCAGTCGTGTCTAGTCTTGTACTCTCTTTGTGCTAATTTACTGCATTCGCTTTCTTCTTCTTCTTCTTCTTCTTCTTCTTCTTCTTCTTCTTATTATTATTATTATTATTATTATTATTCATCGGTCTTTCGTAGATGGGGTCGATTTTACTGTTGTTTTTGTTCTTCAATCATCATCATCATCATCATCAGCAGCAGCAGCATCATCAGCATCATCATCATCATCACCATCATAATTCCTTCTAATTTCCTCTACTCCACCACTTTTCACTGTCATTCATCAATTCTCTCCCCACACCTACCACCCGTACTCTCCCTCTCCCCCCTCTCTCTCTCTCCCTCTCCCTCTCCCTCTCTCTCTCTCTCTCCTTCAGTTGACCAAAATGTCTTGCCGGTAGCACATATTCGAAAATTACAATAGAACCGTTTCGCCACGCTGGGCGCCAATATTCAGCCGAAGTGGACAACGTTGGTCATTGAGTGTCCATCGGTCGCGTTAAGTGACCTCTCTACCCCCTCCTCCCCCTCTCATTTCTATCCCTCCGGTCAATACCAACACCAACGACCGAACACACTGGGTAATCATCGCTGTCCGGATTGACCACTTGACCAAATGTTCTCTTTCTAACTCCTCCCACCAAAACACGGCCACCAACAGAATTGGCGAAGGAAAGCAAAAAAAAAAAAAAGAAAAAGGGGAATGATTCGCCTGACGAGCATTTTAACACAAGGAGAGAGAGAAACGATTTCGTTTATTTCTTTTTTTTCTTTCGTTTGCAATGAATTTGTTTATTGATAATTCCACTCTCATCATCGTCGGATGATGAAGATGAAATGAGATCTTTCTTTTCTTCTGATGTTCCACCTACAACACACGATGTTGTACGCCAATTATAGAAACGGGAATTGGAATGTTCGATTTACATGGAAATTAATTAACGACAATTTCTCATTTGGTGGATAGATATGCAGTGTGAGATAGATAGATAACAAACAGATTAAAATTAGATGGAGGTAGATATGAATATATATATATATATATATATATATATATATATATAGAGAGAGAGAGAGAGAGAGAGAGAGAGATCGTGTGAAAGATAATTAGATTGATTACATTTAGATGGAGGTATATATATATATATATAAGTAAAAAGTAAAGTCGTCGGGGCGGCCTAAAATCGGTATCAGCCAGTCAGCGAGGGAGTCTATCCCCTTTTCAATGGCGCTAGACCAAGGAGATTGTTCTTGGCGCCTGAGGTGGAGCGCCACACCTACCATCAGCTCCTTACTTTACCGCCAGAAGATCCTGTGCTACTCATACGCTGAATTGGCGAGGACCGGTATCGAACTAGGAACCTTGTGTTTCTAGCCGAACGCTCTACCGACTGAGCTATATATATATATGTGTGTGTGTGTGTGTGTGTGTGTGTGTGTGTATATATATATATATATATATATAGAGAGAGAGAGAGAGAGTATGTATATATATATGTGTGTGTATATATATATATATATATATATATATTATAGAAAGAGAGAGAGAGTATGTGTGTGTGTGTGTGTGTGTGTGGAGGAGAGAGAGAGAGAGAGAGAGAGAGAGAGAGAAGAGAGAGAGAGATAATTAGATTGATTAAAATTAGATGAAGGTTGATATATATATATATTGTCAGACAAGGAACGAAACGAAAAGGAGTGAAAAAGAACAAAAGAAAGGGAAGAAGCCGCCACAGCGCCTCCAGTAAGCATCACTGTTTGGTTGCAATCACTGCACCAGAGATTGCCATTCAAAAATTGCTCTATTCAGCCACTCACGCAGTTGCAGATAAAAAAATGGACACCACACCATCGTCTTCAGTAGACGAAAGGATGCCAACAGAGAGAGAGAGAGAGAGAGAGAGAGAGAGAGAGAGAGAGAGAGAGAGAGAGAGGAGAGAGAGAGAGAGAGAGAGAGAGAGAATTAGATTGATTAAATTTAGATGGAGTATATATATATATATATATATATAGAGAGAGAGAGACAGACAGACAGACAGACAGAGAGAGAGAGAGAGAGAGAGAGAGAGAGAGAGAGAGAGAGAGAGAGAGAGAGAGAGAGAGAAATTGGTGCTCGATACATCGTATAAGTCATCGTATAAAAAATGGCAACAGTACAAACCTGATGAAGAAGGAATTCGGAAAATAAAAGTAGTTATAAGTAATTATTTTATGTTTTTCTTTTTAATATCATTAGTATACAATCATACACCTATCTATATGTCTACATATTTCAGTCTATTAATATCTATCTGTCTATTCATTGATATCATTCTGTTTCTCTCTCTCTCTCTCTCTCTCTCCCCCTCTCTCTCTCTCTCTCTCTCTCTCTCTCTCTCTCTATCTTTCTGTCTATCTCGTTTGTCAATTAGCTAGCTCTCTCAGTCCTTTTCTCTCAACCCGTTATCTCTGTCTGTCTGTTACAGGGAATATGAAATGAAGAGATGAAGAGAAATAAAAATACACAACTGTTTCGAAGTATAGATGGAGACTTTATTGATGAGACCGTTAACTCTGGACGCTAGAGTCCAGACGCTCAGAACTTTTTATTTATTTATTCATTTAATTTTGATTTAATTTTATTTTATTTAAATCCCCACACTTTCTATCTAGTTTTTTCTAACTTGGTTGCTCTCTCTGTTTGTCTCTCTCATTTACCGCTCTGTCTCTCTCCGCCTTCACTCTCTCCTTCTCTGTCTGTCTGTCTGTCTGTCTGTTTCTCTCTCTCTCTCTCTCTCTCTCTCTCTCTCTCTCTCTATATATATATATATATATATATATTATATATATATATATAATGTTTCAACCTCTATGTCATTGTCTGAGAAGAGATAAAAGAAAAGAAATTGGAATGTTGATTTTCTAGGCAGGCTGTTCCTCTTGAGGATTGGCCCAACGTTACGTTCTTGCCTGATGACATATAGACACGTTCAAATAAAATCTACCATACAGTCTTAGGACGCATATGTATGTATGTATGTATGTATGCATGCATCTATCTATCTATCTATCTATCTATCTATATAAATATATATCTCTTCAGTATTCTCTGTATATGTACGCTTAGAAAAGGATTCATTTATAGATTGCCATCTTTTACACCTCATCTGTCGACATAACCCCCCACCCCCCACCCGTCTCATGTAAAAGTCACATTTCTCGATTAGTCACAAAGCAAATACTAAAAGACATCCATGAGGGATTGTCCAATACTCATCTCCAGATGGTTGGTTGTTTTGTTTTGTTTTTGTCTCAATCACAGAGAATTTTCGGATGTGGTTTCTCTCATCTGTTCTTCCGTTCTTTTCTCTCTGTTTCTTTGGTATTTTTCTTGTTACAGGAGCGCCCCCCCCCCCTTTTATCATATTTTATGTACCCGTTCTGTTTAATACATTTAGGAGTGTAAGTACTTTCCTATAAAAAATATTCCACCCTGTCGGCTGGGGCGTTAGAATGCACTGACTGCACCTCTGCAGAGGGGTAAGACTCCCCCAATGGGGCCACCTGTTGGCCGTGGGTGGCGACCCATGATGCTTAAGGATAGAACCCAGGTGGATGAGCAGTTCATGACTTGCAATACTCCACTTTGGCCCTATCTTGGGCTAGACGGTCGGTCGGAGAGGCCCCCTCCGACCAATCGGCTGGTCATGTCAAGCCCTAGCACCTATATGATTTTCCCAACCTTATTGCCCTTATGGCAAGCCCCAACCCCTTTTTATCATATGGGTGCTAGAAGGCGGTGACTGAGGGTCTATATGTCCTGGGAATGACGTTAAACTCTATCTGATAGTGAGGTTTCAGTTCTGGAGGTTTGGGGAATGTTGAGCACCCTTCATCACCATTGCTCCCTGGTGCACTCTGACCCGGAGTGGTAGTACCTGTTAGGGTCCCATCTATGGGTTAAATAGAAAAATGTATTTATAAAAAAATTGTATTATCCATTTAAGAATTGATTTATTTCAAAACTTTATCGGCATTAGATGACCCACTGAGGTTGATATGCCATAAAAAAACAAAAAAAAAAAACAAACAAATATAAAAAATACGTTGTTTTTTTATAAAAGATTTTCAATGAATTTTTCTATTCATTTTATTATAATTTCTTTTATTTCATTTTTATTTTTTTATTTATTTCTATTATTTGTTATTTTTTATCTTTTTAATTTATGTATCTATTTTTTTCTATTTTTTCTATTTTTTCTATCCATCCCGTATCAAACAAACGATCATCAGACGAATTTATTGTGTCTCATTGTCAGTAGAACGTTGGCGTTTATCTTCTCTTTATTCAATGCACAATAAATATTACTCATAGTTGATAAGGGTTATCGTCACTTTTGAAAAACTTTACTCCGGTTTCTTTTTCTTACTTAAAAAAAGAAAGTTACAGCTTTGTCAAATACGCACATGTTACGAAATTCTTTTATTTTCTGGAGTAGGAGGAAAGAGTGGGGGGGAGAATTTTGAACATAAAGCTTGATTGTTAGAGTATAATGAAACATAAAAATATGAAAATCTTAGATACATCTATCTATCTCTATCTATCTATCTATCTATCTATCTATCTATCTATCTATCTATCTATCTATCTATATCTATCTATCATTATCTATCTATCTATCTATCTATCTATCTATCTATCTATCTAGTCTATCTATCTATCTCTATCTATCTATCATCTATCTATCTATCTATCTATCTATCTATCTATCTATCTATCTATATCTATCTATCTATGCTATCTATCTATCTATCTATCTATCTATCTATCTATCTATCTATCTATCTATCTATCTATCTATCTATCTATCTATCTATCTAAGTGCATATCTATCTATCTATCTATCTATCTATCTATCTATCTATCTATCTAAGTGCATTATCTATCTATCTATATCTTATCTATCTATCTATCTATCTATCTATCTATCTAAGTGCATTATCTATCTATCCTCTCTATCTATCTATTCAAAGTGCATTATCTATCTATCTATCTATCCTCTATCTATCTATCTATCTAAGTGCATTATCTATCTATATATATATCTCTCTATCTATCTATCTCTAGTGCATTATCTATCTATCTATCTATCTATCTATCTATCTATTCAAGTGCATTATCTATCTATCTATCTATCTATCTATCTATCTATCTAAGTGCAATTATCTATCTATATATCTCTCTCTCTCTATCTATCTATCTCAGTGCATTATCTATCTATATATATATCTCTCTCTATCTATCTATCTATCTATCTCAGTGCATTATCTATCTATCTATCTGTCTATCTGTCTATCTATCTATCTATCTATCTATCTATCTATCTATTCAAGTGCATTATCTATTTATCTATCTATCTATTTATGTGAATTATTTGTATTATTTAGATTTTTCAGACTGATGTCCTCATCTTTAGCCGATGTACTCTCCGGCCTTCTTCAGATGTTTATTGTCAAACTCTGGAATCTTCTTATTGAACTCGGGAACATTCTTGTCGAACTCGGGAGCGTTTATGTCATAACCGAAAGCCTTCACATGAACTTCGAACCGAACTTTTTTTAATCCATTGGGGTAAATGGTTCTCAAACCTTAACCATGACCGATTACAAGAGTTATCCTATGTTTTTTATGTTATTTTTGTCCCTAGTCAGGATTGAACCAGCAACATACCAATGGTTTTCACTTAGAACTGTATTAACTCGAACCTATATCCATGACCAGTTGAAACACATGCCGCAACGGATATATATATATATAAATTATATATATATATATATATTATATATATATATATATATATATATATATATATATATATATATATATATATATATATACCATATATATTTATATACAAAACTTGTTGGTAAATCCTCGCAGTGAGAAAAAAAAACATCAAATACTTTGATTGTAAAAATATACTACCAAACATCAACCGGGGAGAAAAACAACAACCACAATGTGGAACATGTCAAAAACCTTTGACAGTTAAACACTTATTCATGGAATGCAGGTTTTTGCTCACATCAGACACCATATTTTAAAGCAAACAATATGAAAGATCTGTTTGAAAATGTCAACATGGAGGATATTCTCTCCTTTTGAGGGAAATAAAATTATACCAAGATATAGACATGAAACAAATCAATACCATACAACATAATCCCCAATAATGCTAACACATTGTTAAAACCAATTACTAAAAAGTATAAATATGAATACACGATATGTATTACTTCCTAAACCGTTAGGCATGACATAACCCAGACGGGCTGATATGCCGTTAAAATCAATAAACAAACAAACATCTAATGAGAAAACTTGAAATGTTGTTTTAATTTTTATTGGTCTACTGTTACATACATAATTGTTGGCATCCTTCCGTCTACTAAAGACGATGGCGTAGTGTCCACTTTTTATTTGCAACTGCGTGAGTGGCTGAACAAACCAATTTTTGAATGGCAATCTCTGGTGCAGTGACTGCCAACAAACAGTGATACTTGCTTGGAGTTGCTGTTGTCTCTCCTTCCTTTTGGCTCTCTTTTCTGTAACGGCTTCTTTCCTCTCTTTTTCACTCCTTTTCGTTCCTTGTTTGGCGAGGAGGCATCAGGTCGTACAGTCTTCTGGATGAGCCACATAAGTTACATACATATAGACACAATCATTGTAAACATTATAGCATAAGATAAATAAAGGGTATAAAACCCATGACTCAGGGTTTCGCGCTGTTGATCCTCAGATTAGTTACTATTCAATACATCTCTATAACTATCTCTCCCATCTCTCTCTCTCACACACTCTCTCTCTCTCTCCTCTCCTCCATATATATATATATAATATATATATATATATTATATATATAGTATATATATCTGGGTATGTCATAGGTAGTTGTTGTGTCTAGCACCGCTGAGGAGGCGTGAAACACCAAAACACGGTGTCTGTGGATGGCTTATCATTATTTGCTCCCCAAAACTCGGTAGAACTCTTTAGGGTGACTAAATTAACTGCAGCATATATAAAGCAATGATCTCTGTACACAGATTGATCTCTCTGGTGATCGTAAATATATAAACAAATGTATGTATTTAATAGTATAAACACCATCCCTTTACGGTAGCTGTCAAATGGCCGGACAAAAATGTCAAGCGGACAAAAAAGTCAGTCGGATTTCGATCCTGCCATTGGTAGTTGTTGTGTCTAACCACATTGAAGAGAAGTGAAACGCCGAAACACAGTGTCTGTGGATGACTTATTATATATATATATATACCAAACTTGTTGGTAAATCCTCGCGGTGAGAAAAAAAACAGCAAATAGTTTGATTCTAAAAATATACTACCAAACATCACCTGGGGAGAAAAAAAATTGGAAAAAAGAAAAGACCAAGATAATCGTACCAACCAAAAATAATCGATTGGTACAATATTTGGCCAAAAGAAAAAACAATTTACATGTATATATATATATATAAGATATAAGATATATATATTCATACAAAACCACCAGGAAACTAAAGCTAATAAGTAAAAAGTGCTCAATACCTGAGTAGAGCAAATGATAAAGATAAATCTAATGAGTCAGATAAACCTACTAAAAGTTTCACTTAATGCTCTTCAGGGCTAAGATCTTAGCCCTGAAGAGCACTAAGTGAAACTTTTAGTAGGTTTATCTGACTCATTAGATTTATCTTTATATATATATATATATATATATATGTGTGTGTGTGTGTGTGTGTGTGTGTCTTTGTTGAATGCACATTTGAGATTTCAGTATGACACTGTTTCCTGGGTCGGTTGAGACGCGCTAACTGATATGTCCTTTCTAATCTAAGTTCCACACGAGCAACTTTCAACATCAAAACTAACCACTGTAGTACTAAAAAAAAACACACCGCAACAAAAACAATAAAATCGCTCGACTTGGGTGCGCCATTGTCCAATGCGATTCGTGAATACCTCTGAGTTGCTTAACCGGAGTCAGAGTCCAATCTGTCACACCCGACTCACCCAGTGATCAAGTTTTTTTTTTCTTCTTTTTTTCGTTACACAATTCTAACTTCAGACACAGCATTTATTTTATTTATCTGTTTAGTTTATTTTTTTTTTTTCTTTTTATTTGTAGTTTTTTTACTGGGATCGATTTAACAGTATCTTTTCAGATGAATTGAAAAAAACAAACAAAAACAAAACAAAAGATAAAAACTAACAAAAAACATGGAAGAAGACACGGTTCTTCTCTGATAGATTTGAATAGAAAAAAATCGGTTCCATAAAGTTTGTTGAGATAGAAAATTGAAGAACATTCATCAGTCATCACACCCACACATATCTATCTATCTATCTATCTATCTATCTATCTATCACAGTCTGTTTCTCCCTCCTTCCTTCCTGCCTTCTTCCTTCCTTCCTCCCTTCCTTCCTTCCTATCTATCTATCTATCTATCTATCACAGTCTGTTTCTCCCTTCCTTCCTTCCTTCCTTCCTTCCTTCCTATCTATCTATCTATCTATCTATCTATCACAGTATGTTCCTCCCTTCCTTCCTATCTATCCATTAATCTATCCCAGTTTGTACTTTCATATTTATCTACCTATCTATCTACCTCTGTTCATTTCTATCTATCTATCTATGTCAGTATATTCCTTCCTTCCTTCCTTCCTTCTTTCCTATCTATCTATCTATCTATCTATCTATCTATCTATCTATCTGTCCCAGTTTGTTCTCCCCCCCCTCTCTCTCTATCTATTTATCTATCTATCTATCTATCTATCTATCTATCTATCTATCTCAGTCTGTTCTTATCTATCTATCTATCTATCTATTTCAGTATGTTCCTATCTATCTATCTATCTATCTATCTATCTATCTATGTCAGTCTGTTCCAATCTATCTCAGTCTGTTCCAATCTATCTCAGTCTGTTCTTATCTATCTATCTATCTATCTATCTATCTATCTATCTATTTGTCTATCTGTCTGTTTCACGACTGCATATAATTCACTTTTTAGTTCAGCCGGGAACACTTCTGCGCCACCCGTACCATTGTACCGGGTGGTTCACCAAAGAATTCTAAAGAAATTGATTGTCTCATTTATTCTCGAATCTTTTAAACATTAAATAAACAAATGAACCACTCAAAACGAAAACTTGTAAATAAATCAAAACATTATATCAAATAAAGATTATTATGTAATTCTCTCTCTCTCTCTCTCTCTCTCTCTCTCTCTCTCTATATATATATATATATTATAATAATATATACACATACACACACACATACATGCACAGGCACAAGGCGCTCGCACGTAAGCGCTGTTAAAATACCACACACCACCACAGATCAACGGGTAATGTGTGTGACCAGTTACTACGCGTACGCAACCTTTGTGCAGCCCATAAACACTCTCACACATTCAATTCACCTTCACATACACACACACACATCATTTTATCCAATCATACGCATCCCATGTCTATTGAATTTTTTGAAATTTTTTTGTAATTTTTTTCGATTTTCCTTACATTTCAAACATCTTCACCTGATGATTGCATCGCATGAAACCAATATGGTTGTGATTGTTTCTTGTCACCACATAAATAGATAGTAACGTTATATATTTATCTTATTATATATATAATATATATAATAATATATATATATATATATATATTTATAAAGTTGTCGTACCGGTGAATTTGGTCACGATGGTTAGTAAGTGTAGAATTCAGAGGGGTAAGTCATCGATATAACAAATACAAAGTGCTCAATACTAAGTAGAGCAAATGTATCATAAAATGGGTACAAGAGATAACCTACTCGAGTTTCACCATAAGATCTGCAGGGTTAAATCCACGGAATTAATCGAGACACCGATTTCACGTGTGTGGTCATTGCCATAAAATGTTCGTTGCAACGAACATTTTAAATGCAATCATCACACACGTGAAATCGACTGCTAATAATCGGTGTCTCGATTAATTCAGTGGATTTAACCCTGAAGATCCTTATGGTGAAACTCGAGTAGGTTATCTCTTGTACCCATTTTATAATATATATATTATATAATTATATATCACAGTATCTCAGCGCATGTGTAGCACATGGATCTGTGCGGTAAAGTGATGAGCTGGTGGTAGGTGTGGCGCTCCACCTCAGAGGATAAATAATATCCTTGGTCTAGCGCTATTGAAAAGGGGATAGACTCCCTCGCTTTCTGGCTGATACCGACATTAGGCCACGCCGACGACTTTACTTTTAATTTATCTACCTTATTAGGTTCTGTAAGGTAAGTGTCACGGGGAAAGGCGATGGTGATATTTATACAACCATCTACGAGAATATTTAGAATATACATTTTGATCCCCCGCCCCCCCAAAAAAAATTGTTCACAGAGAATATGTCAAGAAAGTAATGAATGTTCTTTTTTGTTTCAGGTTGGCAACCCTGACTGTGAATTAGCTGGTAAATGTTAATTACCAATCAATCTCATGGACATATGGACACAAAAGTGTT
>CM042170.1:67219969-67222469 GCA_023376005.1 Doryteuthis pealeii | reverse complement strand
GTTTCAAAGTTGTTCTATTTTCCGATTATACCCCCTCGTTCCAAATATTTTTCTGAATTCTTATTCAGTTTCATTAGCCTTCTAATTAACATGATATTTTATTATATTAAAACTTAAATACTTGCACCCGAAGGGTGCATATATTTGCTAGTATATATTAAAGTTAAGAGAATGAAAATGAATCGACGGTATAAGTATAAGATAAAAGGATATGAAAACACACAATGCTGTTAAAATGAAAAATATTTTATATCATATTCATAGCTAATATTGAACAATATTTCGATTTATAAAAATATGAAGAAGCATGGTATGACTTTTGGAACATCAATGTTTTCGTTTTGAATTCAAATTATTTCAGCTCCTCTCTCGATGAGTCCGGAGTAAAAACAAGCTCTGAAGATGATTTTATAAATCGAATATGTTCAATATTAGCTATGAATATGATATAAAATATTTCATTTTAACAGCATTGTGTTTTTCATATCCTTTTATCTATACTTATACCGTCGGATTCATTTCCTTTCACTTAACTATATATATATATATATATATATATTATATATATATAATATATATATATATATATTATCAATGCGTATGGTTTGGCACTATTGTACTTGAAAAAGTGGTAGTAATCCGACGTATAGTGTTATTAGAAGAGTGCTCAATATCTGTGAATAAGCGTTAATAGATAAATAAATAAATAAATAAAAGTTTTAGCTTATATTAATTATCATTGGAACAATTTTGCTACCAATGGTTTCTTGCTCTTATATTTATATAATTTGCATCATTTTTAAAAACACTTTCGTTGCCTGAAGACTGCCACAGAGCAAGAAACAAATCGTAGCAAAATTGTTTCAATGATAATTAATATAAGCTAAAACTTTTATTTATATATATATATATGAAAAGTTTATTTACAGTACAGAATTTAAAAAGGACGCGTAAAAGCATATGCATGTTGTAAAATAAATTGTGTTTTTTTTCTTAAAAAGAAAAGAAAGGGTACCTAGTTAGATTTTAAAATCAGAAATGATTTTTCTTTTTTTCGATCAATGCTCCTCAGAGAAAAATTCATTGAAAGATATGATATAGTTTAGTTTTTTTGTTGTAGAAAACGGAAAAGTCAGAAAGCAGTGAGAAAAAAGGGAAAGAAATTTTTTTTCTCAATAGAACAAGAGAATTCGTAAAATTACGAAAACTTACAACTCACGAGGGGGGGGGTCGAAAATTACGAGTGCCCCCCGTTTGATAAGTTGAGGCTTGAAGTGCCCAAAAAGAGTAGTTGTTGGGACTGCTTCTGAACGCACAGGAAGGTTGAGTGCGGAAGATGAAAAGAGACTCGAGAATCTGCAGTTGTAGTTCGCTGTTGGAAACTGCAAAGAGACTGAAACATAGCTGTGCGATGAGGTAGGACCGAGCGCAAGCTAGAATTTTCTTAATAGATGTTAGTCCAATGGTGGACGGAGTATATGCCTGCTGACTTGAAATTCGGTAACCGAATATGGTGTTTTTTTCTGGACAGTCCCGTGCCAGGAACGGCGATGGTTGGTAGGTTATGTGCGCTGCTTGATTCGAGATTTCCTAGTCTCAAGCGTAGTACGGCCATGTAGCAAATCTTCACATTTTGCCATGTAAACTTATAGATTAGGTTGGCTTTTGGGTAACTCGCCAAACACGGTCGCCCCTTTACCACCTATCCTTTTGCCACCATTCCAAAGGAAATTGGAAACCAACTAGTCGCACGATTTTTCGACCTCTTAAGGACATTCCCAATAGTTTGTTTTGACTTGCATTGATATAATTCCTTGATGGCACGATTATGGATTAGACTTGTTTTCTTTTTATTTCTGCTGCTAGCAAAGGAAAATTGTGTTTTTGTAAGATTTGCCCAAAGCACTCCAATGTCATGGATATTATTGAATCTTAGGTAGACTAAAAGGCAATATCTTCCTTCCATTTATGACCAAGTTTTAGAAGAGTTGAAAGTCTGCGCAACATTTGTTATTCTTTATTGATTTGGCATTAACCAAGTTCTCAGTAAGGTAAGACGCGTTCTTAATTAAAGTAGTTTTAATGTAGAGGAAATTAACTCTCGCTGCAGTTTAGATTTGGAACAAATTCATGAAGCGGCTTGTGATTTTAAGGTTTTGATCCTTAAAGTTAAATAATATATAGTCATTAAATACTCTATATATATATATAAATACATACATTATAATATATATGACATTGTCTATTTATATATATATAGTGATATATATAATTATTATTATCCAATTTGTGTAAGGGTTGCTACTTGATCTTATTACTGAAGAAGTGCCTTGTTACGCTTCTACGTAATCGATTAGCCAACCATCGTGTCACGTAGTGTTATAGAGAGGTGCTCAATATCTTGTGATGTAGCCCACGCGTTAAATGTCCCTAAACCCATAAATAAATAAAATACATTTAGAATAAAACCCTTTTTTAACGCTCGTTTTATCGGTATGGT
>CM042170.1:67210608-67219869 GCA_023376005.1 Doryteuthis pealeii | reverse complement strand
GAGGATATGGGAACTCAGTGAGAATCAACTCACTTGTAATGGTCGGCAAAGGCTAGAAAGGCAAAGTTTGTTGTTAAACTAAGGCTGTTTCAGTTGATTGTTTGAGCAACTAGATCTTCTTTAACGAATAACACAAGCTCTATTACGATCGCTCAGCTGAAGAATGAACTCACTTGTAATGTCGGCTAAAGCTAGAAAAGCACCTAGTGTCAATTGTTTGCCAGCCGCAGCTCTTTAAAGAATTGCAACAACACAAGGCTCCTATACGCAGCACCCAGTGAGGCTCGAAACTCATAGTTATGTTTCTGCTAGCAAGGAGATTACTAGCACAAAGGTGTCCGTTATTTACTAAGCTTAGTTTATGAATGCAATATAAAACAAAATGCAACTGAAAAATGAGTAAAGGGCTGCACTCTCCTTTCAGAGGAAAGGTGGCTTGGAATCACTAAGAACAACAGAAGTATAACTCAATGAATTATTAACTCATTCTGTTATCACTAAGTTCTGACCGCCATAACTTGGCCAGTTGAAAGGACTTAAAGTAAAGTAAGTCCTGAGTTATAGCAATCCTACGTAGTATCAAAGGTCCAGTATATAATCCTATGTTCGTCGTCCACGAAGGTTCAAGAGCAATAGCGTAGGTATGACCAGAACAGCAGTATAAGTACAACATATCAGCAGCAGAGTACTGCAGTGATTGGCCAAGAAGTTGGTCACATGATTATCGCCGAGTCTATAAATAAGAGTAGGCATCTAGCACACACCTTATATCCAGAAAAGTCAACAGTTATATCCCCTTATAAGAAACCGGTATTATAAACGGGGGGGGAAGAGACAGACAGAGAGATGATGAGATGGTTGCCACTTACTGTTACCCTTCTGCTTATTGCTTCTAACTCGGGCAGCCGCCATGTTCTCGGGTTGGGCTGATCCAGTGGGCTTTATGTTAAGGTTCTTCTTTCTTGTTGGACTGGTCATTTCTTTTTTTTTTAATAATCAATTAACAAAACTTGGTTGTTTTCTAATAAAGATTTATTTCGACAACCCAGCTCATGATTCCGCCGCGGGAGGAAACCGAATCAGAGCGAGCGACCTACATTCTGGATTCTCTGTCGCATCTGAAGCTAAAACTATTTCACGTCTAATCGTGCGTTTTTCAAGGGGTCAAGTAAAGGGGTTATTACCCGCTCATAACTGTTGGGTAACTTTCCACTGGACCGCGTCATTCTGAATCTAACGAACTTTTAATATTTTAACTACAGGTACGTACATAAATCATAAGCTACTTATGAATTATGTAACAATTCTACCATAGCTGCTAATTTATTAATAATGGAGATTCGCTTCCGGTTTTTGTCTGTAACAAAAATTACGTCACTGCTTACGTCACATTACCCGAAATCGTCATAACATAGACTAAATACATTCAAAATTTGAGCATGCAACATTAGACAGTCCTCATTGTTTTTTAAAACACGTTTTAATAGATACATCCCCAGTATCATATATTTATATATAGTTTGTTTTATTTTAATAGATATTCAAAGTTAATAGAACTTAGTTTCGATTTTAAATTGTTTTATTTTTTTTACTCCTTTGATAAATTTGATGATTTCATGATTTATGGTTCAAACTCTCAAGCAATATCTTTCAAAAATATTTTTTACATCGCCCGGGGACGTTTTTGTTAATTTTGCAAGTGTTTATAATGCTCTTCTCTTGGGTGCGATTATCCAACCTGAACTCGAGAAAATTCTTAGGAAAAATCAAAACGGATTTCGACAAAATTAAACCAGAACTTCTCAAATTCTGACTATTCTGTTTGTTTGTTTCATTATTTTAACGGCACTATCAACCCGTCTGGGGTTATGTATGCCTTAAGAATTTGGACTTATATATCGTGTATTTATATTTATACTTTTTAGTAATTGGTTTTAACAATGTGTTAGCATTATTTGGGATTATGTTGTATGGTATTGATTTGTTTCATGTCTATATTCTATCGTATAATTTTATTTCCCTAAAAAAAGAGAGAATATCCTCCATTTTTTTACATTTTCAAACGGATCTTTCATATTGTTTGCTTTAAAATAATGATTTTTATCTGACTATTCGTCGAATCGTTAAAGTACAAGTAAAAAATCTTTAGAAAACCGATTGTTCCAAAGCATTTTACTCCATACACAGAGGAAAAATGAAGCCAATACTTCGAGCCTACGCTCTCCCTAAATAAACTATTGCCGTCATAATGAAGCTTTTACAAAAAATCAATACAATGGTTCGCACACTCTTGATGGAGAAACAAATTTGGCATTGTCACTGGAGTCCTACAAGGAGATAGATTAGCACTTTCATACATTTTGCTTAGAACTTTCAATGTATATAAGATATATTTTGTAAGGTAAACTAGTATCTATACACGATCATTTAAATTTAAAAATTTGAATTAAAAGAAAAGAAAGTAAAATAAACAAATAAGATGGATAAATAAGTAAACATTAGCACCATTTATATCAATAGTCCGCATATATTATGTACCACGAACATCGATAGATAACAAATGAAAATGGTTTCACAACGATATCTCCCAGATACTACTACAAATGCAGATTACGCAGATGATCTAGCGCTTCTTGCAAGTACATCTGCACTAGCCGAATCTCAGCTGCCTAGTCTGGAGAAGGCTGCAATCGGTATGATAAAATAGAGACCATGTGTTTTAAACTCGATGGAGTCATATTCACATTAAATGGCAATCCTTTGATATTTTTTTAGCAGATCACATACCTAGGTAGCAATTTCTCATCTACAGGAAGCGATGCCAATAACGTATAGGAAATGCATGGATCGCTATTGACAGGTTATCAATAATACAGAAATCTGACCTCTAAGATAAAACGGGAATTCATCCAAGCTTCAGCCGTATCGGTACTACTAAATGACTGCACCACTTGGATTTAAATGAAATGCTTGGAGAAAAGCTAGATGGAACTATACTGGGATGCTGCAAGCCATCTTGAACAAATCTTAGGAAGCAGTACCCCACAAAACAACAGCTGTACGGTCAATTCTCTCTTATCACACAAGCCATCCCAAGTAAGACAAGTCATCTGAAGAAGTAAGGATGACTCATAAGTGACGTTCCACGTAGAAACCTACTCATGGGACACACCAGTATTGGCCGACCAACAAAAAACATGCATACGATAGGTATGTTCTGGACACTGGATGTCGTGTAGAGGATTGCCATGAGTGATGGGTAATAGGGATGGGGAGAGATAGATAGATAAATACATAGATAGATAGATAGATAGATAGATAGAGAGAGAGAGAGAGAGAGAGAGAGAGAGAGAGAGAGAGGGAGGAGAGAGAGAGAGTGGTGTGATGTTGAATCACAGCTGTCAGCACAACTTGATTATGAGGATAGTTTTAGCACAAACCGAGAGTCATGTGACACTCAGTGAGAATCAAGCTCAGTAGCAATGCTCTGCACGATTAGCACACCTACCATAAATTTAACTTAGTTTTGGTAAAAAGACTAGAAGTATAGGCCGCCCAGTGAGAATCGAACTCCCTAGTAATTGGATGCGCCATAATTCTGTTAGATTTGCTTAGTTCAGGCTTAAGGCCAGAAGTATTGAGCACCCAATGATGATCGAAGTCACTTGAAGTAGTCTACTAGACTAGATTATTAATCACATGTGCCCTTATTTAAAAATCTTTGCTAAGTGTTGTCGTAAAGTTTTGTCAGAAGCAAAAGCATGGAGCGCTCAGTGAGAAACAATCTCACTAATAATGATCTGTTAGCTTAGCAGACTTACCATGAAAGGTGCCCTTAGTTTTAGTAAATTTAGCTTAGTTTTTTGGAAAAAAGTTAGACGTATAGAATCCAAACACACCCTGTGAAGAATCAAATTTGCTTGTAATGTTCTGCTAGCCATTGCTCGTTAGCCATTACCACCGGTCGATGCACCGGAAAAGGAAATAGTTTACTCTTTATAAGAAATATACAAAAGATTAGACTAACCTTTCGAAAAAGAAAGAGATACAAACTTCACAGGAATCAACAACGAATGTTAATGCGGTTGAAAATTATTTAGAAAGAAGAAGAAAAATACTGCATGAGTAAAAGCAGTTGGGGCACAGCAGAGTCGGGGGGGGGGAGGCGTGATGAAAAGGAGAGGGAGGATTAAAAGGAGAGTGGGGATGAAAGGAGAGAGAGAGGAGAGAGAGAAGAGTAAAGGGAAAGTGAGCGGTTTTAAGGAGAGTGTGGAAGGAGAGGGTGAGGGTGAAAATAAAAGGGAGAGTGTGGTGAAAAGGGAGGGTAAGATGCAAAGGAGGTGTGATGAAAGGAGAGTGTGGATTAAAAGGAAGAGAAGAGTAAGGGAAGAGAGAGGAGAGAGAGAGAGAGAGAGAGAGAGAAGAGAGAGAGAGAAGGGAAAGTGAGACTAAAGGGAGAGTGTGGGCGAAAGAGAGGTGAGTGTGAATAAAAGGGAGAGGTGGATGAAAGGAGGAGTGAGGATAAAAGCGGAGAGTGAGGGCAAAGGAGAGTGTGGGTGAAAGGGAGAGGAGGCGAAAGGAGGAGTGTGATTGAGAAGTGAGTGAGGATGAAAAGGAGAGTGTGGGTGAAAGGGAGAGAGAGGAGTAAAGGGTGTGTGGGTGAAAGGGAGAGTGAGGAATAAAGAGGGAGTGTGAATAAAAGGGAGGTGTGATTAAAGGAGGTGAGGATAAAGAGAGAGAGGAGGAGTAAAGGGAGAGTGTGGGTGAAAGGGAGAGTGAGGATGCAAAGGATTGTGGGGATGAAAAGGAGAGGGGGGATAAAAGGGAGAGAGAGAAGAGAGAGAGAAGAGTAAAGGAAAGTGAGGCTAATGGGAGAGTGTGGGTAAAGGGAGAATAAAGAAGAAAGGGCGGAGTGTGATTGAGAAGTGAGTGAGGATGAAAAGGAGAGTGTGAATAAAAGGGAGAGAGAGGAGTAAAGGGTGTGTGGGTGAAAGGGAGAGTGAGGAATAAGAGGGAGTGTGATTGAGAAGTGAGTGAGGATGAAGAGAGAGTGTAGATTAAAGGTAGAGTGAAGGTGAAAGAAGAGAGTGTAGATGAAATGGAGAGTCTGATTGAAAGGGAGAGTGAGGATGAAAGGGGGGCGTAGATGTTAACGTGTCAAAGAGAGTAGAATAAATATTAGAAGATTGGAAACGTTGGATTTTTGCTTGGGATGGAAAAACTGGAAGAGGAAAACGGAGGATGGATTTCGGACTGAGTGAAAAGGAAAGAAAAAAAAGAGGAGAAAAGATGAAGGAAGAAAAGGGGAAGGAGAAAGAAGAAACATGGAGAAGGAAGATAGGGAAGGAAGAAAGAGAAATAAACGAAGAAAAAGAGAAAAAGACAGATAGAGAGATAGAGGATAGCGGGGAGGAAAAGGGGTATAAATGAATAAAAAGGAAAGGAGAAAAGGAAAGACAAAAGAAAGAAAAAAGAAAAGAAAGAAAAAAGAGAAGAGGAAGGAAAATTAAGATAAACGAAGAATGAATAAAGAAAAAGTGAAAGAAAAGTAAAAAGGGAGAAAGAAACGAAAATAAAAAATGAAAAACTAAATGAAGGAATGCAAAGGTGAGAAGAAAAAAAGCAAAAGAATAAAGGAAAAAAAGAAGAAGAAAGAAAAAGAAAAAGAGAAAAAAGAGAAAGGGAGTTAAATGGGAAGGAAGAAATGGGAAGAAAAAAAGAAATAGAAAGTACAAAAGAGAAGAAAAAGAAAAGAATGAAAGAATGCACACACAAAAGAAAGATAGAATGAGGAAAAGATAGAAGAAAGAAGAAGAAAAAGAAAAATGTACAAATAAACGAAAGAAGACTGAAAAAAGAAAGGAGAAAAGAAAGAATGGACAAATAAAGAAAGAGAACACAAAAGAAAGAAAGAAAAAAAGAAAAGAAAGACGGACAAATGAAATGAATAAAAATCAAAAAAAAGAAAGAAAGGATGAATGAAAAAAAGAAAGAAAGAAAGAAAGGACGAAAGAAAGAAAGAGGAAGAAAAGAAATGAGAAGAATGAAAGAAAGAAGAGGATGAATGAAAGAAGGAAAGAAGAAATGATGAAAGAATGAGAAAGAAAGAAGAAGAAAGAAAGGATGAATGAAAGAGAGAGAGGAGAGAGAAAGGATGAATGAAGAAAGAAAGGATGAAAGAAAGAAAGAAAGGATGAAAGAAAGAAGAAAGAAAGAATGAAAGAAAGAAAGGATAAAGAAAGAAGAAAGAAAGGATAATGAAAGAAAGGATGAAAGAAAGAAGAAAAGAAAAAAAGGATGAATGAAAGAAAGAAAATAAGAAAGAAGAAAGAAAGGATGCAATGAAAGAAAGAAAGAAAGAAAGAAAGAAAGGATGAATGAAAGAAAGAAAGAAAGAAAGAATGAATGAAAGAAAGAAAAGAAAGAAAGAAAGAAAGGATGAATGAAAGAAGGAAATAAAGAAATGATGAAAGATGAAAGAAAGAAAGAAAGAAAGGATGAATGAAGAGAGAGAGAGAGAGAGAAGGAGAAGAAAGAAAGAAAGGATGAAAGAAAGAAAAGAAAGGATGAAAGAAAGAAAAGGAAGAAGAAAGAGAAGGATAAAGAAAGAAAGAAAGAAAGAAAGATGAATGAAAGAATGAAAGAAAAAAGAAAGAAGGAAAATGAAAGAAAGAAGAAGAAGAAAGAAAGGATGAATGAAAGAAAGATGAATGAAAGAAATGAAAGAAAGAAAGAAGAATGAAAGAAAGAAAAATAGAAAAGAAGAAGAAAAAAGATGATAAAGAAAGAAAATAAGAAGAAAGAAAGAAAAGGATGATAAAAAAGAAAGAAGAAAGAAAGGATGAATGAAAGAAGAAAGAAAGAAAGAAAGAAAGAATGAATGAAAGAAAGAAAAATAAGAAAGAAAGAAAGAAAAAAGGATGAATGAAAGAAAGAAAATAAGAAGAAAGAAAGAAAGGATGAATGAAAGAAAGAAAGAAAGAAAGAACGAAAGGATGAATGAAAGAAGAAAGAAAGAAAGAACGAAAGGATGAATGAAAGAAGAAAGAAGAAAAGAAAGAAGGATGAATGAAGAAAGAAAGAAAGAAATTTTACAACGCAAAGTCGTGCGTAAATAGCAAAACATGCAATGTAAAATGCTCGTGTAATGAAAAGTGAAAAGTTGCCTGAGGTATTTTTGACTGGCACTTGTCGTCCTTCTTCGGTATATCTCGATTGCCGCCGGGGTCCGAGGGTTGTGGATCAGTGATAGTGGGTGTGTGTGTGTGGGGGGGGTTCGGCAAGGCGATTCCAATAATGGTAAGGGGTCGGAGGTTGAAGTTAGGAAAGTGGGGGAGGGGGGGAGGTAAGGAAAAACTGGCCAGGTTTAAGAACCAATAACAAATATTGATCCGAACAGACATCTTCCTCCACCCCCCACCCACAAACCTCTCTTTTCTTCTTTCTTTTCTTCATCATGTATAAACGATGTGAAAGGTTTAGCGGTGTGCGTTGGGTCGGGAGAGACGGAGAAAGAAGGATGATCAAGCTGTCCCGCGCGCAAGAGTAGAAAATGACATTGCCCCGGGTTCGGCTACGGCTACGGCAGAAAGTGTAGTTTTCGATAAAGCGGCGGCGGGGGGGGGGGTCCGTGTGTGTGTTGGCGGGGGGGGGGGGCGTGTTTCTTCGGGAGCGAATGCAAGAAGGTAAAGAAGGAAAGAGAAGAAGAAGAAAGATGTAGTTTTAACAGAGGAAGGAACAGGGAGAAAGAAAGGAAAAGGACAATGAATAGAAAGAAAAGTTGATAGAGAAAGGAAAACGAGGAAGGTTTAATCATATCTCGGGTCTTAAATCGGTTTTCCCATGACCTTGCTCTTTCCGGGAAAAATACACTACACACAAGTGGGATCTCTCGCTGCATTTCGGACTGTCTTTCTCAATAACAAGAACAACACACACGTACATGTACACACCATACACACACACACACACACGAATGCATATATATATATATATATATAATATAATATATATTGACAATCAAAATTGTGACTCGCTCGATTCTTGCCTTCGTTAAGTCACCCCCCACACACATAGAAACACACATACATACACACACGCACACACAACATACATCACATACACACCATAATATTATGTGTGGGGGGTTTTTCAAAATTTCATGACCACGATTCCTTAACTTTCATATATATATATATATTATATATAATATATGTGTGTGTGTGTGTGTGTGTGTGTGTGTATGTGTGTGTGCGTGCGTGTGTGTGTGTAAAATGAAACTGGAAGTGAATCCGACGGTATGTTGAAAAAAGAAATAAAGGAAAGAATGTATAGAATGGATAAAATAGGATATTTTAATCAATTTTACTTACACGTGTTTTGGTCAGGAGTTTATCCATGTGTACATTATTCAAACTTTTTCAAATAAGGATTTACTCGAATGAAGGTCGAATTTACTTTGTGTGCGGAACATTTCTTCATTTTTTCTATTATTATTATTATTTCATTTCATTTGGTTATTTAAAAATAATAATAGTTAGAATAATGTACACATGGATAAAATCCTGACCGAAACACGTGTAAGTAAAATTGATTAAAATATCTTTTTTATCCATTCTTTTATTTATTTATTTTTTCAATATATACATATATATACATAATTTAACACTAAAAGCGGTTAATGAGGACATTATTATTATTATTATCATGAGTTTTTCACGCCAGCGTAAGCTGATGGTCATTCACTTGATTTTGAGTGACAACAAGTCTCCGCAGGTCTCCGGGACTCTTCTGAGTATTCTAGCCGATTGTAGCAATACAGTATTCTAGATGATCTCAATTCTTCCAATGATTTCCAGATTCTTTTTTTGGAACCGTTCCAAGTGCACCAACTACAGTTGGTATCACTTTGACCTTCATATTCCATAGCTTTTTCAGTTCCCTTTTTCACACTTGCCGTAGCTGGTGGTTCACTGGAGGCTGAGTGACAGCAAGTCTCCTCAGGTCTACAGGACTCTTCTGAGTATTTCAGCCGATCTCAATAATGCTGTAGTCTGGATGGTCTCGATTCTTCCTCTGATTTCCAATTCATCCAGGCTGTTTTCCAAGCCCCTGGGGATTGTTCTAGGGCTCAATTACAATTGGTACGACCTTCACCCTCATGTTCCACAGTTTTCTCAGTTCTCTGGCAAGGTCCAAGTATTTGTCAATCTTTTCGCTCTCTTTTATTTTTACTCTGTGATCGGCCGGGACGTCAAAATC
>CM042170.1:67205608-67208108 GCA_023376005.1 Doryteuthis pealeii | reverse complement strand
CGTTCAAATAAAATCTACCATACAGTCTTAGGACGCATATCTATGTATGTATGTATGTATGTATGTATCTATCTATCTATCTATCTAAATATATATCTCTTCAGTATTCTCTGTATATGTACGCTTAGAAAAGGATTCATTTATAGATTGCCATCTTTTACACCTCATATGTCGACATAACCCCCCACCCCCGTCTCATGTAAAAGTCACATTTCTCGATTAGTCACAAAGCAAATACTAAAAGACATCCATGAGGGATTGTCCAATACTCATCTCCAGATGGTTGGTTGTTTTGTTTTGTTTTTGTCTCAATCACAGAGAATTTTCGGATGTGGTTTCTCTCATCTGTTCTTCCGTTCTTTTCTCTCTGTTTCTTTGGTATTTTTCTTGTTACAGGAGCGCCCCCCCCCCTTTTATCATATTTTAGCCACCCGTTTCTGTTTAATACATTTAGGAGTGTAAGTACTTCCCTATAAATATATTCCACCCTGTCGGCTGGGGCGTTAGAATGCACTGACTGCACCTCTGCAGAGGGGTAAGACTCCCCCCAATGGGGCCACCTGTTGGCCGTGGGTGGCGACCCGTGATGCTTAAGGATAGAGCCCAGGTGGATGAGCAGTTCATGACATGCAATACTCCACTTTGGCCCTATCTTGGGCTAGACGGGCGGTCGGAGAGGCCCCCGCCGATCAATCGGCTGATCATGTCAAGCCCTAGCACCTATATGATTTTCCCAACCCTATTGCCCTTATGGCAAGCCCCAACCCCTTTTTATCATATGGGTGCTAGAAGGCGGTGGCTGTGGGTCTATATGTCCTGGGAATGACGTTAAACTCTATCTGATGGTGAGATTCCAGTTCTGGAGGTTTGGAGAATGTTGAGCACCCCTTCATCACCATTGCTCCCTGGTCCACTCTGACCCGGAGTGGTAGTACCTGTTAGGGTCCCATCTATGGGTTAAATAGAAAAATGTATTTATAAAAAAATTGTATTATCCATTTAAGAATTGATTTATTTCAAAACTTTATCGGCATTAGATGACCCATTGAGGTTGATATGCCGTAAAACAAAACAAACAAACAAACAAATATAAAAAATACGTTGTTTTTTTTATAAAAGATTTTCAATGAATTTTTCTATTCATTTTATTATAATTTCTTTTATTTCATTTTTATTTCTTTATTTATTTCTATTATTTGTTATTTTTTATCTTTTTAATTTATGTATCTATTTTTTCTATTTTTTCTATCGAGCCCGTATCAAACAAACGATCATCAGACGAATTTATTGTATCTCATTGTCAGTAGAACGTTGGCGTTTATCTTCTCTTTATTCAATGCACAATAAATATTACACATAGTTGATAAGGGTTATCGTCACTTTTGAAAAACTTTACTCCGGTTTCTTTTTCTCACTTAAAAAAAGAAAGTTACAGCTTTGTCAAATACGCACATGTTACGAAATTCTTTTATTTTCTGGAGTAGGAGGAAAGAGTGGGGGAGAAGGAAGAGGAATTGGACGAGGGTGGTGGGGGTGGTGAATGAGACTCTCATAAATTTTGAACATAAAGCTTGATTGTTAGAGTATAATGAAACATAAAAATATGAAATCTTAGATACATCTATCTATCTATCTATCTATCTATCTAAGTGCATTATCTATCTATCTATCTATCTATCTATCTATTCAAGTGCATTATCTATCTATCTATCTATCTATCTATCTAAGTGCATTATCTATCTATTTATCTATCTATCTATCTATCTATCTATCTATCTATCTATCTATCTAAATGCATTATCTATCTATCTATCTATCTATCTATCTAATCTAAGTGTATTATCTCTCTCTATCTCTCTCTCTCTCTCTCTCTCTCTCTATCTATCTATCTATCTATCTATCTAAATGCATTATCTATCTATCTCTCTATCTATCTATTCAAGTGCATTATCTATCTATCTATCTATCTATCTCTCTATCTCTATCTATCTATCTAAGTGCATTATCTATCTATATATCTCTATCTATCTATCTATCTATCTAAGTGCATTATCTATCTATCTATCTATCTCAAGTGCATTATCTATCTATCTATCTATCTCTCTATCTATCTATCTATCTAAGTGCATTATCTATCTATATATCTCTATCTATCTATCTATCTATCTATCTATCTATCTAAGTGCATTATCTATCTATCTCTCTATCTATCTATTCAAGTGCATTATCTATCTATCTCTCTATCTCTCTATCTATCTATCTATCTATCTAAGTGCATTATCTATCTATATATATATATCTCTCTATCTATCTATCTCAGTGCATTTTCTATCTATCTATCTATCTATCTATCTATTCAAGTGCATTATCTATCTATCTATCTATCTATCTATCTATCTATCTAAGTGCATTATCTATCTATATATCTATCTCTCTCTCTATCTATCTATCTATCTATCTCAGTGCATTATCTATCTGTCTGTCTATCTATCTATCTATC
>CM042170.1:67173108-67200608 GCA_023376005.1 Doryteuthis pealeii | reverse complement strand
TATATATATATCACAGTATCTCAGCGCATGTGTAGCACATGGATCTGTGCGGTAAAGTGAGGAGCTGGTGGTAGGTGTGGCGCTCCACCTCAGAGGATAAAATAATATCCTTGGTCTAGCGCTATTGAAAAGGGGATAGACTCCCTCGCTTTCTGGCTGATACCGACATTAGGCCACCCCGACGACTTTACTTTTAATTTATCTACCTTATTAGGTTCTGTAAGGTAAGTGTCACGGGGGAAAGGCGATGGTGATATTTATACAACCATCTACGAGAATATTTAGAATATACAATTTTGATACCCCCCCCCCCCCAAAAAAAATTGTTCACAGAGAATATGTCAAGAAAGTAATGAATGTTCTCTTTTGTTTCAGGTTGGCAACCCTGACTATGAATTAGCTGGTAAATGTTAATCACCAATCAATCTCATGGACATATGGACACAAAAGTGTTGTACTCCACAAAAAGACTTACATACAACAGTTATGAGGCACGGGAAATCGTGTTGGGGATTTGCCAGGAGCGATCACTGATAGGGAAGGGTGGGAAGAGAGAAATAAAGTCATGGAAATCCGTGCTGCCAGTGCGACTTGATGATAATGATGATGATGATGATGATGATAACTCATCTAAAAAAAAAAAAAAAACAAAAAAAAAAACACATGAACTGAATGTTTTCATATGTGATTAAAGTCAACATGGTCAGCTGATCTCTAATCAGGGTTCTGAACCTGAAAAATAAAAATGAAAAAATATTGTTCTATCTTTATTTCATGTGTGTTGATTTATACAGAAAATAACTTTTGATGTGGACTTGAAATTGCGCCTTTTGCAAAGAATTCGCAATGTTCGTAGCTATATCGGTGAGGCTCTAGTTCTGCACATCTGCGGAGTGTGGAGTACCTCTTCATTGTCACTTCCTCATCCACTCTGACCTGGAGTGGTTGTACCAGTTAGGATAAAATCTATGGGTTAAATTCGTATTTGTGTAAATCATTTGTAATAAGAATAGTTACTTGAAGCTATAATTGTTTACTAAGGATTATTATTATTAGTTACTTGAAACCATATAACTGTGCAAGTTATTTGTATTAAGAATAGTTACTTGAAGCTATAATTGTTTACTAAGGATTATTGTTATTAGTTACTTGAAACCATATAACTGTGTGCAAATTATTTGTATTAAGAATAGTTACTTGAAGCTATAATTGTTTACTAAGGATTATTATTATTAGTTACTTGAAACCATATAACTGTTTGCAAATTATTTGTATTAAGAATAGTTACTTGAAGCTATAATTGTTTACTAAGGATTATTATTATTAGTTACTTGAAACCATATAACTGTGCAAGTTATTTGTATTAAGAATAGTTACTTGAAGCTATAATTGTTTACTAAGGATTATTATTATTAGTTACTTGAAACCATATAACTGTTTGCAAATTATTTGTATTAAGAATAGTTACTTGAAGCTATAATTGTTTACTAAGGATTATTATTATTAGTTACTTGAAACCATATAACTGTGCAAGTTATTTGTATTAAGAATAGTTACTTGAAGCTATAATTGTTTACTAAGGATTATTATTATTAGTTACTTGAAACCATATAACTGTGCAAGTTATTTGTATTAAGAATAGTTACTTGAAGCTATAATTGTTTACTAAGGATTATTATTATTAGTTACTTGAAACCATATAACTGTGCAAGTTATTTGTATTAAGAATAGTTACTTGAAGCTATAATTGTTTACTAAGGATTATTATTATTACTTACTTGAAACCATATAACTGTGCAAGTTATTTGTATTAAGAATAGTTACTTGAAGCTATAATTGTTTACTAAGGATTATTATTATTAGTTACTTGAAACCATATAACTGTTTGCAAATTATTTGTATTAAGAATAGTTACTTGAAGCTATAATTGTTTACTAAGGATTATTATTATTAGTTACTTGAAACCATATAACTGTGCAAGTTATTTGTATTAAGAATAGTTACTTGAAGCTATAATTGTTTACTAAGGATTATTATTATTACTTACTTGAAACCATATAACTGTGCAAGTTATTTGTATTAAGAATAGTTACTTGAAGCTATAATTGTTTACTAAGGATTATTATTATTAGTTACTTGAAACCATATAACTGTGCAAGTTATTTGTATTAAGAATAGTTACTTGAAGCTATAATTGTTTACTAAGGATTATTATTATTAGTTACTTGAAACCATATAACTGTGCAAGTTATTTGTATTAAGAATAGTTACTTGAAGCTATAATTGTTTACTAAGGATTATTATTATTACTTACTTGAAACCATATAACTGTGCAAGTTATTTGTATTAAGGATAGTTACTTGAAGCTATAATTGTTTACTAAGGATTATTATTATTAGTTACTTGAAACCATATAACTGTTTGCAAATTATTTGTATTAAGAATAGTTACTTGAAGCTATAATTGTTTACTAAGGATTATTATTATTACTTACTTGAAACCATATAACTGTGCAAGTTATTTGTATTAAGAATAGTTACTTGAAGCTATAATTGTTTACTAAGGATTATTATTATTAGTTACTTGAAACCATATAACTGTGCAAATTATTTGTATTAAGAATAGTTACTTGAAGCTATAATTGTTTACTCAGAATTATTATTATTTACTCGATATCACTGTGAAAACAAATGTCGATTATTAAATAGAAATAATTAATTAAAACTATATAATCATCAGTATTTGATAGGAATACTTCGTATCATATAGCTGTGTGCAAAAACTCTTATGAAACAACTATACAAAAGATATAAATAGAAATGTATAAGGAACGCAATTCCCTAACCCCAAGGCCTAAAATAACACTAGAAGGGTTGATATGCCGTTAAAATCAATCAATTTTAAACTTAGATCTGTTTAAAAATTATTCGTTTTCGATAGAACCGTGTGCAAAAAAACAAAATCATTTTAAGAAACAACAACACAAAAATGTAAATATTAACATTCAATGAAAGCGATTCCCTAACCACTGGACACAAAATATCCCTATACGGGTCAACATGCCGTTAAAATCAATCAAGCATCAATCTTAGAAATATTGTGGAAATCTGTTGATAGGTAGGGCAACGTTGGGTGATCTTGTTGGCAAAAATCCCGTGAACCTTTAAGAAAGACACAGCTGGAAGTGAAAATAATTTTATATCTATTTTATCGCGTTTCGGAGCCGAAGCGTCGGCTGCAACACGCTGACAGACGTCGAGAGAGAAAAAAGCGCGCCAAGTACTTTGGATCGTCGCGGTTCAGCCAGCCGTAAAAGATGAGACGTAAAATTGAATGCCTTCTATCTATCTATCTTTCTTTCTATCTATCTCAGTTTATAATCTGTCTATCAATATATCTATCTATCTATTAACCAATCTGAATATCTATTCATCTATCTATTTATCAATATATCTTTGTCTATTCATTATCTATCTATCTATCTATCTATCTATCTATCTCTCAATCTCAGTCTGTTCTTATCTATCTATGTATCTATCTCAGTTCATAATCTATCTATCGATCTACCTCTTTATCTATCTATCTATCTCAGTCTGTTCTTATCTATCTATCTATCTATCTATCTATCTATCTATATATATATATATATATATATATATATATATATATAAACCAATTTATCTATTTATCCATCTATCTATTTATCAATCTATCTTTGTCTGTTCATTATCTATCTATCTATCTATCTATCTAAATATTTTATAACTATCAATCAATCAATCAATCAGTCTATCTATCTATCTATTTATCTATCTATCTATCTATCTATCTATTTACCTCCCTGTTCATATCTATCTATCTATCTATCTATCTATTTACCCCCCTGTTCATATCTATCTATATATCTATCTATCTATCTATCTATCTGTCTATCTATCTATCTATCTATCTCAATCTTTTAAGGAAAGATATACAGACAGATATAGACACATAGGCAAATAGGCAAATAGTATCGCTCATAACAATGTTAATTTTCCTTTAAACGAAAGATATCGAAATTTTATCATTTCTACATTATAAACATTATAAGCGGACATTATTAAGCACTAATTAGGACCAAACTTTCAACATTAAAACACAGTAACTTTGAAATTTCATTTTTAATTACAGCGGTTTTAAATGTTTATCTCTTTTAATTGTGAAGGTTTTACTTATTTATGGGTGAAACAGTATATATATATATATATATATATATATATATATATATACACTCTTTCCCTCTCTCTCTCACACACACACACACACACACACACACACATATATATATATATATATATATATATATATATATTGGTAGATAAAAAGATAACCATAAAGTCCTATTGTTTGATGTTAGACAAAAGAAAGAATTTCGAACGTTGACTTTCAAGACTTGTTCTTTGTTTTGGAGGATTGGCTCTAAATGATCTTCCGGCCCACTTTGCAGATCATCGCACCCCTCGAAAATTTACCCGAAAATGCTACATTCTCAACATATCTATCTCAGTCTATTCATATCTATCTATCTATCTATCTATTTGTCTGTCTGTTTTGGCCCGTTCCTATCTCAATCTATCTTTGGCCTATTCCTATCTATCTATCTGTCTATCTCAGTCTGTTCATATCTATCTATCTATCTATCTATCTATCTATCTATCTCAGTCTATTCATATCTATCTATCTATCTATCTATCTATCTATCTCAGTCTATTCATATCTATCTATCTATCTATCTATCTGTCTGTCTGTCTTGGCCCATTCCTATCTCTATCTATTTATCGATCTTGGCCTATACATATCTATCTATCTATCTATCTATCTATCTCAGTCTGTTCATATCTATCTATCTATCTATCTGTCTGTCTGTCTTGGCTCATTCCTATCTCTATCTATCTATCTTGGTCTATTCATATCTATCTATCCATCTATCTATCCATCTATCTCAGTCTGTTCATATCTATCTATCTCAGTCTGTTCATATCTATCTATCTCACTCTGTTCATATCTATCTATCTATCTATCTATCTATCTATCTCAGTCTGTTCATATCTATCTATCTATCTATCTATCTATCCCACCATCCATCTATCTATCTATCAATTTATCTATCTATCTGTTCAGTTAGTTCATATCTATATATCTATCTATCTTACGCAAAGTTAAAAGTCTTTTAACCTATCTTCCTCTACATATCTTTAGTAAATCATTGACTCTCGCAATTCTCAGGAGATATTTCATTTCTCCTCTTTATCAAAGGGAATTTCATTCTCATTCTCTTTATTGTCTGGAATTAACTCAATCAGACATTGTTTTATCAAAACAGAATTCACACCGAAGGGAAAAACAAAACTGACAGAATTATAAATAAAATTCAATTTAGATTTATTTTCATTTTGATGTTAATTGCAAATGATCAAAACTGTGACATTGTTCTGTAAAATTTTTTAATGGAAAAATATTCTGATGAAAATAAAATTACAGCATCCTGAAGAATAATGCTGATTTTGACCTGTGTATAATACGTGTATGTTAGGGGTAGTTGGTATTTGCCTCATACCCCACTTGTATGGGCTGGGCACAAGGCCTCGTTTTAACGTAGGCCCACCCACAAGCCGAAGCTCATGGGTGGGAAAGAAGAAAAATTGCGTCGATCCCTTCGGCATTCCCCCTCAAGAGGGTGGTGGTGCCTCAGGCGCTGGGCAATAAACCCAGTCCTGCCCCTAAGGGGGCAGGTATTGCCTGGGGGGGATAGCTCCCTGGGATCGACGCTATTAATTCAAACTTACCCTGATCCAGTGGCCGAATTTCTGGACCCCCGAGTGGAAGGGGAGTATTTTTAGGGATAGCAGCCATTTAGTAATGTTAGATTAATTTGACACAAGGTCAGAAATATGGGGCACCCAGTGAGAAGCAAACTCACTGACAAGTTTACGAACATGTATACAACATGTTAGATCCCATAGTAGTCATTTATTAACCTTAGCTTAGTTTGTATAAGACAGGAACTATGGGGCACCCAGTGAGAAGCAAACTCACTGACAAGTTTAAAAACATGTCTACACCATTTTATATGCCATGGTAGTCATTAATTAAGCTTAGATTAGTCTGGCATAAGGCTTGAATTATGGGGCACCCAGTGAGTATCACACTCACTAGCAATAGTCTACTAGCCTTGCTCTCTAACACTTACCATATGCAAGATTCCCTCGCAATCATTTAATTTGGAACAAAGTCAGAATGTATGGAGGGACGAATAAGAATTAAACTGACTAACAATGGTCGGCTAGCCGAGATTGCTTCCATTACACTAGACGACGTACCTGAAATTGTAGGGTGTAGTGGATAAAATTTGTAAAGTCTGCGTCCTTCTTGTGACATAGTGACACTCATATCACTCTTATCATATATTCGGTTATTTCCTATAACTCCAACATAAACAAAGGGGAACCACTCTTGACTGATAAATTATTTATTTATTTATTGATCTACTAGGAAAAAAGAAGACGGGGTTAGAGTTAGGGTTTAGGGTTAGGGGTTAGGGTTAGGGTTAGGGTTAGTTTAATGGGAAAATAAATAAATAATTTATAAGTCAAGAGTGGTTCCCCTTTGATCTTGTTAGACTTAAAGGAAATAGCCATATATTCTTTATAACATATGCGGTTAATTATTTTATCGACAGTCGAAGTTGCGACAAACTCGATATTATATATTCCCCGATAAGTCACCCAATTTTCACACACTCACACACACACACACACACACACACACACACACACATATATATATATATATATATATATATATATATGCTTTGGTAACTGATATCTATTCAACCGACATCAAACGTTTTGATTCAATCTCACTTGAAGATCGAGCACGTGAAACTCAGTCGGGAGTTTTTAGCCGGATTTATTCATTTTATAGTTGATATTGCTTCCTAATTTTGTGTACATAGAACATTGTATTCGACTGATCTACTGATTTAGGAAAGTTTTAGCGCCAAAACTTTCATTATAATTGCACACACACACACACACACACACATATACGTACGCACACACAGACAGACAGACAGACACACACACACGCACACACACACACACACACACACACACACACACACACACACACACACACACACATACGTTGGGGTAGTGTGGACATGAAATCAACAGTTCTTGATTACTGACAGTTTCTCGCCTATGCAACTATAAAGTGGTTTGAACAGTCACATACGCGAGAAACTGTTAGTAACCAAGCCCTGTTAACTCTGTGTCCACGCTACCATAACTTATATGTAAATGCTCTATCCACGATATTGAGCACTGTTTACTTATAGATATTGCACCCATATTATCTCTCTCTCTCTCTCTCTCTCTCTCTCTCTCTCTCTCTATATATATATATATATATATATATAGAGAGAGAGAGAGATAGGGAGAGAATGTGTGTGTGTGTATGAGAGAGAGAGAGAGAGAGAGAGAGAGAGAGAGAGAGAGAGAGAGAGAGAGAGAGAGAGACTGTGCTCTTTACCCTTGGGTAAGTAACCAGTCTAGAAGAAGGAAAACTCTGAATTCAAACCTGTAAACAAATTGACCTTGTATCACATCTTGCTCGTGCGGAGGGGTTGGCATATATATATATATATATATAATATATATATATAATATATATATGTGTGTGTGTGTGTGTGTGTGTTGTGCAGATAAGTTTCCCTTCAACATATGGGATATGAGTGCAAATATTGTGTCCTTCATTTTTCTTTTTGTTGCTCGACCCATGCTGTTTATTGATCGGAGAGTGTGTGATGAAAAGCCACAAAAAATAAGATGAAAGAAAACACACGGTGGGGTTTATTTTTCTTATCAAGGAACCTAAAGGGATCTAGCCCCATTGATAAATTAGAATCACTCCAGTTACATGGGTGGCACACACTGATATCACTTGTTTGGCGACTGGTGGTGTGATGTTGCTAGGTTCCTATATTAACGACCACTTTCTCTTGTCATCTTGTGTCAAGGTAATATATATATATATATATATATATCTTATTATAATGGAGATTGTGGGTTTGTCTGTCTGTAACCGAAACTACACAAGTCACAATTCCCTTTGTTATTTACACACATTCTCCATTCTTTATTTTTTATTTAAACCTCAATTATTAGTAAAATTGTTTTACATTTATAAGACTGTTAACAATATCTACATACTAATAACATGCAATTATATTTATATATTCAACGAAATAGCGGTTTACAATGTGAATGGGAAGGCTAATTTGCATATTGATCTTAAAAAATTTGATTTTGATAAATATATGCTTAGTATTATTGATTTCTAATTGTTTGGTTTTATCTTAATAAATATGAGCAAAAATATCGGGGATAAATCTTAACAGAAATCTATTAACATAAAGAAATAACTGTAATTTTATTCTTATCTTCCTATTTTAACTAAATAGTTAAATTAGGGAAATTTACCACTGAAAGACGGGAGTAAGGGAAAATGGTGGAACAGTTAGTTTCAAAGTTGTTCTATTTTCCGATTATACCCCCTCTGTTCCAAATATTTTAATCTGAATTCTTATTCAGTTTCATTAGCCTTTCTAATTTAACATGATATTTTATTATATTAAAACTTAAATACTTGCACCCGGAGGGTGCATATATTTGCTAGTATATATAAAGTTAAGAGAATGAAAATGAATCCGACGGTATAAGTATAGATAAAAGGATATGAAAACACACAATGCTGTTAAAATGAAAATATTTTATATCATATTCATAGCTAATATTGAACAATATTTCGATTTATAAAAATATGAAGAAGCGATGGTATGACTTTTTGGAACATCAATGTTTTCGTTTTGAATTCGAATTATTTTCAGCTCCTCTCTCGATGAGTCCGGAGTAAAAACAAGCTCTGAAGATGATTTTTATAAATCGAAATATTGTTCAATATTAGCTATGAATATGATATAAAATATTTTCATTTTAACAGCATTGTGTGTTTTCATATCCTTTTATCTATACTTATACCGTCGGATTCATTTCCTTTCTCTTAACTTATATATATATATATATATATATATATATATATATATATATATATCAATCCGTATGGTTGGCACTATTGTACTTGAAAAAGTGGTAGTAATCCGACGTACAGTGTTATTAGAAGAGTACTCAATATCTGTGATAGAGCGTTAATAGATAAATAAATAAATAAATACAAATTTTAGCATATATTAATTATCATTGGAACAATTTTGCTACCATTGGTTTCTCGCTCTTATATTTATATAATTTGCATCATTTTTAAAAACACTTTCGTTGCCTGATGACTGCCACAGAGCAAGAAACAAACGGTAGCAAAATTGTTTCAATGATAATTAATATAAGCTAAAACTTTTATTTATTTCTCTCTCTCTCTCTATATATATATATCTATATATCTATATCTATATCTATATCTATATATATATATATATATATATATATATATATATATATATATATATTATATCACTGTGTATGGTTGGCACTATTATACTTGAAGAAGCGGTAGTAATTCGACGTACAGTGTTATTAGACGAGTGCTCAATATCTGTGATAGAGCGTTAATTGATAAATAAATAAATAAATAAACATTTTTGTAAGCTCGTTTATCGGTGTCGGTATTGTCATTGCCTTTAAGAAAAAAGTGTGCTTTCCATCTCATTCACTTTAAAAAGACTTTCTATTTTTTCTGTTAGTAGTAGCTTGTATTCCAATTTTGATGGAATGGGTATGTTTTTGAGAGAATGAGCAAAGTTGGTCCGTTCCATATTATCCAATATTTATTGTGAGAGTGTTCAACCGGTTTGGGAGCTTGATTATCAATGTATATGGTTGGCACTATATAACAACACCTAATTTACTGATAATTTCAACCTAAAATCCAAAATGCAAGGATATGTAACCATTCTTTTTAATATATGTGGAGTTCCAAGAGAAAGATCCTGAAATGGAAAGTGGTTTCGGCTCAAAATGTTTTGAAAAATGCTGTAGAGAAAACTTCAGTTCTGTCGTATATATATATATATATATATATATATATATATATATATATTAAGTTGGGTGTTATTACGAAGCATCTAAAAATAAATGAATGAACTCGATGTTATGGAGTATTGGATTCACTTATTTTATTATTATTATTTTTTTATCATAGATTTTCGGGTTCGTTAGATACTCTTTATCAAATGACTGTTGCTCCTGTTTAACGGATCTTTTGTCTCTGTTGTTATTGACAGCGACAGTGTGTGTAAAAAATTTATAATAACGGAGTATTCCGATGTCAACGTTCGGGCCCCTCACGTGAGTTTGTAATTTTAGAATCCATTTAGTTTCTGCCTGTTTTCGAGATTGCATTGTTGAAATGCGTGTTTATTAGAATGTATATATATATTTATATATATATATAATATATATATATATATATATATAGTCAGCCGAGTGGAAGTCAATTACCTTTTCGCAAGATAGGGAACATTATTTTGCTGATGTGAAGCGCCACACTTACCGTCAATTCCTAGAATCTTTAACGCGCAGATCAGATTACCCAAGTTGTGCTATTCTTGCACTGAGTTGGCGAGCAGCGATATCGAACCAGGAACCCCGCGATTGCTTGGCGGCTGAGCTAACCCTATTCACGTGAAATTCTAGCTCGCTAGTCAGCTCTGAATAGTCGGAACAGGTGTCGATGAATTTAAGGTATTTCATTTTATGCCCCCCCCCCCGGGTCACCGCCAAATATTGCGTCCTTCTCAATAAAAAAAAAGCCGAACTAGGAAATAAAGACCGACAAATTATAGCGATGTGCAGTTTTTAAAGGCTATCTCGTTTTAGATTGATCCGACGGATAAAGAGAAAGAAAAGCTGAATGAAACCAATTTGGTTACGGGCAATTATCCGAGTTAAGTAGGCAAATATCTACCTCCATTCATTCAGATCCTCCTCTACCCCCCTCCCCAACAAAAGAGGGGGGTTGTTGCCTTGTTGAACTCTGTAATTAGTAATTCAATGTCCGGTTTATTGAGCCGTAATTTAATGATTTTCAACTGTTTGATTTACAGTAATTTTCAGTACATTTTTTTGTGTGTGTGGGTGGGTAGGCCATGTATTTAACCCTTTAACGTCTCCTTTGCTTTTTTGTAGGAGGGGGGGGGGCTAGGGCTTGTATTTAACCCTTTAACGTCTCCTGTGCTTTAAAGATAGTGTTACGCACCTGCTTTAATATTACTACATTTTTTTTCACTTAATCGTATAAGTATTAACCCAACCCCTCCGCCCCAGCAGGATGTGACACATGGTCAATTTCTTAAGCGGAGTTTTCTTTATCCTAGATGGCTGCCATACCGTGGTTAAAGAGCTTAGTCTGTCCTACTATTTACCCATAGCTGGAGGGAGAATAGTTCTATGTATACCTTTCCAAAATTTGAAATGCAAATAACCTCGTCCAGGAATTGAACTCAGTTCTCCCTGTCCATTTCCAACAAAATTAATCAGACCATATGACATTTAGGCACCCCTTTTGTGATCTCGATTAATAAGGACATGTTTTTCATTTACACCGTCAAAATCCGCTTGTTTGTTAGAGGGTTAGGGTTAGGGGTTAGGGTTAGTGTTAGGGTTAGGGGTTAGTTTTATAATTTAAAAACTCTAAAAATCGTCTGTTAACAAACAATCGAATTTTGACGGTGTAAATGAAAAACATGTCCATATGAATCGAGATCGCAAAAGGGGTGCCTAAAGGTCATATGGTCTCATTAATCAAGCACGTTTCTTAATCATATTTCTCGATTGTCATGACAGTTAAGTGCTACGGGCTTCTGTACTGATTCAACTTGGGGAACACCTTTAATATTAGAGTGAATAATAAAAGTTAACGTTTCAACCTGACACTCGCGTCGGTTGTTTTGTGATATAGATAACCTGGAACCTTGTGATTGGAGAGCCCTAACGACTGAGCTAAAACGGCCCTTACAAGGAATTCATTATTATCTGTATTGATTGTATAATTTTCCATAATAACGCTTATCAAAAAAGTTAGGAACATGTCGATCTTATCTATCAATAATGGAGATTGGGTGTATTTCTGTCTGTAACCAAAACTACGTCACAGTTAACGTCACTATATTTTCAATGATTGCGTAAGTCTATTAATGAGTATTTAATTTATCGTCAAAATCGTTTACACATAGAATAAAAACAATCCTGTATTATATACACTCAGAATTTGAGTAAACAATTTTAAGATTTGTTTTTTTAAACTCTCCACTTTATTTTCAGTAAAAAGAATTTAACTAAAAAGTTTACAAATAAATAAATACTTATGATTTTGTGTAAAATTTATGTGCAAAATATTCCAAATAATTATTTAATTGATAATTAATAGATGCACGCAACATTTTATTTGCGGGGAACAGGACTAAGTTTCCATTTTAATTATTATTTTTTACTCCTTTAATAAATTTGATGATTTTACTTACTTATGAAACAAACCCTCTGGCATTGAATGTTTACCCTCGCCTCAGGCAATATCTTTCCAATATTATTTTTTAAATCGCCAGAAGGGCGTTTTTATTGGTAGTACCTAATAATATCCGTTTTGATTGTATAATGTTCTACTAGAAGAAAATTAACTTTTATAAAAAAAATGTAAGACGTATACTTATTATAATCTAAAAATCCGTATTTTGTCTTTGAATTTATATATTTATTATTTCTACTAGCAATAATATGCACCTTCCGGGTGTAAGTATTTAAGTTTTAATGCAATGACAAATATTAAATTAGAAAGACTAACGAAATTAAATAAGAACCCATTTAAAAAAGATTACACTTATTTTAAGGGGCCGAGTTAGCTCAGTCGGTAGAGCGTTCGGCTAGAAACCACAAGGTTCCTGGTTCGAAACCGGTCCTCACCAACTCAGCGTTATGAGTAGCACAGGGATCTGTGCGGTAAAGTAAGGAGCTGATGGTAGGTGTGGCGCTCCACCTCAGATGCTAAAAACAATCTCCTTGGTCTAGCGCTATTGAAAAGGGGATAGACTCCCTCGCTGACTGGCTGATACCGACTTTAGGCCGCCCCGTCGACTTTACTTTACTTTTACACTTATTTTAATTATATCTTAATTGGTTTCTATATAAAATCATTCATAGGATTGATTTTTATACATTGGAGAATAAAATAATAATATTAAAGATCAATGACACCAAGTAATTACTTATTAAACCCGGTTTTATAAAGACCAGTATACAAATTAACCACACCATATATTATCTAAACCCTTATTTCTTATTATCAAACCCTTATATCTTATTGATAAATAATACACATTGCTGGATTTTGGGAGTTTTTTTAGTATTGGTTTGAGGAATGTTTAGCAATTGGGTGATAAGAAATGTGCTAAGAAAGAAGAGAAGAGGAGATGATAATGTGTGAGATTTTAAAACAAAGATGTAGAAAAAGAAGAAAAGCTATAAAACGGAGATAAAAAAATAGTTCATGAAAAGAAAAGTTTATTTAAACTAGCAAGAATATGTGTCCTTCGCAAGGCTTAAGTATCAAAGTTATAATATAATGAAATATATTAGATTAGAAAAAACTAACAAAATTAAATAACACACACATTAAAAGATTACTTATTTTAATTATATTATTGGTTATTTTAGTATTGGTTTGAAGAATGTTTAGCAGTTGGGTGATAAGAAATGTACCAAGAAAGAAAAGATTCTATGATAATGTGATAATATGATAATGTGATAATGATTTTTAAAACAAAGATGTACAAAAAAAAAAAAAGCCCCAAAATGGAGAGAAAAAATGTTAAACGCACTAAGAATATGGGCTGTTTTACTTTTTTTTTTTACATATTCATTTTTTAATGCATTAGAGTTTGATAAAAACAGTAATAAACAATATCTGTGTTTGATAGTATAATTTTTGGATGGAGCTGACGGTAGGTATCGCGCTCCACCTCAGCAAAAATATCCCTTGTCTAACGCTGTCCGGCTGATACCAAATCTTTGGTTAAGAAAAGGAACTTTTTATAAAATTTTTTAAGGGGGGTGTACTGATTAATAAGCGATGCTGTACAAAATGCACGTTGTTAGATGAGTTTGATTCTCACTGAGTGCCTTATGTTTCGGACTTTGTGACAAACTAAGCTAAACTACCTGTTCTGAAACTTTGTAACCTGGAAGGTGTATCCTCTGTTTTTTTGTGCCCCCCCCCCCGTGATGTAGAAAAACGCATGTTGAATTTATTTATCATAGCATATCAAACATTGTTAGTTTGCACAATAGCAAAGCGGGGTTGACTTCTGTAGTCCCCACCCCTAAATAAAAAAAACCCCGACCCCAAATGTCCCATTCTTAAAATAAATGTAGCTTTTTATGGTCGTCATCACCCCTGAGCTAAAAAAGGAACGGGGACAAATAATCACACACACACACACACACACCACACACACACACACACACACACAAACTAAAAAAAACCCTAAAAACAGAAAAAAAAAAAACTAAATCAAACCTTGCTTTCGTGCGAATTGGTTGTAACAGCAAAAAGCCGGAGGGTCACGTGACACAGGGACTTCCGCCCCGGTGAGTGATGTGATACGTGAGGCGTGTTGAGGTTCGTAGCGAACGCGAACACCTGGCCCGATATTTATTCGCGGGATAATCTTTCAGTAATGTTAGCAGCTATTCTACCGGTCAGCGACAATTGTTAACAACGCGACTTTTGGGGGGATTTAAAAAAACAAAACAAAACAAAAAAAACCCTTTTGTCCACACTCCCTCTCCTCCCTCTCCTCCCTCTCTCTCTCTCAAGTTCTCGCCCACCAATCCATGAAAAAAAAAACAAAAAAAAAAAAAAAAAAAAATAAACATAGGTAAAAATGAAAAACTTGCAAAACGTCGAGTAACGGCACAGGGGCGGATTTCTGGGGAAATTCAGGCGGAGAAATGTCCCCTGTGTGTCAAACGCCAAAGATCTGATTACGTTCGTTTCCTATGTCGTTCAATTGTCTAGCCAAGAGGCGGAATACATTCATTCATTATATTGAAACTTTGTAATCAGGACTTGTATTGACCCCGACCCCCACCCCAGACCTAAAGCCATTCAGTTTTGGAGTTAATTTCTCCTATGAACAAACATAAACACACACGTATAGAAAATTCATTTATATTACAGCAGAAGTTGATTTTACGGCTTGTCAACCCTTTTTGGGTTATTTATATATATATTTACCAACTCCCCCACCTAAACAGGATGTGACACCTGATCAATTTCTTAAGCGAAGGTTTAAAAGGCTTAAATAAAAGGTTGCCTATCCAAGGTTAAATGCCTAACCAGCCTTACTATTTGCCCATAGCTGGAAAGAGAATAGTGGGTGGATACCTCCCAAGGGTATTGATGCAAACGGCTTCGTATAGGATTTGAACTCGGGTCGACGTGTGACGATAACCATTACATCACGTGCTTGTGGGGTTATTTAATGTCAAAGACAATTTAACAGTTATGATCTCGAATTACACTGGTTTACAAAGAAATTGAGGCAAGCACAAAAATAGCTGTTTTAACCTAATTTGGGGGTGCTGAATTCAGATTGGAAATCCGTTTTTACTCATCACCTCTAGTTTTTTAGATATGCATACTGTACATTTTGTACACATACTGTACATAAAGGCGTATATGCATTCAGGGTTAATTTCTAATATTGTGTGACTTATGTCTTCTTTTTTAGTTATTATGCAATAAATGTAAGTGATAGCATTACATTATATATATATAGCTATATATCAAGACGGATTTTGGCAGTTAAGCGTAGCCAACACGTCTCAATTAACAGCCAGTAGTGCACTGGCAGTCAGCGTCGGAGGGTGTCGTGCCTCGCAGCGCAGGAGGAAGGTGTCCCTCGACAATTGTGTTACACAATCTTTTGGGTATATATTTGTATTACAATTCCGACGACGCACATTTTATTGTCTTATATATGATTTAATTTTACTTTGTCTTTTTTTTCATATTCTCCAATGACTTCAAGCTCATCAAAACATCGAGGATGCCTCAACAAGGCCAATTCTTTCTGATTGTGTACATTGTGTCATCCAAGTATATTTATTCCGTCAATGTTCTTTATCTATCCTATTTTATCTGTAATAAGTGCTGCAACTGTTGAAATAAGCACGTATATACTCTGTATATACTAAAATGAGACTATTTAAAAGACAGAAAACTAGAGGGATTGAGCAAAACTGTTTATAAATTTGAATTCAGCACACCCAAATTAATAACAAAAACACCTATTCACATTCTTGCCTCAGACAAAAAATATTTTTTTGTAAACCAGTGGCAGCCAACAATAGCAAATGTCATATATGGACCCCCTCTGTTTCAAATCCTTTTATCTGCATTCTTATTTAGTTTCATTAGCCCTTCTAATTTAATATGATATTTTATTAGATTGAAGCTTAAATCCTTGCACCGGATGGTGCATATATTTGCTAGCACTAATAATGGACAAGTGATTAAACGTAGTTCCTAATCGTTTTATACTTCCCCTTTTAATATCAATGTTTTAAGAGTCAATGCATTAAAGTAGTTTAAAATATTTCTAATATATCATCTCAAAAAACAGATGGAACCTAAAAGAACAGAGTGGATTTGGAGTAATGGCAACAAAGGGAAACTCCACAGTCCCAGAGATCCGTAACCGGGTATCCAGTTATGTTTAATGTCACACCAGGAAACATTTTTTTGGGGAAGGGTCTTATTCCTCAACAAGGAATACAGTTGGCTAATTCTAGGCCCTCCGACAGTGCGACAGAAAAGCATATATATATATATATATATATATATATATATATATATATATATATATAGTATGTGTGAAGTATCCAAAATTTGGTAGTAAGGGATGATTCTATATGTGATTTCTAAGACACACTGTATTATTATTGTATGATCCAGTATGTATAAATACAGTGAATCTTTAAATCACTACAGAGAGCTCAATGTATAATAATCTTTTTAGATTATATACAGAGCAATATTCAACTTTGAAAGAAAGGAAAAACTCAACACCGTTATTCCATAATAAATTTATTTCGACCAAAATTGGGGCCTTTATAAATCTAAGTTGATTTAACAAAGCTCCCCAAAATCAAGTCCCATCAGATGGATAATCCTCAAGAATTTGAATTGCATAGCAGAAAAATTCACTCCTCCAAAAAAAAAAAAAATTTATCTTTACAAAATGTATACATTAAAAGACTGTCACCATGGCGACAGGAAGTCAAATGAGAAAAAAGAATACTTTTCAGAGCCAAGTTTATATATATATATATATATATATATTAATTAATTAATTATTTATACTAAAGTTTATCAAAAGCGAATCATTTCATAATAACATTTCTAAATGCCGGATTTATAAAACACAAACATATCAATTACGCGACTATCAGTTTCACGTCATACATCGATCGACAAGCGTTTTACTAAAAAACTAATTAGACCCCTCCCCCATCCCCCACAAATACGCTCAACATGTGACTATCGGTTTCACCCCTTATCGATTGCCAGGCATTGTAGAGAATAAACAATTAAAAAATCTTTTTCTTCATTTACATTTTACATTTTAAAATTGATTAAAATTTAAAGATTCAGTCACGATAGTTTTTGATCGTACCTCATATACGAGGCAGGGGCAAAAAATCGGGGGATAAGCAAGTACGTCATTTTCCTATATAGTCCCCTTCTTTTTCGATGCATTTGGGTCCAGCGGCCCACAAGCCTGCTTATTCCCTCCAAAAAGGTTTCGGTTTGTCGGGCAACTTTTCTATCAACTCATACACACTTCTAAGCGGTAGTGCACTGTCCCCGTAAAAACCTCCGATGACTTTCAGTTTCTGACACTCCTTCCAGCCAGAGAAATCGAATCACTGCTCTTAGTTATTCCTTGGTGCATGCTGCTAGTGGCCATCTTTACACTTTAAAGACATCAAGCAAAATGGCACGATCAGGCTCAAACTTTGATCATGTGACCACAATAGTGCCAATTATAAGCACGCGTGCGCAGAACACGCAGTATGATAATAATAAAGATATGTTATAGCGAAAGTGCGTATAATTTTTGACTCTCCCTCATATATAAATATACATATATATATATGAAAGTAAGTAAATAAACAATGTGTTTATTTTTATATGGCTTTTAGCCGACAATCTTTGGAGGATATGAAGTCATACCTAATTTTGAAAATTAATTAGTTAATAATTAATGAATTTAGGCGGGCATATATGTTCAAATGTAAAGCTAAACAAATCGAGAAAATGTCAATCCCTGTATGTACATTTCGACCTATTAGATGTCATATAATGACATATAATATATTAGATGTCTATAACCTTGCTGATGAGACCTAATTAGGTATGTCTTCAATTAAGCACATATCCTCCATATATATATATATATATATTATATATATATATATATATATATATATTCAAGTAAAGTCGTCGGGTGGCCTGAAATCGATATCAGCTCTAGACCAAGGAGATTGTTTTAGCATCAGAGGTGGAACAACACACCTACCACTAGCTCTTCACTTTACCACACAGATCCCTGTGCTACTCATATGCTGAGTTGGTGAAGGTCGATATCGAACTCGGAACCATGTGGTTCTCAGTCGGTAGAGCGTCCGACTGAGCTAAACCGGCCCCTGTGTGTATGTGTATGTGTGTGTTTACGCATTCATGAATGTGTATATGTGTGTTTATTCATGTATGTGTGTGTGTATGTGTGTGTGTATGTGTGGGTGTAACGCATAGGGAAGTAACTAAAATCTTTGCGGTTCTATGTACTTGAATGAAACTAAAAATATCGTATCTAACAAATGTTGTTTATAAAATTATCTTTTGAACAACGCCTTTTCTCTGAAATTCTTTCGAAAGAACCGTTTCAAGGAGATTTTCAACTGTTTGTTTTGTCGTATTTTCTTGGACTGTCTCAGTGCAATTCGCTTCAGACACAACAATCACGGTGTCATACCCCCCCCCACCCCCCGCAACTCCCCCCTTTTTTTTTTTGGCTTTCTTACTTTTACCCTGGTCTGTTTGGTTAAGCTCTTATATCGGCTTATCAGGAGAAAAAGATCTGCCGCGCTATCTCGAACTCATTAAAGAAATAAAAAGATGAAAAAAAAAAAACCCTAAAAAACAAAAACAAACAAAAAACCCCCAAAATATAAAATAAAAATAACAACAAACAAAAAGAAATATCCCCGCGCCAAAATCCCCCCCCCCAAACAAAAAACAAGAAAATCAAAAAACAAAAACAAAAAAGAAATAGAAAAGAAACGAAAAGATTTAATAGAAGGGGCAAATATCCCCGATTCGAAAGAAAAAGAAATCTTCATTTCGCTCGGATTTTTTTTAATAGGTTGAATATTTTCGATTCAATTGTTTAGGTGACCTTTTGTTGGTGACCTTTTCAAATAGGAAGGATAAAATGTCTGATTAATACGCCCCCTAAAAAAGAGGTTTCTTAAAGTGGTTCATATAGATCCCTGGGGGTGAATAACATTTTGGCAGGTTGAATAAATGCATAGCGGTTCAAAGTTTTCATTTATAAAATCAGTCAAAATTTGGGATATATGGAATCATATATAAAACACGAAATCATATATAAGGTATGTAATCATATATAAGATAAATGTAAGATCTGTGAAGGTTTGAGATATATGAGATCAGTGAAGGTTTCGGTGCGGAAACATCATTACCACTAATCTAATACTCTACAATACTAGTTTTTTTTCTGTTTTAACATTATAGTGCGGGAGTAGCAGATTCATGCAGATGCAGTCTCTGTCTGCTTTTAGGGCCTCTTGGTATACTTCCATCTTTCTAGGCCCTTGTGTCAAGCTTTCGTTTTTCTCTCATATAGGGACCTTGTGCCAGACTAACTTAAGTTTAGAAATAAATGAGGAATGGGGTTATAATTATCTAATTTGCCTGACCGGTCAGTTAATTTGTCGAGGTTACGGCTCCTCGGAGCGGGGTCGGGCTTCTTAAAGTGTGCGTGTGCGTGTGCGTGTGTGTGTGTGTGAGAAATATGAGAAAATTAATACGACAGTATGTGGAGAAAGGTAGACAAACACGGGATGTTGTAGAATCTACCTACAATAAACATCCATTTTCTACAACATCCCGTGTTTGTCTACCTTTCTCCAGACATGCACACACACACATATATATATATGTGTGGTGTGTGTGTGTGTGTGTGTGTGTGTGTGCTACACAGTTAAAAGTCCTGTTGAAATCTTTTGACCATAAAGTTTTTTTTTAATGTTTCTTAAAGAGTTTGTTTTTATAATTTCTTGACTATATATATATATATATATATATATATATATATATATATATATAGAGAGAAGAGAGAGAGAGAGATATTGGTAATTTTTTCCGAGATGAAATAAAGGAAAATAAAGTGCTCAATTACAAATGTAAGAGCTGTATTTATTAAATATAACTGTTTATACAGAGGTTTTAGTGAGCATCTACCAAAGGTTTCAGGCTTTTACCCTCTTCAGGATACTATTTAATCCCTCTGATGTGTCTGTAAGTACGCATTTTATGGTTATGTATTTGTAAACCTAAGGTTTACAGTTATATATATATTATATATATATATATATATATATATCATAATTATATATAAATATAAACAAGGTATGTTTGGAATGGCTTTTGCCGACAATTTTTTGGAGAATATGTGCTTAATTAGAGTCGTACCTAATTTTGAAAAATTAATTAAATTAATAAATGAATTAGGCGGGAATGCCTATTTAAATGTATGGCTAAACAAATCGAGAAAAATCAATCTCTGTATGTACATTTCGGCCTATTAGGCCTCATCATATTCTCCAAAAAATTGTCGGCAAAAAAGCCATTCCAAACATACCTTGTTTACAACTTATCATATCGTCGTGTAATAAAAAAAGTCACTAGAAGAAGGATATTAACCTACTCTAAACAAATCGTATAAATCTAAGAAGTCCGTTTGGTGTAGAGGTTTATGGATCGGCCTGTCAGCTTGGCAGTCCGGTTTCAATCACGCACAAGGCGGCCTTCCTATCTATAGCTCTGGCTGATGCGGCCTAATAGGCCGAAATGTACATACAGAGATTGAATTTTCTCGATTTGTTTAGCCATACATTTAAATAGGCATTCTCCCGCCTAATTCATTATTAATTAATTAATTTTCAAAATTAGGTACGAACTCTAATTAAGCACACAGCTACACACACACACACACACACACATATAATATATATACTATATATATATATCATATATATATACTATATATCAATCTACCTGTGTCTAAACTAGTTTGCTGAGACATGGAAAACATGGTTTTGAATCTCAACGGGAGCTTATTCCTTATTTTTCTTTTTGTGTATCCTGTTCCCCATTGTCGTAGTAATGACGATCCAAATGTGTTACAATAAAAAGCGACTTGAACTCGAAGAAGAAGGATAATACGAGTCACACTGAGATCTGAAGAAGTAACTAAGATTTTGTATAATGTTCGTAGCTAAGAGGAACCTAGTGAGGATCGAACTCACTATTCTGGGCGGCCTAAAAACGAATCTTAGGTTAGGCACAATATTCTTCTTCTTAGTAGTACTAATAGTAATAGTAACAGCTTTAAATGGTTGTCCTTCACTACAGTCTGAGTAACAGTAACACTCCTTGTGTCTCCAGGACTCTCCAAAGTATTTTAGACAATTTTGATATAACTATGGTCTCGATGGTTCTTCTTCTTCTTCTTCTTCTTCTTCTTCTTCTTCTTCTTCTTCTTCTTCTTCCTTGTCCGCTCTTTTTTTGTTTTCTTCATCGTTTTCCACGTTTTATCTCCTATCCCTCTCCTTTTTTACTACAAACTTCAACATTTTCAACATATACTATCAGTAAATCATTTTTGCAACAAAAAATACAATATATATATATATAAATATTAATATACCTATATATATATATATATAATGTGTGTGTGTGTGTGTGTAGTGTGTGCTCTTCAATGATACTGAGTACTGTATGCCTACAAGTACAACATCCATATCATCTACAATATATATAGTATATATATATATATATATAATATTATATAATAATATATATATATTATATATCATAAATTAATATCACATGATGACACAAATAAAAATCGAATTTCCTGGTCACCCGAGATGGACAAACATAGAAACAACATTTATCGAGTACCATCTCCTGTTTCCGACAATAAAACAAGATGGGTCGGGAGGGGGTGTTTAGGTAACCCCCACCCCCTCAATGTCATTGTCTCTTCACGGCTCAGTGCTGTGATCGGATTGATAGCTTATGATTTGTAGCTTCTTGTCATCGCCAGACTTTGTCAAAAAAAACCCAACGACACATTTCCCAAGAAGCTGAAACCTTCTTGAAAAGAAATGACAAAACAGATAACTCTGCGACAAATTTAATTCCAGTTTTGAAATTAATACTCGTGGGTTTTCCTCGCTCTTTCTTCTTCTTCTTGATTTTTGTTTGTTTATTTTTGAAAAATCCGGACCATGTATCCAATAGGCACCCCAAATCATTGACTTAATGAAAGGTTTATATTTTAACTCATCACCGGTAATTTTGACTTTCAAATATTTGAAAATAAACAAACAGATGATTTTTTTGAACTTGACAAATTTTACAAATTTTGTGAAACTATTTCTGAACAACATCCTTTTATTTAAATAAACATGAAGAATATTTTGCAAATAAAAACTATTTTTATTTAAATAAACATAATTGCATTTCTCTTCTGATTAAGTAAAAACTATTTTAGTATAAAAACGTCTTTTGTCTTTGTTTTTAATTTATCGTAAATGTTGAAAAATACTCATAAACTTCTGATTAAAAAGTATTTACTTAAAAAAAAAAGATGTTGCTATTGAATTTTAATTTTGATTACGTGTACCAACCATCTATTTATTTAATTAATCGTAAGTTCAACATCTCCATAAACTTCTGATTAAAATCATTTGTTTACAAAACTTTGTAAGCGGAAGTTACTGGTGACGAGTTAAAATGTGAACCTTTCATTAAGTTGATGGTATTGGGTGCTTATTTAATACTTGGTCCAAAAATCCTATAGTTGTTATTTACTAATGTTTGCTTGTTTTAGCATGGATGCAAAAGTTCACTCAAGCTATAGTCGTGTCAGTGCAACTGTACGGCTGCACCACTTAGACTCCAACGAAGCACTTGGCGGGAAAGCTAGATGGAAGTTTCCAATGATGCTGCGAGCTAATCTGTAGAAATCTTAGAAGCAGCACCCGATAAGAAAGCAGCTGTACGGTAACTTACATCACAGTAAGACGAACAAGAGATACCGGACTGTGGGAGAACAAAGAACGAACTCATAAGTGTCGTTCTCCTATCGACACCTACACATGGACACACCAGTGTTGGCTGAGCAGCCAAAATCTACATCTATCAGTTCTGTGTGTTTTCTGGGTACTGCAGCGTGTAGGACCAATGCCAGGGGTAATGAGAGCTAAGAGTAGAGAGAGAGAGAGAGAGAGAGAGAGAGAGAGAGAGAAGAGAGAGAGAGAGATGAGAGAGAGAGAGAGGGGTGGGATATGCCGTGCTGCATTATGAGTTGATGATGATGATGATGATAATGAAGAAGAAGCTTTGCTTAGGCTGCTTACAGCACCTGTTGCAATTAAGTGTCACCCATTTAAGTACCGACCAGGCCTATCACCTGCTTAATTTCAGAAGTGCTTATAATAGTTGTTATTAGGAAGCGCATGGTGTATGGTTAAAGTCATGGGAAATGGACTCGTCGCCCCAAGTTCAAATCCTGGATTGGTAATTGCATTTCATTTTGCGCTTAAAATACCCTTGGGAAAGGTATGATCGCTAGCTCTTCCGGCTTCAGCTTATGGATAAACAGTAGGGGCAGACTGGCTCATTTAACTTGGTTAGAGGCTATAGCGGCGTGTCTAGGAGAAGGATAAACTCTGAATTCAAACCCCGTTGAACTTCCAACTTAAGAAATTGACCTGTGTCACATCCTGCTGCTTATGCGGTAGGGGTTGGTAATATATATATTAATAGTTGTTATTCACATAAGGCATTGTTTGGCATACAAGTCTTAAAGGTTGCATAGCAGTACGGCTGTTGTTAGCGAATATAGTCCATACCGCATCTAAGTACTGACCAACTCATCGTTGCTTAACTTCAATCCCGGGAGCAAGGTTGTTGCATTTGGCACATAGTGGCTAATAGCCTTCCGGGAGATAAGGTATGGCATCCATTATTCTCCTTAGCAGCTATGAGTAATTGAAAGGCAGAGCCGTGGACTCCTTTAACTTAGTGCTTGAACGGGCAAGCTGTAGATATTGCTGTCTGTAGGCTCTAAAGTTGTCAGCTGCATATAATAGTGAGCCATTGCTTTCGGTCTTTCAGACGCTTCTTCTGACATGAGTTATTGTATTGGAGAATTTAATCTTTTAGCTGAGCGAGTGTCTTTTGGTCGTGAGTGGGAGGAGGAAGGTGGGGGGGAATGAAGGTAGGGGTTATCTATGAATGCTGCATAGTAAGACGTGGGTCTAATTAATAGGTGTGGTGTAGTGTTTGTGATGGATATTATATATAGCAATATATGTATATATATATACTATATATATTAGTTAATATATATATATATATTTGTTATATGTATAAGTAATTACTTAACCGGTGGGTATAAGAAACGATCGTGGAAGCGCACAATATCCTAGAGGTTAAGGTTGAGAAAAACAATACAAAGTGCTCATACTAATTGTAGAGCATAAAATTTATTTAATGATGGAATGAAGTATACCTACTCGAGTTTTCAATCAGATAGATTCTTCAGGGTTACTTTAAAATTAATCGTGAGTTTACGATTAATCTTTGGTGTTATAAACATGCCCGTTAGGAATTTAAAGTCCCAAATTTAAGCTCCATCCAACGGGCAATGTTTAAACTACGCAAAGAATTAATCGTAAACTCGATAATTAAGTTAATGCCGTCTGAATAAAGAATCATCGTATGAAACTGCGAGTAGGTTACTGCATTTCGCATTCTTATAATATATATATTATATATATAATATATATATATATATAATTGGACTTTAAAGATTTTTAGAAAAATAACAAGATGTTATTAGTTTGGCTGACAGATCTGTTTCGACGCGTATAAAGGCGTCTTTTCAAAAGGCAACTATATTTATGAGGAAATGATAGAATAAATGGAGTGCGCGGTTAATCAGGAGGTACAAACTAAACGCTCTCAATTCAGGGGCACGTAATTTAAAAAAAAAAATATTTAAATGGCGTATTTTGTGTTAAAAATAAAATAAGTTTAATTAAAAAAATCAGATGGCATTTTTATCATTAAGAAAAAAACTGCAAAAAGGATGTTGAAGTAAAAGTCTATAAAATATGCAATATACATGCTGTCGATCACATTTGCGCATTTTAAACTTTCATATATACTATATATATATATATACTGAGAAAGAAATATATTTTAAGTATATAACAAACACATAGATGTATGATCAGGGGAACAATTTTGTGTGTGTCAATACTTAGTGCATTTCGGTATATTTGTAAGCATCATACAGGACATACTGTTAAGTAAATAGTTTATGTGAGGGAGCAAAATGAAAGTAATGTTAAGTGTATAGTGAATGTTGAATATGATGCTATTAAGCCGTTAATTTTATATTATTATTTTGCACATCATTGATCACGTATTGTACTTCTGTAACAAACGCACATATAAAATATTATGGGGGGCGGTTAATAAGCATCATATTCTGGCACACTGGCAGCGTATACACTTAACGATCTTGCATTTTGTCCCGGCTGCACATAAACATTTCTTAACAGTGTCGCTGATAGATGGTACTAATATAGCGCGAAATGGCTTAAGTATTGACACACAAAAATTGTTTCGCGCTAATGCAATAACATCCTGTGTTTGTTATATTTTAAAAATAATTTTCTTGGGTCTCGATATTGTCGATTGCTATTTGCGCCTTCACGGTATTTCCACTATATATATATGTTATGGTATATTTATGAAATAGTAGCTGCCAATATCAGCGATGGAAGCCTTATACATACTGCTAAGTAGAGCATAGAGTCACGGAGCTGAGTAACTATGCAGATTTCACACTCTAGGCTATGTGAAAAAAGAATGAACGCGGTATTTTTGGTGTGGGTGGGTGAGGATAGAGGATCGATAATTTATTTCACGTTTTATATATGGAGACTAGACAAGCACAGTGGATCCTGAATGAATAAAATATAAATACAAACAGTAACAGAAAGTCGGCAACAAAGAATGAATGAAATTGACAATATAGAAACAAATAAAAGTTTTAAAAGAAGAAAAGAATAAATAACGAATGTGCCTGATGGGCGAATCTCGCCGCTTTCCTACGCCCCCAGACCGCATGCGGTCTCATCATCCGCGGCAGCGGACATCACCACAAAAAACAGGCAGCAGCAAAAAACCCCAGCACAAGAAACAGGAAAAAGCTAACACCAACCAATGTTTTCGGTGTGGCTGGTTGAGGTGGACGGCGATTGCTAATCGGTACAGAATCTGGAAAGAAATGAAAGGAAATGACTTAGGTTTATTATTTTAGGCTGAATTTTACGAACACAAAGTCTCAGGCTCTATTCAGTATGTTAGCAACTTTTTTATTTGCTTTTCTCTTTTTACTACTTTTCACCTTTGTCTAAGGAATACACAAGAAACAGTATTGAATTTCAGAAGAGTTGCGAATTATTTGAGCGTATTAACGGATATATATATATATATATATAATATAATATATATATAATATATGTGTGTGTGTGTGTGTGTGTGTGTGTGTTGTGTTATCATATGAGTATACGTGTGTTTGGGTATATATTGTGTGAGAAACTAGGTGCGCGTCTGTACAAACGTATATATACGTGTCCAAAAAAGACCGAATATAATATATTATATATATATATATATTATATATTATATATATATATATATATATATATATATATATATATAATGCGTGTATGTGCATACGTATGTACATATGCTGCGTGCATATGTATACTAAATACAGAGTTATGTATATATATATATATATATATATATATATATATAATATTATATATATATATATATACACATCAAAACACAGCATATATAATATATAATATTATATGTGTGTGTGTGTGTGTGTGTATGTGTGTATGTGCATGTGTCTGTACTTTTGCATATATGAGTTATATATATATTAATATATATATAATGAACCTAGAAATATATATATATAT
>CM042170.1:67163108-67168108 GCA_023376005.1 Doryteuthis pealeii | reverse complement strand
GTTAAAAAGAATCCCTTAGTCAGAAGACAGCAAGAAGATGAAGGCCAAAGAAGAAGAAGAAGAAGAAGAAGAAGAAGAAGAAGAAAAGGAAACAACCAGACAAGATAGCAAGAAACAAGTAAGATCTCCTAACCAAGTAAGTCTCTAAACTCTGTATCTGTCTCTCTCTAATCTGTCTGTCTGTCTGTCTGTCTCTGTCTGTCTATCTAACACCGAAAACTCTCCGGAGTCCCTCTCTCATGTATATACCCAATGAGGGTATATAACACATCCTCATTTCATGTTACATCAAATGATGCTGTTCTGGATAGAAAATTGCTACTGCTATGTGGTATAATTTTAAAGCGTGTTCTAAGCCAGGGCATAGGAACTGAAGAAGGAAAATAAATAATAAAAAAAGGACGAAAAAGCAATTCAATTATCGCTGATCTGTGTGAATGTGTGTTTTGGTCGGTAGGTGGCGCCACGTATTCCTTTCCCAGTTTCCCTAACAAGTAAAATGATTATTAAACAAAGGTTCCCGTTAACAAGAAACCGTTTATCGTATGTTTTTTCTATTTATTTTTGTGGGCTGGACTTTGCGTTTAAAAAAAGAAAAGAAAAAAAGACAGTTGCTATTGTTCGTCTACAATCGTTGACTGATGGGATACACTCCGAACATCCTGGCTTCTATCTTCGCTACTTTCTAACCCCCTCACCCGCCCACCCGGCGTTCAGTCTCACTACTGCCATTTACAGCACACACACCACGATTCACCCATCACATCTTTTAGATATTGTTGCCAATGAAACCATCCGGGGTGACAAGAAAGAGTCACTAGTTTCCGACATGGCGTTTATAAAGTTTAGCCTAGTAAGGTACAAGGCCAGCTAGTTAAAGACCAGAAGAAAGTCATCGAATTATGGATTTAGAAACTACTTAAGAAGATCAAACTTGGGGATATATAAATCCCTATATTACTTGAACTTACATCAAACTTGGGGATATATAAATCCTCTATATTTAACTTGAACTTACATCAAACTTGGGATATATAAATCTCTATATTTTAACTTGAACTTAGATCAAACTTGGGGATATATAAATCTCTATATTTAACTTGAACTTAGATCAAACTTGGGGATATATAAATCTCTATATTTAACTTGAACTTAGATCAAAACTTGGGGATATATAAAATCTCTATATTTAACTTGAAACTTAGATCAAACTTGGGGATATATAAATCTCTATATTTAAACTTGAACTTAGATCAAACTTGGGGGAATATATATAATCTCTATATTTAAACTTGAACTTAAGATCCAACTTGGGGATATATAAATCTCTATATTAACTTGAACTTAGATCAAACTTGGGGATATATAAATCTCTCTATATTTAACTTGAACTTAGATCAAACTTGGGGATATATAATCTCTATATTTAACTTGAACTTAGATCAAACTTGGGATATATAAATCTCTATATTTAACTTGAAACTTAGATCAAACTTGGGGATATATAATCTCTATATTTAACTTGAACTTAGATCAACTTGGGATATATAAATTCTATATTAACTTGAACTTAGATCAAACTTGGGGATATATAAATCCCTATATTTAACTTGAACTTAGATCAAACTTGGGGATATATAATCCTATATTTTACTTGAAATTAGATCAAACTTGGGGATATATAAATCCCTATAATTTAACTTTAACGTGAATCAAACTTAAGTGATGTATAAATGTTCTTGCCTTCTGTACGTAAGAATACTTTATAACAAATAAGTGTAATGAAGATTAGACCACCAATGACTCCACCAAACAATCTCTAACACTGGAAGAAGAGAAAAAAACTAAGATCATTTAAGACATTGGTTACAAATTAGTTATTTTGTTTAATGCATTCAACCCTTGTGGCTATTAATTGCTATTTACTCCCAGATCAACTCTGAGCCAGAGTAGTAGCATCTGTTAATGTCCCATCTATGGCTTCAAATTATTCACATTTGTATAATAGTTTTGTTTTTTTTGCACATGGTTCCTAAGATAACTACACAAAAAAATGTAAATACAAAACAAACAATGAATGCTATTCCCTACTGGTATATAAGTTGTGCTACAATACGGCCATTTAAATTTATAGACTAAGCGAGATTCAGTTGAAGAAACAGACAAATGAATGTTAGCCACCGGTAATCTGAACATTAGCTACATAAATGAGAATAAACTTAACTGCCGTTGTTTTGTTTTTACTTAAGGAAGCGTATGTTTTTGGTCGCCATTTCATTCATTTTTTTTCATTAAGCAGTAAATAAACTAATACAAATAAGGCGGCAAAACATTTTTTTTATTTACAGCTAAACATTCTGACTTCATAAATATGCTTTGAGAATTGGCTCCGATTACGACAAGGAAAGTTTTCCAGATTACACAAGAAAAGTTCCCGAGTCCGAAAAGAAGGTTCCCGAGTCCGACCAGATACTGAGAAGACCGGAGGCATATCGGCCGAACGTTGTAGCAAAAAATAACATTGAAGAGGGGACAATAGAAAACGCAGATATACTATCTTTGAGAAATAAGAATAGCGGTTGTTAACTATAGCGAACACCTATATCTCTTATAATGCATTAGGTTATCCAAAAATGTGTAACCTAACACAAAAACATTCGTAGGGAAAACATGTCTATAATATAATATAACATTACTATACATGTATAAAGAGGGGACATAGTTCCTGTCCAAACTACAAAAGAGTCACAAGATATTCAAAGGAACATGGAAGAAAGGTTAAACAACAAGGGGTGGAAACCACTATTTTTCAGGAGTCTGGGAACAAAACGACAACTATTTGTCGTTCCAACGTCATGTTGGAAAGAGGGAGATTTTAGGTTCACCCTGACACGTGACCAAACGGACACGTAACAATTGGAAAGCTCCCCTTTAATATAAAAGTGAGACACTCCTATTTTGTCTCCCAAAAGAGAGAGAGAGAGAGAGAGAGAGAGAGAGAGAGAGAGAAAGAGAGAGAGAGAGAAGAGAGATGAGAGAGAGGAGAGAGAGTCCTCACCCCTTTGGCAATTTTGGGGAGCTGGAGCCACAGTTTTTAAAAAATAGCATTACATAAACTACTAGGAGAGAGAGAGAGAGAGTCTAACCCCTTTGCAATTTTGGGAGCTGGAGCACAGTTTTTAAAAAATAGGGCAATTACAACATTCCATCGCGTGAACACGTTTTCATGTTTATATAAACGCTAAAAAAAACTACAGGTTTTTAAACATCTCAACCATTTAACTCATCTGAGAAGATTGCGTTAAGCCTAAACTTACGTATGAGTTCATAATATCCATAATAATCATATATTATTGATTGTAAATCTGCTCTGCTTTATTAGGCATTGAGCACCTTTTTTATGCCGATACTTTTTCTCATTTATTTCTATTCATCTATATATATATATATATATAATATATATATAAATATATCGGACAAGCAGACCTTTATTGTCTGTTAAAAAATTGTATGTGACAATTCTAGACCAAATCTGGCAAAAGGTTTAAAGTACCACACAACGTTGTACAAATTAAAGTCCAGTGTCAGGTTATTATGATGGCTGTTGTTGTGGCCACAGAAATCAAAAGAACTTGTATATCACCGAGAGTCGTTGGTAATCAACTCTGTTGATAGTTATTTCGTTGTGTGTGTGCTTCGTGGTTAAATAGAATTTGGAGGGAATGCGACGACTTACATATGAAATCTCTTAGTTCATAATAAATTGTTTGAAAATTTATTATATTCGATAGGTACTTAATTACTTTAATAATTGTAACTATTTTTATTAGAGTAATTACTTGAAATAAAATTAATGGAATTCAAATGCAAAATAAAAGCAGAATTACAGTTAGGCAACATTGAGGATGAATAAAGTTCTTCAAAAAACTACAAATTCTGCAAAACAAATCCCATTTCTTCCATTTCTAAGACCAATCCTCTTCTAACAAATCCTACCTAGCCTCTGAATATATAACAATGCGGACGGTGGGGGGGATTACTTGAAGTTTTAATTGTTTACTAAGGATTATTAATTATTTTCACTCTTTTGAGTTTTTTTCACCATCGGCATTAGTTGATGGAATTTTCACTGAGGCTGAGTGACAACAAGTCTCCACAGGTCCCCACAAGGACTCTTCTGTATCTAAGGCATTCTTTTGCAGGCTCCCATCTAGTTTAGCCTCTCCAGTTGTAAGACGGACAAGACACGTAGCAGGACACTGCTGGAGAAGCAAGTACGTACCCATAAGTGACTCCCCTGTGGAAGCCAGCTCATTGCAGCCAATGTGGGCTCGACAGCAAATTACGTGATGATGATGATATGATGATGGATGATTCCTATCTAATGCAAATAATTTTTCTCATAAGAGAGAGACAGAGTCAAGACAGAAGTCAGAGACAGGTTGAGGGGATGAAATAATATATTTGTTCATATTTCTGTTCTGCTTCTTCTACTCTTCGTCGGTTGCCCAAACAGAAATATGAACAATAAATATTCCCTCAACCCTGTCCTGGACTCTGTCTCTGACTTTATCTCTCTCTTATGAGAAAATTTTGCATTAGATAGGAATCACACCATCATCATCATGTTGCGCTGTAAGCACGGATTCCATGACAATCTTTCTCGATCCATCCCTATCATCATCATTCTCAGAGGTCCTACATGCAGCATCCTGTTTCCGGGCACAGAGCTGGTCAATTGTACTTCTTTTGCTGTCGGCGCACACTGGCGGCCAATGAGATGGTTTTCCATAGGGGGACGTTACTTATGGAGTTCGTCCTGCTTCTCCCAGCAGTGTCCGCGTGTCTTGTCCCGTTTTACGACTGGAGATAACTAGATGGGAGCTGCACAATGATGCTTGCGTGTGGTTCCTGAACAGAACGTGGAAACAACACCCTACGGAGAAAATCACTGTACGGCCACTGCCACATATCACCGCAACCATCCGAGTAATATAAGG
>CM042170.1:67147625-67163008 GCA_023376005.1 Doryteuthis pealeii | reverse complement strand
TAGTCTCTTTCTGTGTTCAAATCCTGTTCGAAACTTTGTTTGCGTTTCACTTCCGCTCTAAAATGCCACTTGGGTAAGGCACAAATCGATAAGTGTTCTTACTCGGTAGTAAGGTATATATTGTGTTCTTTATGTTATAAAAGCGTTTGCGTGACTTTTGTATATCCATATTATTTATAGTGTTCTGTAGATATCGAAATCGGCCTCGCTTAACTCAGCATATTATGAGTAGTCAACAGGGGTCTGGCGGGTAAATGTAGGAGCTGAAGTAAGGTGTGGCGTTTTCCTACCTAGTATCGCAAAAACAATCTCCCTTGGTTACTAGCGCTCTAGTGAAAATGGTGATCTCCTACGCTGTAATTGAGACTGATACCTCTCTGTATGACAGTAGTTAGGGTTCCGCCGACGTACTTTCTTTTCTAGTGCCTTTAATTTTAGCAATCAATTCTTGAAGAAGTGAAAACTCTTTCTAGAAATTAGCAATAACACCACTTTTAAGAAAGATTAATGATTGTGAACATTCTGGATCGTAGGGCAGGGTGCCGTATGTTGTTCATTAATTTGGTTATTACTTGCTTGTTTCAGGTTGCGCAATCCCTAAAACGAAGACAAGAGGAACATCGCTGACATTTCTATAGAAGGTAGTTTATTCTCCCTATCTTTCAATAGGTTTCATACCTCAAATTGCTTTCTCTTTTATTAAGTGTTACTTTATTTTCATGAGATACTGTAATGAGAACGAAATCGTGATCATATAATATGATATTATCTTGTTGAGTGTTCAGAGAAGGATGGAAGGATAAGAAAAAAGTATAAGAAAGGAGATATGATTATAAGATATATAGTATAAGAGAAGGAAGAATTAACACGGAAGAAAGAAGAACACGAAAGTATAAAGAAAGGCATATAGTTATTGAAAGAAGTTATAGAAAGAAAGGATTAGTGAGAAAGATAGATAGAGATTGAATTGTTAAGTGAAGAATATAATTACTTAAGAAAGAAATGAAGAAAAAGATTGGTGTATAAGTTAGAAAGAAAAGTTTTAAGAAATGAAATTATGATTAATTAAAGAATAGAAGATAGGAGATAAGGAGTACATGGTAAGAAACAAGAAACAAAATACTCCATATCTATACAAAAAAAATCTTAAATTTATTGTCAACCACACATACGCATGCACATCAAAACTTGCATAGACATACATTAACATAATACAAGCAGAACAGAAATGTACACATATAACATATTAATATATACATACCTACATAAAGATAAATATTTTGCGTACAACTAGCGTCCTTACATGATACACATACAGTTACAAACAATTCTAGTTATTATTGGAGTATAATTATTGTAAATTTAGATTAACAACTTATTCAATAGAAATGTAAGGTTTTTTGCTCACATATTTTATTTTAAAGCAAACAATATGAAAGAATCTTAATTTGAAAAATGCAACATGATGAGGATATTCTCTCTTGTTTTTGAGGGAAATAAAATTATACATATAGAATATAGATCATGAAAACAAATCAATACGCATACAATAAAATCCCCAAATAATGCCTAACACATTGTGTTAAAACCAATTTACTAATAATTGTATAAATATAAATAACACCGATTTATTGAGTATTACTGCTTCCTATACTTGCGTTAGGTATCATGACAATTATTTACCCCAGAACGGTGTTGATATGACTTTTGGAGGGAAATAAAATTATAGTCCTTATATTGATATAGATTTCATGTTAACTAATTAATACCTATTTCTTACATTTTATCACCCAATTATATGCTAAGTACACATTGTTAAAACCAATATACTTTTAATTAATGTTATAAAAAAAATACACAATATGTATCGACTTCCTAACTGTTAGGTTCATGACATAATACCGCAGATGTTGTAGTTGAATTGACTCTGTATTAATAAACAAAATCACATAGTTAGCACTTGATATCACAGAAGTTACTTATGAGACATTTTTTATATGTGACTACATACCTACTGACATGTAACAGTGACAAAGGAAATAGTGTTAGAAATGAAGTCAGTTGAAGAAAGAAAGAAAGATAATAAAGAAGAAATAAAAGAAGAAAGAGATTGAATGAAAAAGTAAAGATAGAGTGATCGTATAATGTATTAGGAGGCTTTTCACTTATACTATATATTTCAATTGGCTTGCTTACATTATTCTTATGTCTACTTATTATAATGTATTAGTACATTTGCATGATTGTGTGTCTATTATGTCCCTGAACCAGTGTTAATGCCAATTTTAGAGTTATCAATTATAAGATATAGAAAGAAATACAAAAGAATAAGAACTCCCTCACTCGCCGAAAGAAACTTGCCTTGTGGTATGACACATAAACTGCTTCCGGTTGTGGGAACTAACAGTCAAAAAGATCATGTTTGAAAATGATTTTGTATCAAGATAGGATATTTAATAAACTGTGGTATATAATTATAATTTGTTATCTTAGATATAGTAATTTTGCTTTATCTATATATTATGTTATGAATATTTAATGAGTTATGTAGATAATTATGATAACCCTGGATTCTTGCTGAATATTTGAAAGCCTTACATTATCGATGATGATCTGATGATTTTAGATAATGATCATCATCCTGTTCCAGAGTCTGAACAGCGCTGATATCCATAGACATTCTTACTCATCCTTCCTATTCATTCATATGCTTGTCACCTGAGGCGGAGAAGTCCTGCGTGTGCAGCAATTTCCAGTAACCGCGTCGCAGTTATGATATATGTACGTCTTTGACGACCATCAACTTCTGGGCACCCATAGGTGATTGGCGTATACTCACAGAAGAATGTCTACTTATGAAGTTCATTTTCGTTTGCTTCTCTCAGCAGTGACCCAGTGTGTCTCTGTTCGGCCTCTCACACGGATGGTTTGTTGTGGATATGAGGCATGGTTGGCTCGATGAATCAAGTCACTGTTATTTTCGTGGGTGTTGTTCACGTCTTGTTTATATTATGTGATCACAGCAGACTTATTTTCATGCAAGTCACTAATTCCTAAGCTTATTCTCTACATGATAGCGCCTCGTTGAGAGTCCAGCGATTAGTGGGCAGCCGTATTTAGTTAATCATCTAGATTTGACATCATTTAAGTCATTGATGATTTTATCATTTTTTAATAGCAATACAATATCACAATGTGGACATCTGAATGCTATGACAAGATTCTTTTTTACTGATATGATTAATTTCTCATTTATTATTGAACATTAATGTGTTATGCTCTACATAAGATAGTTTCGTGCTTATGTCAATTTGAACTTATAAAATTGTTAATTTTAAGACTTTGTAATTGAGCATTTTTTGTGATTTCTTCAGGTAAAGACTGCTCTTATAATCTTCAAATTTTATATGGATGTAGGCGAAAGCACCAGAAGCTTCATTTTACTTCAGACATATAAGCTTATATTATATTACTAAATTAAGTTGTCCTATTGTTTTTCCGTGATTACCCACCCTTCAATTATTTGAGAGCTTAAAAAATCGATATAAAACTCTCAATTTTTGGATGATATGCGTCAAATTTTTGGAGTGAATGATTTCGTATTATGTTTTAATTATATTGTTCCACATTGTATTAGATTGAAAGGGGGTGAGTGTACAATTGTTATTAACTTTTTACATGTGATGATTTGTACATGGAATTTGCACATATTATTAATTATATTATAATGAATGTTATGATATATTTCGGAGATATGTATACTATTTTAAATTAATATAATATATATATATTAAATATAATATTTATTTGATAGGTAAGTAAACTCGTATAGGCCGATTCTGCAATTAGTTGTCTGTCATATGTCTACTGTTCTTGCACTAATGTATATATTATATTTAATATTATTTAATTTATTTTAATATATTATTATATTATATATATATTTATACATGAATATATAGATTTTTATTACTAATTATATAGGTAATATTGTTAGTACTTTCGTCACATAAATTAGATTTACAGTCAAAATATCATGTTATTATTTCAGATTATATTTACGTTACTTATTAAGTAATATTATACGTACAATAATGCTGCAAGATTTATTAAAAAAAGAAAGACGCTGCAATGCATTACTTGAGAAGTCAAAATAGAATTTATTATTATTATTATTTGTTGTCTCTCTTTCTCCTCTTCTTCTATTTTACTTTCTATCTTTCTTTCATTCTTCTTGCTTCTTCTTTCTTCTTTTAACTTACTGATAGTAAGAGATTAGACATTCTTAGAGTCTTATATTCTATTATTTTACTTTTATCTTGCTCTTATCTAGTTTCGTATATACTTTACTTCGGTTTCGATTATGTCTATCAATTTCTGTATCACGGTATTATCTTAGGCGTGCCAATATCATAACCTCATATTTTATAAAGGATTATCTACGATTGAAGGAAAGTTGATGCGATTTTCAATAGGCCATAATAGACAAGTTCAAGCGAACTGAGAGTGATTGATTATAGTTATTATTTTATTATAATTATTATATATTTTTATATGTCATGATTCATTAATTTTATATATAAGTTTTAATAATTAAGATGATACATGATGTTCTATATTTTTTTTGTTTAGTTATTATGATTATATTTCATGTTATATTTAGTTTATATAATTAGATTAATTATTATATATTTATATTATATTATGTTTATTTAAGTATATATTTTTAATTATATTTACTGTTTTCTTAGTTTTTATACATATTTTTATCAATTATTTGTTTTCTACTTCTTCCTATTTCTTCTTCTCACTACTATGTTTTTGATGAGAGAAAAAAATTACTTTTTTTAATATTACACACACACAACCATCTAAGATATTATATTGTATTATTATATTATTTACAATTGGATATATTATATAATATATTATAAGATAACTATTACTAATACTTATTTATTATAATATTATTATTATGTAGTACTATATATGTTATGAGCATTAATATTTTTTATAAATTAGATATATTAATATAAATATATTATATTTATTAACGAATAGAAAATACGATATGCAGAGAGAATACACAAATATAACGATCATTTTGTAAGTAAAGTGAGGATAGAATAAAGTGTATCGTAAATATACTCTCACTTCTTGATTGTATAATATTCTTTGTTTTTTGATTATGTTATATTTATATATGTTTGTAAGTGTATCAAGTATGTGTAATTTTAATAAAAAATATAAAATATATTAAACTAATAATATTTATTTATTATTTTTTTATAATGATTTTAATTTTTATTAAGTTTATTTTATTTGAAGTTTTTATTAAATTGTATTTATCTACTTTAAACACATATTTTTATTTAATACCTCAAAATATAAACTGTAATATCAGACATAATACTCCTGATATACTAAACAATTTATTCAACTCTCATTCATAATAAAAATGATATATCTTCAGTTTATATTGTATTATTATTTATTATTATGCACTACTCCATTTCTGTAGTGTTCGCTAGATAGTTGATCATACCATCTTAAGAACTTTAATGATAAGAGTGATCAGTTTTTATATATAGATCAATTATAATTTTAAAAGTATTCCAGTTTATCATTCATTCGAATTTTAATTTCAAGATGAGAACTTCCCTGAGGTTTATAATTGACGGATTATCATCATGTAGAATTATTGAGACATTGTTAAAAATAGTGGAATTTTATAATTAACTCAGAGATTCCGAGAGGACCGATTTGCAATTTCACTTTGTGTTAGACTAACAATATACCGTGAATTACTTGTTGTTAGAAAAAAGTAATGAGCAATCACTTACTTAATTACTATTAGTTCTTTTATTGTGGTAATTGTATAGTAGGATGATCTAGACTGGGACTCTTTACCTTGGTATGTGCAAGCCGGTCTAGGAGAAGGAAAACGCTCTTGAATTCAACCCTGTTAACCCGCTTAAAAAGATAACTCTGCTCCCTATTTACGAGAAACTGACAGTTACCAAGAATGCTGATGACTTTATAAAATCTAACTATCTCTAACTGTTCTTTCCGTCTATGGTTAATTTATGGTCAGTACAGATTGGGTCTCTTTGATGTATTGGATTATTGTTGGTAATTATTATTTGTGCTATAGTTAATTTTATTTTATTTTTAAATGGTGTTTGCTATCTTACTTATTCCTCTTTTTTATCTTCACTGATTTTATAGACTTGTCTTCCTGTGTTGTTTTCACCTGTGGTTTTATTTTTTTTTCTCTTTTTTTTTTGCCAATTTGTTCACTAGCCATACTACTTGTCAATGGCTTGATACACTTATATTCTTTATAACTATTTTTACTTTGATATCTTGTGTCCTATATTTAGTGTTGTCTCACTTTCATCCTATTTTGACGAAGTTGATACTGAGGCTATTCTTTACCATAAATAGATTCTTTTATCAGATTTGATTTATCCTTCTAATGTTGCATTTTTTTATCATATTTTTTTTCTCACTGGATCAGTTAGTTCGCCTTTCTTGCTTAGAGTTCATAGCAGGATTTGCCCATTTATGTTATTTTTTTTTTCTGTTATCATCATGATACTGTGCAATTCTTCTTTCTTTATTCTTTTTCGGTTCTTCATTTTTTGGCATGTATATGCGTTTAAAACTTTTCTTTTCTTTTGCTTTCTTATGTTATTGTTAATTACTATTTTTTGTACTTGAGTTCTCCTCTTCTCCATGTGTCCTTCCTCTTTTTTTCTTTTTCTCCTTCTATATTCTTCTTTCTGTCATTCACTTATTATTTATTTTCATTAACTTTGCTTCTTTATTTTATTGACATTTTCTTGTGCGTTTATATGCTTTTCTTTATCTTTCTGCTACTCATGTTTATTCTTTAACCTCATATTTCTGTCAATTGGTATGAGCTTCTTATGTCTTGTTTGTTCTTGAATTCTCAGTCCAAATCGATCAGTTGTTTTTACTTAATCGATAACAATTTTATCAATACATTGACTTTTTACAATTTAGGATCAATTTCAGCAATAACGACTTAGTATTTTTTGCCAATATTGAATCTATGAATAGACTTTCCCTCTTTCACGTTGACCCCTTCTCACCGCCGCACATTTCTTTTCATTTCCTTGCTCCTTTCATCCTTCCCTCACCCTTTGCATCACCATCTTTAAATTATCTCCATTTATTTAACCACTCGAGATTCTTTTATTATCTCTTCGGGCAAGTGTAACTTTCGCGGGGAATGCGCGTGCCATTTTGTCATATATTTCATTACGTTTTCCCACTTGCTTCGTTACCACATGACCCGGTCGAGGGACATCCCAAGATTTATTTGCCCCCTCCTCCCGGAATGCTTGGTGTGTAAAGAGTTCCATCACCTAAGGAAGAGAAGCTAAAATAACCGTCTATACGATTAAGTCATTTAATAATGGATATATAGGAGATCAAAACTTCACGAAATTCGGTTAAAGAAAAAACAGAAAAGAAAAGAAAACATCTATTATATGGAGATTCGCTTTCCGGTTTTTTGTCTGTAACAAAAACTACGTCACTGCTTACGTCCTATACTGAAATCGTCATAAACAGAATAAATACAGCGTCAAATTTGAGGCATCAGACATTAGACAGTCTCATTGTTTTTTAAACAAAGAACTTAGTTTCGATTTAAATTGTTTTATTTTTTTTTTTTTTAACTCCTATTAATAAATTTGATGATTTCATGATTTATGGTTCAAACTGCTCCGACATTTAATTTTTAAACTCTCCACCTCCTCAGCAATTCTTTTCAAAAATGTATTTTTACATCGCCGCGGAGGGTGTTTTTTATTTTGCTACGTTTTTGTAATTATTGTCCGGGTTCTTACCCACTAACACGGAACAAACTTTTGTAAGTGTCATTCTCATTAGGCCGGAGAGTGTCACGTTGAGAGCTGAAATCTGTGGGATAAGCTTAACAGTTAATGATGCTCTGAGGAACCCAGCCGCGTAAAATATGGCGTCCTGTGAGTTCTTCTCTGTGGGTATTGGAGGTGGGGAGGGGATAATAAAGATGTTTGAAAACAAACTACGTTCTTCGAGATCAATGATTAACAAAATACAAATTAGGGACACGAATGATGTACGAGACAGTTTTATCTTTAATTTGTTATTCGTTTTTTTGTTATTTTTTATTATCGTTTCATGTTAAATTTTCCTTCACTTTTCTATTTACATTAAATTTTCTTTCTTTCTGCGATACGTCATAATTTATAAATAGGTAAGATAGTTTTTACAAAATAACCCAAAATTTAACCTTAACAAAATAACAAATATTTTCCTAAGAATTTTATTTATCCCACTTTTGACATTTCCATTAGAATAATTTGAATTTATATTATATATTATATAAAAAAATAAATTTTCATGGAAAATTTTCTCCTTTTAAAATTTTGTAATTATATCAATATCCCAACTATGTTACCACCTACTTCAAATTTTTCTAATTTTTACTGTACTAAGTTAAATTAACATTCCCAAAATTTAGTCCAATTCAGATTCAAGATTTATTTTATTTTATCTCATTTATGTAATCAACTTTTTCTAATCTACTTTTTATCTATAAAAAATCATAATCATAATAATAAATTAATTACTTTCAATTTTTCGATAGATTCTTGGAAATTCTCCAGTCTCATCATCTAAGACACGGATATCCAGAAACTACTATATGAGGGAACTTGGGAACCAATTTTTCAAACGGTTTGATGAACGGTTAGAAAGAAACAAGTTAAGAGATATGTTTGATAAGAATACAACTGAACTATCTAATCACATTAAGCACCATTAATATGATTCATTTCCTATACAGCACTATACCCACAACCTACACAACACACACACACATATATATATATATATAATTAGTAAATAAATCGTACAGTATTAGTCATAGATAAGCCGATATTTTAAGCCGATCACATATCTTTTTAATACGATATCTTCTAAAAAATAATCAAGGTCCTGGGTATTAAATACGTAAATCTAGCTTTTTTAAGATACTAAAATGTTAGAGTTAAATTGTTAGATTATTTAATATTATAGTATTCATTATCCATATCCTACTTCAATTCTGTCTGTCTGTTGTCAGTCCCTGTCTGTCTCTATATATACTGGAAACACGTGTCGCATATGTAAGATAAAAATAATTTTTTTTTGCTCTAAAACATAATCCATTTTGCGGATCTTCTCGTTTTTTTTTATAAAATATTGAATTTTAACAATCCGTTGTTGAAATTCTCGATACAACACTATTTTTTTAATATATAATATGTGTTTATATTTATCATTTATTGTTGATTATGTGGAAATTTACAACACACTTACAGCCACCACACACCACACACACACATATATATATAATGTATTTACTTTTTCGCGGTGAAAAATACTCGGGATCGTTGAACTTTGTGGACTTATCCACGAATTCCAAACCAAATATTAAAAGTTGGCCCAGAAAACTAGAAAAGATCAAAATAAAATTACTTAATCAGGAGTGTGTCTTTTTGTTTAATTATTCTCTGCTTTCTACTCTTCTCCTCTCTGCTCTCTCTCTATATATATAGTATATATATTAATATATATATAATTATAATGCATCAGCGGTGATATGGCAGTCCTATATTGTGGACATCAAACCAGACAAAGTTGAGATACTACTGGGGCGCTCTGGGTTAGTGGTAAAATGATGCTTTCGGCCCGAACAACCATGCGCTAAACCCAGAGTCATCATCTGATGAAGGCTTTGTGGTTGCAATGCTACTGTTAAATAGCAGTCCATTGTAAATGAAGATTATATATATACATATATAGCATATATATATATATATATATATATATATATATATATGTGTGTGTGTGTGTGTGTTGTGTTTGTGTGGTGTGTGCCTTGTGTGTGTATGTGTGTGTCTATATAAATATTTTCAAAATATTGATCAAACACTCGTGATTGACGTGACCGACCTTGTGGTAAAGTCCAGCTCGATACGTCTGAATCTCTTTCCCCCTCCTTCTCTCCCCTCTCTTCTCACTCTGACTCTCTCTAATCTCTCTCTCTCAAATATATATAAAATAATATATATATTATTTCCTTAATCTTAAACTCATATATATTAATATATATATATATAATTTTATTTATTTCATATATGTATTGTGTTGTGTATTTGTATGTTGTAGTGTGTGTGTGTTGTGTGTGTGGTTATGTGTGTGTGTTGTGTTGGTGTATGTATGTGGGATGGGTGGTTGTTACGGTGATTAATTGATATACTTATATAACATATATAGAATGAGAATGCCCTTAACTGAAAAACTGATTGGCGTAATTCCTGTCCGCGCCGGTGGGCAACGTAAGTATTTTGTGGGCAGTTTAATTTTCATGGAAAAGATTTTTCTTCCGCGTCGCTCGAAAAATTGACCAGAAATAATTTCTCTCACCATCTTTTTTCGTTATTCGTTGTGGGTTAATTAATTGTCATATTTGTAATTGACAAGTACTTCAATATCGGTGATAGAGCATAATGGAGATATATTTTAAGAAATAGCGAGACACAGAATCAACGTACTTTGTTGATTATCAATTTACTCAATGTATACGCTATTTAACTTTTTTTAATTATTGCAAGATCAATGGTTATATATATTATATATATATATATATAATATATATATATATAATATATATATAGTAGTATATTATAATTTTTTCGTATAGACATGTGTTACTGTGAGTTATCGAGTCGACTCGGTAGTATTATATAAATTTTACCATATTTGTTTTAGTAATAGATATATATTATTATCATTTCCAGTCTATCATGGCTATTCCTTATTTTGAATTTACTGATCGAGTTCGATTCATGATATTTTTTCATACTTATTAGTTTCCTCTCGAGCCGCATTTCACACGTAACTGTTTCTCTTCCATGTCGCTTTCTATCATGGGGTGTTATGTAATTATGGGATTTATAATAAGTTGTTAATAATTATTTTAGGATTAAATTTGTTGTCTATTTGCTTCTTTATCTAATTCAGAGAGTCATATTATTTTTTAAGAGGGGGTTAGGTTAGGGTGGGTTATATATATATATATATTTTCCAATGTTATTAGTTATATATAATTTTAATTTATTTTAGTTGTGGGTGTGTGTATAGTGTGTGTTATGATGTGTTCGTTGTTTTTGTTTGTTGGTGTTTTGATTACTAGTTATTTTACTAGCTAGTAGAAAAATACAACTATATTGGTCGAGAATATCACGGAGATATGTATTGATTTCGAGCCTTTCTCATATTTATCTACAACTTATCTAACCAGCGGTTAACCATCTTTTTAAAATGTTCATTTGGAGTGGGAATTGGTGTAGGCAATCCACCAAAAGTTTCTTCACGAGCAGCTTTTAGCACGTTTTCGTGCCATCATCAGGTGTGGAACTGGTTGGAATGTTTCCTGTTTATTATTCCTAAAAAAAATCACACACATACACGCGCGCGCGCACACAAAGGCACGTACACAACACACCACACGCAACACAGCCACACACACACACACACCACACGACATTCACACTAATATATATATATATATATATTATAGTATGGTGGGTGTGTGGTGCGTGTGTAATTTTTTAGAATATAAATAAAAATTTTATTAGTACTTTAAAAAACAATATAATTTTGTTAAAAGAAAATGAAAAATTATAGGAAAAAATAGAAATAAGTGAACTAGCTGTAACTAGGTTCACTCCTCGTATCAACAGAGCGAAAATATAAGGAAATAGAGTTAAATCAGGAACGGATTAGCAAATGTAAATGGAAACAAGTAAGAAAAGAAAAACGAATTAAGAAAAGAGGAATAAGATTACCATTTCTTTGTCTCTAAAAAGATTGGAAAATATAGACTACAAGGTATAATACTCAATTCGTGTTTCGACTTTAATAAAGTCTCTTCCAGTGTGGCTAGACATTTGTAAGCTACTACAGCCGATCGGTTTGACATCTCGATCGGTTGGGTAGCAGTCCGGCACCTTAAGCCATTAGGCTGTCTTCACTTACAGAATGTGAAGGGGACTTTAACTGTTTTTCCATACACTACATCGCTTTGTATGTAAAGGCCGTTCATAGAGTGCTCCATTATTCTTATATAGGAAGAGCGTTGCGTTTACGCTTGAGTTGGCGGGCCCTAATACCTATTCATTGGAAACTATGTTCCTTTGTATGTATTTACCAACGTGCAGGATGTGTCACATTGGTCATTTTTAAGGCAGAAGTTTTTTCAATTCCGGTTTTCATGCCAGCGTTAAAGTGCCCAGTCTTCGCCTACTATTTACCCATGCTGGTTGGAGAATAGTTGGATTGGCATACCTTTTTTCCCAATCTGAAATCTATCTGAAATGCAAACAGTCCTCATCCGGGAATTTGAACTTGAGTCCAATTAACAATTAATAATACGAAAGCCGCCTCGGTGAATGTATGCAAATATTTTGTTTGTCATCAATAAAAATTAATACAACGACTAGACATCTCTTTTTATCGATATATGTACTTTAGCTAGAGTGCGGTGTCTTAAGGGGCCTTTAGTAAGTCCCAGAGATATGAATTGTTTAAAAGACTTCTGGGGAATGTGAGAGTGTCATTACCTTCAATCAACCTTCAGTAATATGCTTTCCCAGGTGAAATTCTTCGAGCCGAGATGGATTAGAGTAGACACATGATTAGTTGATAAATTTCGCTGAATGAAAAATATTGAGTTAATCGTGGTGTTAGTAGGTGATTAAGAAGACAAGATAATGAATTAACACACTAAACGTCTTCGGTATATTAATAACCTCAACTAGAGGTTACATGTTCATATAATGGATTGGATAGTAAATCTAACCAGCAGTGTTATACGCTCTTAAACTCAACATACTAATGAAAATATTTCTATTCTCTAATTTGGTATGTAATCGAAATATTTTGTAGATTTATGAGTTAACATACTTCATCCGGGTACAAATTTCCATTTTGATTTTTCTATTCGTGATTCTTCTCGTTTAAAATTCGTACTTATGATCATCTTATCTTCTAAAAAAAACACAGAAAGAAGAGTTGAACAATTTACTTGTTGGAGGTCATTATTATTTAAATTTGCTGAGTTCTATCTCAGTCCAACTATGATATCATTTCTATAGTTACTTATCTAGTCACCCCCATATCATCTCTTTTGTCTTAAGCTAATCATCCTTCGTTCACATCTACTTCATATTTATAACAAATTAATTTTACATTTTATTTGATTTCATTTTTTCTTCTTCTTCAAGATCTATTTCGCATTCTCTCTCTACTTTCTTTTTCTATTGATTAATAAATATTTAAATATAATCTAATTACTAGTTAAGTTTAATTGATGGAATATGTATAGGTGTGCTAGGTTATTTATTCTTGTCCTTTTTCCATAAAGAATAACTTAATATATCTATCTCATGTCTCTCTTTTTCATCAGGGACTTTATCTTCTTCTCTTATAGTTTATCTTGGTGTATGTATTCTGTTTTGCCAACTTTAATCTTATTTTTATCTTTGTTAGTTCTCGTAAATCTCGTTAAAGTGTTTCTTTACTCATTCTTAATAATTCGCATTTCCTATTTTAATTATCTTTTACTCTTCTATTCTCAAACATCCCAGACGTTGCTGAATTTTCTTTTCTTCATCATAATTCTACTATCTATTGTGTGCCTACTGTTCTCCTATGGTAACCATCCGACTTCTCTCTCTGACTATTAAGTTCAAATTTTAAACCATCATGTATAGTTTCATATGTGTTTTAGATTACTTGGTCTGTCTTATTCTCTATCTCTATCAATTCAATCTGTTTTCTTCGCACATATGACCTTTATCTCAATTGTCTGCATCTTTCATGGTTCTCCTTCTTTCTTAGTCTTGCTTTCTCTCATCTACAGCTCTTTCTTTTCTGTTCTCATCTTGTCTACAATTCTATCATTCCTTTAACTAGTTCTAATTGCCTTCTTCTTCTACACATATATCCGTTTCATTATTCACTCTTACATACTGTTGGTTGTTCGTCTCTTTTAACTGGTCCTTATTTTTTCATTGAACACAATGATTCTTAGACTGACCAATATAATCAAACCGGTCATATTCAAAATCGCCTGAGGTTACACTCTGGTAAAGGTCGAATTAGTATAATACTTTGAGGAAGATAGAAGAGTAAAAATATTGATAGATAGATAGTAGAGAGAGATGAGAGAGATGAAGAGAGAAGAGATGGTTAGAAAAAAGTGAGAGAGTAGAGAGAGAGAGAGAGAGAGTAGTGGAGGGGTTGTGTTGGATGAGTCTGATGTTCGGTTAAACCCTACGGAAATTGACCAGTCATATGGCGTCGTTAGATTATAAGAGGGCAACTAGGTCCGGAGGGTGGGGTCGATAATGGTTTCACGGTTGAGTAAGTTTTTAAACCCTATTGGGATGAGGGTGTTAGGTGTAATTTTTGAAAGAGAAAAAGTTGAGATATTTCACTGCTTGATAATAACTGTGTAATGTTGCGACTGTGCATAGGATAATTTCGGCCCTCGACTTTAAATAATTGTTTAGCACGAGTTACAAGATTTGCCAAAGGTGAATATAAGGCCGACTCATATGTAGGGATATTTTGTGAGATATTTATTATCACAGGAGCGAAATAAAAATTATTTAAAAAAAGATTATATATATAGTATTTTTAATCATTGCGCATTGGAGTCACAATCGTCCAACCTTGTACATAATATATCATATACAGGTATACAAATATAAATTGATATTTACTCATATATTGGATTCCTGCATAATATAGTTATCCAATGTTCAGTGTCAATATTATATTGTATTCTAACTATATGTTATATATTATTTACTTATGTTCATATATAACAATAGATTATATAAATATACTTAGGAAATAGATTTTTTATATAATATTTAATTAATATATATACTATGTTTAATTTAAAGACTTACAAAAAAGCAGCATACGCTAGATATAGTGTCTATATATGAGTATGTATATGGACAAGAGCAGAGAGAGATGTGGCAAGAGAGAGAGAGAGAAGAGAGTTAGAGAGAAGAGTAAGGTAAAAAGAGAGGAAGAGAAAAAAGAGAAAGAAGATAAAGAAAAAAGCAACATGCTAACGAAAGAAAGGAGAATAGAGAACATTGAATAATATAAATGAAAATAAAATAAAAAGGAAAATGAAGTAAATAGATAAAATAAAAGATAAGAAAGATAGAAAAATGAAAAAAGAGAAAAAGAGATAAATAAAGTAAAATAAAGAAAAGATACAAATAAAAGAAGGTAGA
>CM042170.1:67130125-67142625 GCA_023376005.1 Doryteuthis pealeii | reverse complement strand
GCCTCCTCTTCCAAGTTCTAATCTTGTCTTATTTAGTTGGCAGGTTCTTGAGAAGACATATCAGGGAGAACACACCACACACACACCACACACACACACACACACACCACACACACACACACATACTATATATATAATATATATATATTGATTAAGAAGCGTGTGTGTAATGGTTAAAGTCATGGGAAATGGACTCGTCGCCCCCGAGTTTAAATCCTGGACGTGTAATTACATTTCAATTAGTGCTAATACACCTTGGGAAAGGTATGAGTCCTACTCCTCCAGCTATGGGTAAATAATAGGACAGAATGGGCTCTTTAAATTGGTTAGGCAACCGGTCTAGGAGAAGGAAATTCTGAATTCAAAACTGTTAAACTCCGTTTAATAAACTGACCTTGTGTCACATCCTGCTCGCACGGAAGGGTGGTAAATATATATATTAATGATTACGTACATTTTTCTCATGAATAGACCATATGTATTTACTAATAATTTCAAATGTGTATTTACTTAACCCCTCCGCTACGAAACAGAGTGTCATCTTATAAATAGCATCCCGACACAATACAACAAATTCTCAACATTTCCCGTACTTCTCTCTCTCTCTCTCTCTCTCTCTCTCATTCTCTCTCTCTCTCTCTCTCTCCTCTCTGACAGCTACTCTCGCTTTCTCTATCTCTCATCCTCTCTCTCTCTCTCTCTCCCTCTCTCTCTGACAGCTACTATCACTTTCTCTATCTCTCACTCCAAATTTGTACCATTTTGCTGTGCTCGCAATTAGCTCGGTTCGCCTTTGATCAAAAAATGGTCTCGACTGTCTCTTTCCTTATATAATCTAGCAGATCATGCTCCCACAATCCTCCTGCTTTCCGGTCTAATACATATAAGATATTCGCTTACTTTCAACTTCCCCTTTTCCTCATTTCGTGGAAAGGTGAGCGATTTTTGAGTCTTTACTCTATATATTTAAATTACACCGAGTAAAGCTCGTTTGAATTTAATGGTTTCTTTCTCCTAGACTGGTTGCCATACCAATGCTAAAGAGCCATGGATACCATACTATTTACCTATCCCTGGAGAATATGGATTCATGTGTTTCCCAGAGTATTTACTTACCCAACCTTCCATAACGAGCAGATGCGACACAAGGTCAATTTTGAAGTGAATTACAGCCGGTTGAATTCAGTTTTCTTTCCCTTTGACCGGTTAACATGCTAAGGTTAATGATTATCATCATGATCATGTCGTGCTAGCAGCACGGATATCCATGACAATTTCTCGCCAACTATCCCTATCATTCATTGCTCCGGCAGGTCTTCTGCACAGCATCCATTATCCCGTGCAGAGTTGGTTAATGCAGGTCTTGCTGGATGACCCGCACTGGCGTTTCCATGTGATGGCTTCCATTCATAGAAGAACGTCGCTTATGAGTTCGTCCTTTTTTCTCTTGCTGTCCAGCATGTCTTGTTCGTCTCATTCGTTTGTGTTATAGGAAGCAAGTGACGAACAGCTGCTTTCTTGTGGGGTGTTGCTTTCACGTTTTTTTTTTAGAATCACACGCAGAATGTTTGTGTGGCTTACCATTTAGCTCATTCTATACACGTTTTTTTAGGGCCATGCAGTAGCACGACACAACTGTGGCTTAGAAGAATTGTCGTTTTAACTTCTCAGTGAGATCGGACTTCCATATGACTGATAATCTGTTTATAGCAGACCATGCCCCCCACACCTTGCGTGCATTAACATCGTTTTCTGTGGATAATATATTAGTCTGCCCGATTATTTTTCATAGCCAAGGAGAGAGTAGTTGGATTCAATCGGGTAGGATGTAACACAAGTGTGGGGAATTCTCACAAGAATTCGCTTTATATGTTTTGAACATCTTCTTAAAGATCAAACTACTTATAGGATTATATGAAAATTATTACAAAGATTATATAAAAAGTTGGTTATTTAATACCTAAAATGTAGAAGATTCGTTGGTTATTTCCTATAACTCCAACATAAACAAAGGCAACTATTTGTTATTTTCCCATTAAACTAACCCTAACCGTAACCGTAACCCTAAACTGTAACCCTAACCCCGTATTCTTTTTTACTAGTAGATAAAAAACTTAAAACGAATTGGTTATTTCCTATAAACTCCAACATAAACAAAGGGAACCCTCTTGACTGATAAAATTATCAATTAAAATAATCTATCATTCAAGAGTGGTTCCCTTTGTTTATGTTGGAGTTATAGAAATAACCAGTTCGTTTTTTAAGTTTCTTTTTTTCTAGAACCAGATAGCGGCGGTATTGTCGATTGAACCCGAGACCTTTTTGCCCTTTCTCCAGCGAAGAGAAGCGGATGTGTCTTTTCCGGTACAGTAAACAAATGCTCACGCGGTTCATTCGATAATTTTGTAAGACTCTTTCTTGTTATTATCCACTTGTGAGTAACCTGCTCTTTATTTTTTATTATCTCTTCGATATGATCGCGGCAAGAAAAAAAAAAAAAAAGGTAAAGAAAAAATCTATCTATTCTTTTTTGATCCATCCGCAGGAAAATACAGGAGGAAATAGAAAATCGGCAAAGGTAAGTAAAAACTGAACGCTTACCTTCAGTTAATATCTACCTTACCCCAAGGAATACAAAACAGATTTGTGCGACCCGTGGAATGCGAACCAGGTGTATTAGGAAAATATTTTTTTAATCGAATAAAGCCTTCTGTGTGATCAGGTCTTTCTTTAATACATAGTCATATCATAATGGAGACTGTGTATCTATCTGTCTGTAACCGAAACTATGTCACCACCATCATCACAATTACTTTATTATTACGTTATATTCTCAATGGTTATTAAATACCCATTAACATAATTTAATTTTAATTAGCATCTTATTTATTAACAAGTCTAATTGAGACAGATTTGCCTCAAAACAAGCCCATATTAGAAATATGCTTAAAATCCTACGAAGTGTGTTATATATCATTAAGAAATAAATGTTTTACATATGTTTTCAGTATATGATCTGAATAATATGCATACCGGTTTTCACAAAACGGTGTTTGATAAAATAATTACTTGGTGTTATTGATTTCAAATGTTACTGTTTTTATTCTCAAACGTAATTAAAGCAATACCCATATATAATTTTATATTGAAATCAATTAGAATAAGTAAAAATAAGTGTAATCTTTATGTTCGTATTTTGATTTCATTTGCCTTTCAAAATCAAGATAATATTCAATTATGTTAAAACTAAAAAAAAATGAGTCTTTATTTTCATTGTAAGAAAGATCCATAATTCAAAGATACTTTTGCTGAAAGGAATTTCATGAAAATATTTAGTAAATGTAGAAGAAAACTTTTACTATTTCTCTCTTTTCTCCCATATACATTTCTTTGCACACAATTAAATTCTTTCAAGTATTCCTACCCAATACTAATAATTGGCACACAGTTACATGGTTTCAAGTATTCTAATCTAATACAAATGATTTACACGCTTATATGGTTTTATTAGCTTAAAAATTGACCTTGTGTTACATGCTGCTTGTGCTGGAAGGGTTGGGTAAATTCATATATATATATAAATATATATCATCTTTTCCACTTACAATGGTATAATGTTGATAACATGTAATTTTATCAAAATCTAAGTCTTTTTCAACCATGTTTCATTGAATATGGTTGTTCTGTAGTAATAACACTACACCAAATGATTTTGGTTTCATAAAAAAATCTTCGTGTGGTTTCCTGGTGTGCAGATGAAACCAAAAGGATCATTTTTTTAGTTAAACTGCCCATCTATACCAAGGGTAAAAAGCCCAGTCTGCCCTTCTATTTATCCATTGCTGGAAGATTAGTTGGATTCATACATTTCCCAAAGGTATTAGCACAATATGAAATGAAAACAGCCTCGTCCAGAATTTGAACTTATAGCATTTATTCCGGCATTATTTTCCCTTTTCCCTTTTCCCTTTTCCCTTTCTCTCTATGTTTACATTCATCTCACTCTGTCTACCCATTCATTGTCCTATATCTCTCCTCTCATCTCCGTTGACATCCTCACTTATCTCCACCCTCATTTCCCCCTGACCCCGCCTCCATCTCTTTTTACTTCCCCCCTCTCTCTCTCTCTCCTTCTTCCTTTTCCACCGCTTCTTTCTTTATGTTCTTATATCTCCTTACTCTCCTTTCTCGACTACTCTCCTTTTTCTTTCTTTGTATTTTCCCTTCCCTTTCGTTTTATACTATTCTCTAATCTTTATAAGATTAGTTGGATTCATACATTTCCCAAAGGTATTAGCACAATATGAAATGAAAACAGCCTCGTCCAGAATTTGAATTCATGTTACCGATTCCATTTCCTTTGATAATAACCATTACACCACGCACCTCCAAAAGAAAACTTTATGGACATTATAAAACTATTAAATATCATCAATAATATTCCTATCTAAAAGAAATAATTTGCATTTTTATAATAATAATAATAATAATAATAATGATAATAATAATAATAATAATGATAATAATAATAATAAATAAATAAATAAATGAATAATAATCCATCAGACATTAATTGGGCGGGAAATTGTTATTTAAAATATTAAAAACATGGCCGACTTTTTTCTCCACTAAATATCAGACTTATTCTATTAAAAAAACGCAACATTAGATTTTATTCTTAAGAAAAAAACATTATAAAGCACGTGTTTTGACTTTAAAGTAAAAATAAATGAATGAATAAATAAATAAAATAAAATATCGCGTTTACCCATTTTTAATGGGAGAAATTGCATATAAAAAAATCCGGGTCAAAACTTGATGTAAAATTATACACAAGTGCAAAAAGTGTCATATTGAAAAAATCAGTTTCCTTACACTTAAGTGTAGAAAAAAAAAATCAGGGTGTATTCTTATACTTATAAGTGCAAAAATATATCTGTATCTATCTATCTATATCTATCTATCTATAGAAATACACACACACACACACACACACACACACACATATATATATATATAGAGAGAGAGAGAGATAGATAGATAGATAGATAGATAGATATATAAATTAGGGTCAAAATTTGGTCTAGCCTTATACTCAAGTGTAAAGAAAATCAGTTATTGAGGTTAAAATCGATTAATGTGATTCCTAAACATCTATTTATTTCTGATATTGATTGGCAAGGTTATTTATGCCTGGACGATAAAATTCTAAAGGTTTTCATACCAATAAATCTTTAAATGCAGTTTTTATTTCTCCTTTTGAACGGAATGATTTTTGACATAAAAAGTGTCTATATTCTTTAAAAATGGTATTCATGGGGTGAGAGATCAGGAGAATAGGGTGCATTGGGATGATGTAGATGAGGGATCAGGAGAATATGGTGGATGGGACAAAGTTTTATATCCCAAGTCAGTGAACTTCTGCAGTGTCATCCTGGCAACATGTAGTCGACACATTGCCATGAAGCAAAATTAGGACCAATTTTGAACTCGTGCAAAAAAAGGGAAATACATCATTTCCTTTTTCATTTTCCTGATTTGAGTTATATAACTTTCAAAATCAAACTTTGAAAGAAGTGAAAGAAAATTAACAAAACGGACACTTTAATCATTTGGAATGTGAATTGTTCATTCAACCACTGTTAAATTAGTATGTTAGAACAGAATTTAAATAGTTTATACTTAAATGGGACGATATTTTCTGAACAACCTAATAATACTCATATTGACCCGACGCAAAATCCAGTTGACCACAATAGGTAGAGGGTTAAAAAATGACAAATGAACGGTGATGGAATATGTATTTACCCAACCACGGGTAGAATATGACAAAAGATCAATTTTTAAGCGGAGTACAGCTGGTTTGAACTCAGAGTATTCCTTCTCTTAGACAGGTTGCCCCACAGTTTGTCTCACTATCTAATCGGGGGGGGGGATGAATTCATGCATTTCCCAAAGGCATTTGAGCAAAGTAAAACGTAATCAACCAAACTAAAGAATCCAGCGAGGGATTCTGTACACTTTTCACTAGCGTTAGACCAGAGAGATTATTTTTACATCTCGAGTGGAGCACCACACCTACCGTCAGCGCTCCCTACTGGAATGCATAGACCCAAGCTGTGCTATTCCTGCATTGAGTTTGCGAGGACCGGCATTGAACCTGTGACCTTGGGGTTTCTGGGCGGATGCTCTACCGACTAAGGAAGACTGATAAGGCAGTCTAGTTTTATTCTTTTTTTTTTCTTTTAATTATTTTGAGACCCCCTCCCCTCAAAAAATAACCCCTAGACAATAAGGGGAAGATAGGAAATTATTATAAAGAGTGATTGATAAAAATGTCAAACCGCACTCCCCCCCTCCAACACTCCTGACAATCGGAAGTGAACCATGGAGGGATACACCCTCCCCCTCCACACTTTTTAAAAAGGAAAACCACTAAGAGTCAAATTTCGCTTCGTTGGTTAGAGCGAGCGAGCGAGCGAGAGAGAGAGAGAGAGAGAGAGAGAGAGAGAGAGAGAGAGAGAGAGAGAGAGAGAGAGGGGGGAGGGGTGGGAGCGGAAAAAGAAAATACTGCAATTATTTGCAGGTGCTAGTGACAAGTTTCATTGGCCGATCAATAGACTGAAGGCCGAGAGATCCATTTTTTTTTTATCACAGATGTTTAGCAGAAACACATTAAATTTAGGGTTTACCAAAACTATGCTCGTTTTTCTACCACGTGACACCTTATGGAAATTCTCGAGTTTTTTTTCATGCTGGTGTCATGGTCTACATATGGTATATTCCGATGATGCTAACTCTTCGTAAAGATTATGTAATGCTCGAGATATTTCCGTATTGTTCGAGGCTGAGTCAAAAAGCAATGTCATTTTCTTTATTTCACGTGAAGTTTTGTTTTTTATAAGCATTGAGATCCTAACGAGGCTCAGAGCAAGAATCCGACGAGTAAGATCCAACTTGCCAATCAACAATGTCCTTCTGCATGACAATACTCGACCACGCACAAGCATCAAGACAAGGGAAAAACATCGCCTCATTCGGGTGGACAACTTTACAGCATCCTCCATACTCATCAGATTTAGAAAGAGGATTTGAGAGGCAAACATTATTCCAGTGACGAGGAAGTGAAAGCTGTCGTGAAGAAGTGGCTCAAAGAACAGTTAACAGGATTTTACAGGGCAGGGATACATGCTCTCATTCGAAGGTGGAACATTGATATTGAGAGAAACAGTGACTGTAGAGAAGTAGGGATGTGATCCACAGAGGACCAGCTTCATTTTGATGTATGATACATGTTCCTATGTTAGTAATTATATCTGTCATAAACAAAATGGCATTAATTTTTGACTCAGCTCTGTGGAGAAGTAGGGATATGATTCACAGAGGACCAGCTTCATTCTTTTATTTTTATTTTTATAAAACTAAGGCATATGTTGAGACCCTAACGAGGCTTTGAATAAGAATCTGACGAGTAAGATCCAACTTGCCAATCAACAATGTCCTTCTGCATGACAATACTCGACCACACACAAGCATCAAGACAGGGGGAAAATCACCTCATTCGGATGGACAACTTTACCGCATCCTCCATATTCACCAGATTTAGAAAGAGGGTAAAGACAGCGGCCATATTTATACTGTAAATACAGCAAGCAAAATGGTGCGACCTGACTAAAATTTCGATCATGTGGCCACAACAGTGACAACTATAAGCATGTATAGAACGCAATGTGATCATTTTTGATTCTCCCTCGTACATATGTAATTTCAATAGTAGTTTTCGCCATTATAAAACCTGACAGAAATAGATGAGCTCAATAAAATATACGAGCAAACCAGAATGTGTTGCATAAATTTCTGTAGGACTTTGAGATACAAATACATCAACAAATTTCAGCCAAAAAACAACTAGTATTTACAAGAAAGAAAAAGTTCTTGTCATCCAGTAGATTTTGCCGATTATAGAGTGAAAATAAAAGAAAGTAAAAACATAATCAAATACTTGGCTCTTACCAGAGAAATTAAGAAACTGTGGAAGATGAAGATGACAGATATATCAATTTTAGTTGGTGTGTTTGGAACAGTCCTTAAAAGGCCAAAAAAGAGGATAGGAGGAAAAAGAATCAAGACACTCTAGACCAATGGTTCTCAACCTTTTTTTTTTTTTTTACCTTATGGACCCCTTTTAACCCTATTTTACACTAAGTGGACCCTCCCATTGCCATTCGATGCTTTTAAAAATTCCTTTGTAATTTTATAGTTAAATACATTTTGCTTGCCTGGGTCAAAACAAATTTTATAATATCCCCGGGGGTCGAAATGGACCCCGGTTGAAAATCACTGCTCTAGACCAAAGCACTGATAAAATCAGCTAGAATATATATGAGTCCTTGAGACCTGACGAAACTTGCTGTTACACATACCCTAGTAAAAAAAAAATTTATTAAAAAAAACAACTTTAAAACTGGTACAAAAATCTTGCATAGACTTAAGTCATAGATCTATACCGTGCAAAAATGATATAATATAAACATATTATTAAGCCATAAGATCTTTTTTCAAATTATACGATCAAAATTTGATTTATCTTACAGATATCATTTACATACATGAGCAGATATTTGACTTATCAAAATTATTGATAGTGTTGGTTAAGGTAAATATATACAATTACAGCCCCTGATTTAATATAAATTGTTGGAGTCAAATGTTTCGAACTAAATAAAAAATACATTTGTAGATAAATAGTGTTACAGAAATTGTTTTTGATAATAATATAAATTGTTGCGATGAAAGTGTTCGTAACAAATTCACCATGACTCTTATATAGTTTAATATATATATATATATATTAATATTAATATTGATAACTTTACATTTAAGATGAAGCACACACACACACACACCACACACATAGATATATGTGTGGGTAGGAAATGGCCCAGCAAGTTGTTCTCATGCAATCACCTATTTGGTTAGTAACCTTATTTTTATACTAAAACTTTAGTTCTATCTATTCAGTGTGCTTTCATTATCTATCTATCTATCTATTTATTCAATCTATCTATCAATTTAGTCAGTTTATATCTATCTATCTATGCTATCTATGCTATCCATCTATCTATCTATTCAGTCTCTTCATATCTATCTAATCTATCTATCTTTCTATCTATCATCTATTTCAGTCTGTTTCGTAGTCTGATGTATGTATGTATGGTATGTATGTAGTATGTTATGTATCTTATATCTATATATATATATATATATTATTATATATATATATATTATATATATATATATATATATTATCTATCCAGTTTAGTCTGTTTTCTATCTATCTATCTATCTTATATATCTATCAATCTATCAATCAATTCAGTCTCTTCATAGTCATATCTATCTTCTATCTATCTATCTATCTACGTATCTATCCAATTCAGTATGTTCATATCTATCTATCGTATCTATCGTATTGTCTATCTATCAATTCAGTCTTTCATATCTATCTATCTATCTACTAATCTATCAATTCAGTCTGTTCATATCTATCGTTATCTAATCTATCTATCTGTCTATCTATCAATTTCATGTCTGTTCATATCTATCTATCTATCTACTATCTATCTATCTGTCTATCTATCAATTCAGTTCTGTTCATATCTATCTATCTATGCTATAATCTATTCTATCTATCAATTCCAGTTCTCTTCATATCTATCTATTATCTATCTACTATCAATTCAGCTCTCTTCATATTATCTACATATCTATCGATCAATTCCAGCTCTTCATATCTATCTTATCTATCTATCTATCTATCATTCAGTCTCTTCATAGCGTATCTGAATCTATCTATCTATCTATCTATCTATCTATCTATCTATCTATCTATCAATTCAACTCAGCTCTCTTCATATCTATCTATCTATCTAAGTCTATCTATCAATTCAGTCTCTTCATATCTATCGTATCTATCTATCTATCTATCTATAATCCAGTCTCTCATATCTATCATCGTATCTATCTATCTATCTATTCAATTCAGTCTCTTCATATCTATCTATCTATCTATCTATCTATCTATCTATCTATTCAGTTCTGTTCATATCTATCTAATCTATCATCTATCTATCTATATATCAATTCAGTCTCTATCATATTCTATCTTATCTATCTATCTATTCTATTATCAATTCAGTCTCTTCATATCTTATATATCCTATCTATCTATTCTATCAATTCAGTCTTCTTGCATAATCTATCTATCTATCTATCTATTCTATCTATCTATCTATATCGTATCTATCAATTCTCTATCCAATTTCAGTCTCTTCATATCTATCTATTCTATCTATATATCGATCTATATATCTATCTATCTATGCTATCATTCAGTCTGCTTCGATATCTATCTATCTATCTATCTATCCTATCTATCTATTCTATCTATCTGATCAATCGTCTCTTCATATCTATCTAGTCTAATCTATCTATCAATTCAGTCTCTTCATATCTATATTCTATCTATCTATCTATCCAAAATTCAGTCTCTTCATAAAATCTATCATCTATCTACTATCTATCTATCAATTCAGTCTCTTCATATCTAATCTATTCTATCTATCTATCTATATATCTAATCTATCTATCTATCTATCTATCAATTCAGTCTCCTTCATATCTAATCTAATCTATCTATCTATTCTATATATCTACTAATCTATCTATCAATTCAGTCTCTCCATAATCTATCTATCTATCTAATCTATACTTATCTATTCTATATATCTATCATCTATCTATCAATTCAGTCTCTTCATATTCTTAATTTTTTTCCTAATTTTCTATTTTTTTCTATCGTATATATCTATCTATCTATCTATCAATTTCCAGTGCGACTTCCATATCTATTCTATCTGATCTATCTATTCTACTATCAATTCAGTCTCGTTCAATATCTATCTATCTAGTCTATCTATCTATCTATCTATCTATCAGTCTGTTCATATCTAGCTATCTATCTAGCTATCGTTATGTCAGCTCTTCAATCTATCTAATCTAGTCTATCTATCTATCTATCTGATCTATCTATCTATCTATCAATCAATCCCAGTCTCTTCATATCTATCTATCTATCTATCTAGTATATCTATCTATCTATCTATCAACTTCATCTCTTCATGATCTATCTATCTATCTATCTATCTATCTATCAATTCAGTATGTTCATATCTATCTACTATCTATCTATCTTGTCTATCTATCAATTCATCTGTTCATATCTGTCTATCTATCTATCTATACTATCAATTCAGTCTGTTCATATCGTATCTATCTATCTATCTATCTGTCTATCTATTCAATTCAGTCTGTTCATATCTATCTAATCTATCGTATCTATCTGGCTATCTATCAATTCAGTCTGTTCATATCTATCTATCTATCTATATATCGTATCTATCTATCAATTCGTCTCTCATATCTATCTTATCTATCTATCTTCAATTTCAGGCTCTTCATATCTATCTATCTATCTATCTATCATCTATCAATTCAGTCTCTTCATATCTATCTAGTCTATCTATCTATCTAAATCTATCAATTCAGTCTCTTCATATCTATCTATCTATCTATCTATCTTATCTATCAATTCAGTCTCTTCATACTATCTATCTATCTATCTATGTCCAATTCAGTCTCATTCATAATCTATCTATCTACTATCTATCTAAAAAATTTTGTTCGTATCTATCTATTATCTAATCTAATCTATTCAGTCTGTTCATATCTATCTATCCTGTCTATCTATCTATATATCAATTCAGGTCCTTCATATATATCATCTATCTATCTAATCTATCTATCAATTCAGTCTGCTTTCATATCATATATCTATCTATCTAATCTATCAATTCAGTCTCTTGCATATCTATCTATCTATCTATCTATCTATCTCTCTATCAATTCAGTCTCTTCATATCTATCTATCTATATATATATCTATCTATATATCTATCTATCTATCTATCAAATTCAGTCTCTTATATCATCTATCTATCTATCTATCTATCTATTCTATCTACCAATTCAGTCTCTTCATATCATATCTATCTATCTATCTATCTATCAATTCAGTCTCTTCATATCTATATATCTACTATCTATCTACTCTATTCAAATTCAGTTCTCTTTCATATCTATCTATTCTATCTATCTATCCTATCAATTTCAGTCTCTTCATTATCTACTTATCTATCTAAAAAATCTTAATCTATCTATCTTAATCTTATCTATTCTTTTATCCCAAATTCAAGTTTCTTCTTTTCATATCTATTCTAATTCTATCCTATTAATTTTAATTCTAAAATTCTATTTTCTTTAATTTTCTATCAATTTCAGTCTCTTCATATTCCTATCTATCTATCTATCTATCATCAGTCTCTTTAATCTATCTATCTATCTATCGTATCGTATCACATTCTTATCTTCTCTCTTTGGGT
>CM042170.1:67115033-67130025 GCA_023376005.1 Doryteuthis pealeii | reverse complement strand
AAGAGATGGGATATAATAAATCCCTATATTTAACTTGAACTTAGATCAAACTTGGGGTATATAAATCCCCTATATTTAACTTGAACTTAAGATTCAAAACTTGGGGATATATAATCCCTATATTTAACTTGAACTTAGATCAAACTTGGGGGAATATATAAATCCCTATATTAACTTGAACTTAGATCAAACTTGGGATATATAATCCCTATATTTAACTTGAACTTAGAATCAAAACTTGGGGATTAATATATCCCTATATTTTAACTTGAACTTAGAAATCAAACTTGGGGATATATAAATCCCTATATTTAACTTGAACTTAGATCAAACTTGGGGATATATAATCCCTATATTTAACTTGAACTTAGATCAACTTGGGGATATAATAAATCCCTAATATTTAACTTGAACTTAGATCAAACTTGGGGATAATATAAATCCCTATATTAACTTGAACAAAAAATGTAAAATACAAACAAACAATGAATGCTATTCCCTAACTGGTAATAATGTTGTACTACATACAAACCATTTAAATTTATAGACTAAGCGAAATTCAGTTGAAGAAACAGACAAATGACATGTTAGCACCACCGGTAATCTGAACATTAGCTACATAAATGAGAATAACCGCCCGTTGTTTGTTTTACTTTGAGGAAGCCGTATGTTTTGGTCGGCCATTTTCATTCATTTTTTTCATTAAGCAGTAAATAAACTAATAACAAATAAGGCGCAAAACATTTTTTTTTATTTTACAGCTAAACATTCTGACTTCATAAAATATGCTTTGAGAATTGGCTCCCGATTACGACAAGAAAGTTCCCGATTACGACAAGAAAGTTCCCGAGTCCGAAAAGAAGGTTCCCGAGTCCGACAAGAAATACCTGAAGAAGACCGGAGGGCATATCGGCCGAAATGTTGTACAAATAACATTGAAGATGGGGACAATAGTCCGAATAACGCAGATAATACTATGCTTTGAGAATATAAGAATTAGCGGTGTGTTAACTAATAGCGAACACCTATACTCTTATAATACATTAGGTTATCAAAAAATGTGTAACCTAACACAGAACATTCGGTAGGGAAAAACATGTCTATTAATACAATATAACATTCAACTATACAACGTATAAAGAGGGAACATATTTACTGTCCCAAACTACAAAAGAATTACAAGAGGTTCAAAGGAACATGAAGAAAGGTTAAACAACAAAGGGGTGGAATCCATTATTTTTCAGGAGGTCTGGGAACAAAAACAGACAACGCCTGTCGCTTCCAACGTCATGTTGGTAAAAGAGGGAGATTTTAAGGTTCACCCTGAGACGTGACCAAAAACAGACACGTAACAATGGAAAGCTCCCCCTTTAATGTAAAAAGTGAGACACACCTATTTTGTCTCCCAACAAGTATCATAGCAACGAAAGTTTGACTTCATCATCAGTTCTAGATATGTAGCTTCAACCACCTTATGTAGTTTTGGGTTAAAAATGAGGACATTCAATTTTGGGAGAGGGAGTCTAACCCCTTTTTGCAATTTTGGGAGTGGAGTCTAACCCCTTTGCAATTTTGGGAGCTGGAGTTTAACCCCTCTGCAATTTTGGGAGAGAGAGTCTAACCCCTTTGCAATTTTGGGAGAGGGAGTCTAACCCTTTGCAAATTTGGGAGAGAGAGAGAGAGAGAGAGAGAGAGAGTCAACCCCTTTGTAATTTTGGGAGAGAAGAGAGAGAAGAAGAGAGAGAGAGAGAGAGAAGAGAGAGAGTCTAAACCCCTTTGTAATTTTGGGAGAGAGAGTCTAACCCCTTTGCAATTTTGGGGAGAGGGAGTCTAACCCCTTTGCAAATTTGGAGAGAAGAGAGAGAGAGAGAGACAGAGAGAGAGAGAGAGAGTCTAACCCCTTGCAATTTTGGGAGAGAGAGTCTAACTCCTTTGCAATTTTGGGAGAGGGAGTCTAACCCCTTTGCAATTTTGGAGAGAGAGAGAGAGAAGAGAGAGAGAGAGAGAGAGAGAGAGAGAGAGAGAGAGAGAGAGAGAGATCTAATCCCTTTGCAATTTTGGAAGATGGAGCCACAGTTTAAAAAATAGCATTATAACATTCCATCGCGGTGAACAACGTTTTATTAAACGCTAATAAACTAACTGGTTTCTAAAATCTCAAACCATTTGACTCATCTGAAGATTGCTAAGCATGAAACTTATAGTTATGAGTTTATGATATCCATAATATCATTATTATTGATTATAAATCTGCTCTGCTTTATTAGTATTGAGCACCTTTTTATGCCAATACTTTTCTCATTTATTCTCTATTCATTCTATATATATATATATATATATATATATATATATATATATATATATATATATATAGATAGATAGATAGATATACGGACAAGCAGCACCTTTATTGTTCTGTTAACAAATTTGTATGTGACAATTCTAGAACCAAATCCGACAAAAGTTTACAAGTACCACACACGTTGTACAAATAAAGTCCAGTGTCAGGTTATTATGATGGCCGTTGTTTTAGCCACAGTAAATAAAAAAAAAAACTTGTATATCACCGAGAGTCGTTGGTAATCAACTCTGTTGATAGTTATTTCGTTGTGCGTACGCTTGGTGCTTAAATCGAATTTGGAAGAAAGCGACGACTTAATATGAAATCTCTTAGTTCAAATAAATCTGTTTGAAAATGATTAGTCTTCGATGGGAATACTTAATGCCTTATAATTGTAAACTATTTTTATTAAGAGTAATTACTTGAAATAGAATAATGGAATTCCAATCAGAAATAAAGGCAGACATTACAGTTAGGCCAAACATAATGAGAAATAGAATAAAGTCTTCCTCTTGGCCATTTAAAACTTACAAATTCTGCAAACAAATCCACATTTCTTCCATTTCTAACACCATGCATCTTCTAACAATCCTACCTAGCCTCTAAATATATAACATGTCAGGACTGTGGGGATTACTTGAAGTTTTAATTGTTTACTAAGGATTATTATTATTTTCACTCCTTTTGATTTTTGCACATCGGCATTAGCTGATGGAATTTCACTGGAGGCTGAAGTCTCCACAGGTCTCCAGGACTCTTCTGAGTATTCTAGCTGATTGCAGCAGTGCAGTAGTCTGGATGATCTCAATTCTTCCTCTGATTTCCAGATCCTGCAGTCTTTTTTTCAAGACTTTTTAAACCGTTCCAAGTGCACCAATTACAATTGGTATCACTTTCATCCTCATATTCCACAGCTTTTTAATTCTTTGACAAGGTCCATGTATTTGTCCATCCTTTCGTTTTCTTTCAGCTTCACTCTGTGATCTTTATTATTACTAGCAAATATATGCACCCTCCGGGTGCAAGTATTTAAGTTTTGATATAATAAAATATCATATTAAATTAGAAAGGCTAATGAAACTGAATAAGAATTCAGATAAAAATATTTGGAACAGAGGGGGTATGATTGAAAAATAGAACAACTTTGAAACTAACTATTCCATCATTTTCCATTGCTCCCCTGTTTCATTGGTAAATTTTCCTAATTTAACTATTTAGTAACTATTTAGAAGTAAAGGATAATATTACAGTTATTTCTTCTTGTAAATAAATTTCTTTTAAGATTTATCCACGAGATTTTTGTTTATATTTCTTAAGATAAAACCAAAAAATTTTTTTTGATTCTTTTATATTTAAGTATTCCTATCTTACTCGGATGGTTGGGTGATATGTGGCAGGTGGCTGTACAGCTGTTTTCTCGTGGGTTGTTGTTTCCACGTCTTGTTCAGGACCACACGCAGCATTCTTGTGCAGCTCCCATCTAGTTTACTCTCCACTCGTAAGATGGGCAAGACACGCAGGACACTGCTGGAGAAGCAAGGACGAACCCATAAATGACGCCCCCCCCCCTGTGGAAGCCAGCTCATTGGCACGCCTGTGTGGGTCGACTAGGAAAGACGTGATGATGATGATGATGATGATTCATATCTAATGCAAATAATTTTCTCATAAGAGAGAGACAGAGTCAGAGACAGAGACAGAGACAGGGTTGAGGGGGATGATATATTTGTTCATATGTCTGTTCTGCTTCTTCTACTTTGTCGGTCGCCAAACAGAAATATGAACAAATATATCATTCCCCTCAATCCTGTTTCTGACTCTGTCTCTGACTCTGTCTCTCTCTTATGAGAAAATGATTTGCATTAGATAAGAATCATCAGCATCATCATCATGTCGCGCTGTTGGCACAGATATCCATGACAATCTCTCTCGATCCGTCCCTATCACTCATCATTCTCGGGAGGTCCTCCGTGCAACATCCTGTATCCGCACAGAGCTGGTCAATGTATGTCTTTGCTGGTCGGCCCACACAGGCGTGCCAATGAGCTGTCTTCCACAGGGGGAAGTCACTTATGGGTTCGTCCTTGCTTCTCCAGCAGTGTCCCGCGTGTCTTGTCTGTCTTACGAGTGGAGAATAAACTAGATGGGAGCTGCACAAGAATGCTGCGTATGGTCCTGAACAAGATGTGGAAACAACACCCCACGAGAAAACAGCTGTACGGCCACCTGCCACATATCACCCAACCATCCGAGTAAGATAGGAATACTTAAATATAAAAGAATCATGTAACTGGTGGAAAAAAAAAACCTCTTAAAAAACAACTACACAAAAAAATCTAAATGTACACTTAACGCAATTTCCTTCCCTCCAGGAATAAAATAACCCTCCGACGGGCTGACATGCTATTAAAATAAATCGCTCATTTCAAAAGAATCTTAGATATTAAGAAAATCAATTAAATGATAAATAAAGTCATGTAAGTCAGTTTTTGAAATAATTTTCTTGAGAAAGTTGTCTTCATGCCTCGTTGATCTCTGATTGGCTGGTTTAAATATTTTTTCCTGGATTTCTATTGGTGCGTTTAATTGTCAATTATCAAAGATGATAAGCAGAAAAGGACGATTTTAATGGCGAAACGATTGGACAATTTATTGACTTGAGGCAAAATCGATCGTTTACGTTGATTATTTTTCACTTTTTTTTTCTAAACGTTTTTTTTTAGAATATCCAAAGTTAAATTAAAAAGAAAAAGAAAGAAGAAATATAAGAAGTTAAAACCAATCTTAGAGAAGAAGAAGAAGAAGAAGAAGAAAGGCGAGAAAGGGAGAAAAAGAAAAAGAAGAAATGAAACAAGAAGAAGAAGAAGAAGAAGAAGAAGAAGAAGAAGAAGAAGAGAATGGAAACGAAGAAGAAGAAGAAGAAGAAGAAGAAGAAGAAGAAGAAGAAGAAGAAGAATGGAAACGAAGAAGAAGAAGAAGAAGAAGAAGAAGAAGAAGAAGAAGAAGAAAAAAGCAAGAAGAAGAAGAAGAGGCGATAAATGAAGAAGAAGAAGAAGAAGAAGAAGAGGCGATAAATGGAAGAAGAAGAAGAAGAAGAAGAAGAAGAAGAAGAGGCGAAGAAGAAGAAAGAAGAAGAAGAAGAAGAAGAAGAAGAAGAAGAAGAAAGAAGAAGAAGAAGAAGAAGAAGAAGAAAGGAAGAAGAAGAAAGAAGAAGAAGAAGAAGAGAAGAAGAAGAAGAAGAAGAAGAGAAAAAAGAAGAAGAAGAAGAAGAAGAGAGAAGAAGAAAGGCGGAAAGAAAAAAAGAAAAAGAAGAAATGAAAAGAAGAAGAAGAAGAAGAAGAAGAAGAAGAAGAAAGAAGAAAGGTGAGAAAAGGGGGGGGAAGAAGAAATGAAAAAGAAAAAGAAGAAGAAGAAGAAAAAGGGGAGGAGGAGGAGAAGAAGAAGAAGAAGAAGAAGAGGAGGAGGAAGAAGAAGAAGAAGAAATGGAACAAGAAGAACAAGAACAAGAAAGATGAGAAAGGGAAGAAGAAGAAATGAAACAAGAAGAAGAAGAAGAAGAAGGAAAAGAAGAAGAAGAAGAAGAAAGAAGAAGAAGTGCGAGAAAGGGAAGAAGAAAAGAGAAAGAAAGAAGAAGAAGAACAAGAGCAAGAAGAAGAAGAAGTAGAAGAAGAAGAAGTTAATGAAATGAACGATGTATGCCAGCCTGAGGGGGGGGGCGAAGGTCAACCAGTACATTGAGTTATATATCAGCCAATCATCTTTCGTCCTCATTGATTGGCAATTTTGATTGTTTCCAATAAAGATAAAAATCCACCATTTTTTCTTCTTATGAATTCCTCACTTCATCCAACCCAGCCCCCCCCCCAAAGGTTGGATTCGATGGGGAGGAGTATATGAAAAAACAAAAAAAAACATTAAGAGACTCTAGGTAAGAGATATTTTGATAACATTTTATAACTCTCCGGCCATCTTCTGGTGCCGATTTGGAGTTTTTTGTGGCTTATGAATAAGAGCATTTAAGTTCATTGCTCTATCAAAACTCTCGCTAAGAGGTGCCATTTTGATGAGAATGTTTAGATCAGTCGGTAGAGCATCTGCCTAGGAATCGCCGGGTCCGTGTTGGATACACTATAAGTAAAAGCAAGTAAAGTCCACGGGGTGACCTAAAGTCAGTATCAAGCCAGACAGCAAGGAGTATATCCCCTTTTCACTAACGATAGACTAAGGAGATTGTTTTGGTGTCTGAGGTAAAGCGCCACACCAAAGGTCGGCTCCTAACAGATTCCTGTGTTACTCATACACTGATTTGGCGAGGGCCGGTATCGAAACCAGGAACCTTGCGATTCCTAGACAAGTGCTCTACTGACTGAGCTACTATAGTCCGCAAATATCAGTATTACGACGACCGGGGATGACCGGAGAGTTAGAAAATGAGGTAAAAATAATTCTTCAGGATTAGCAAATTTGATTTGTCTTAGCAAATATTATTTCTGTCTGTAGCCGTGTCAGTGCTACTGTATGGCTGCACCACTTGGATTTTAACGAAATGCTTAGAAAAAAGACTAAATAGGAATTTTACAAGGACACTGTCGAACAAATATGAAAATATATCATAAAGAACTGCGAGTCTAGACAACTATAATGACCTTTATACGCATCAGCACAAATTTGAAAAAAAAACAAACCCAAAAACAAGATTAAGAAGCTAGTCTTGATACTTTTTGAACGAAACCTTTTCGGCAAAACACAGGACTGTGCAAATTCCGCACCGTCCGTACTAAGCAGACCGACTTCAGTTTGAACTTTTTTTCTCATTTCCCTCAAATGAAACATCATCTCAAGGCTGAGGTTTGAGGACAGTATGTTACAATCTCTTGGGCCATCCTGTAGGCCTTAAGCCAGAGCGCTTGTCCAGTGGAATTGGTTCCTTGGTAATCCCTTGGTAAAGAGTCCTGAGTATTGGTAATCGTCTGGTAATCCTGAGTATTGTAAGTCGCTCCTCAATGAGTGCAATTAGAATTATGGCCAGTGTGGGGGTTTAAGTATACAGTACGCTGTATGACTAGTGATTGGCCGGAGGAATACACCAAGTGACTTTGGCTAGTCTATAAATCCAGGTAGGGAATTAGAGCACATATTATATTCCAAAATATTCCAACACAGCAAAATAAATATGGCGGCGCAACTTCACACCATATCAAACGAGAAGTCTCTTGGACGCCCTTACAATCTGACCTTGTGCCATAACTAAATTAAAATTAGTAAATTAGTATCAAAAGATGATTGCTTGATTTGTTTAACGGCATATCAAACGTTTTCGGGTCATGTAATGCCGAATCAAGTAATTTTGATAAGCAAATGACTCAGATTACTTACAGTACCTACAAGTGGATAGGCTTATCGATGCTCTAACTTCGAGGATCTAGCGGTATCCGGTGCTTTCATCTTGACTGATATATAAAAAATAAGAATCTCAGACGTCGATAAGATCAATTGTAAATTTCCATTTTTGTCGCAAATGACCGATCAACCGGGTTCGTCTACCACAGTTTTTCGGTCCTTAAAAAATATATTGTGCCATCGAAATAAACCTGAGCCTAAGATATAACTTAGATCTCCATAAGCACGAGTTCAAAATCAAAATTGATCCGTTGATTTTCAATAAGAGTTGCCAACCTGAAATATTATAAAAAAATAAAATCAATTCAGTTACTTTCTATATTGTCCTAATAGCAAAAGTTGTACGAGACATAAGCAGCAAGAAACGAGACATTTTTGGTTTCGCATTGTCCGTCAGGGGCGGGTGTAAGGACGGTAATCGAAATGGCGGGAGAATCTCTTTTGTTGCCGCGCTGACATAAAAAAAAAGTTTAATGTCAAGTGACAACGTAATCGAATAACAAACAGATTTTCAGCTGATCTGAACGAAAGGTCAATAGGTGCAGAGGAGTTTCTTCCCATTTTACTCCCATACACCCCCACCCCCTCGAGTCTCCCCCCTTTCTTCGACGCCATCTTTTTTCATCCCATTACAAGTAAAGAAAAGTGAAACAACTTAATTTTATAATTTGTAATAGTGTTTTTTTTTTCCTTTCGTCATTTCTATTAGGGTACGGGTGGCCAGGGTAGCTATATCCTGATAAAAACCGAACTCCTTGGACACCCGTATCCAGAATTCGGTCAGAGGTATAGTTGGGGGGAGACAGGAAGGCAGACTAATTGAAAACGCACCCTGCACCCAATGGAATAGGGGGGATCAGGGGTGGGGGTGACAAAGACTTTATAAATTTTAGTTCGCCTACTTCATTTTTGTTGACATTATACTATAACAAAAGTCACTAAATGCTAAAATAGACCCCTTAAGGACCTCCCCCCCTCAAGGAGATCCAGACCCCCCAACGAGACCCAGACCCCCCAAGGAGACCCAGACAACAAGTTTATAGTTACGTCCCTTAATATGATTTCTTTTTACCTACAAAAACTCGATTTTTATCACTGAAAATAAGTAGCTATTTAGTGGAGGCGCTTGTGTAACGGTTATTGTCGTAGGAAATAGAATCAACGTCCCGGGTTCAAATCCTGTTCGAAACTGTTTGCGTTTCACTTCGCTCTAATGCCCTTGGGTAAGGCACAAATCGATATGTTCTTACTCGGTAGTAGGATATATTGTGTTCTTCTGTTAAAGCGTTCGGCTAGAAACCATAAGGTTCCTAGTTCGATACCGGCCCTCGCCAACTCAGCGTATGAGTAGCACAGGGGTTGTGCGGTAAAGTAAGGAGCTGATGGTAGGTGTGGCGTTCCACCTCAGACGCAAAAAACAACCTCCTTGGTCTAGCGCTATTGAAAAAGGGATAGACTCCCTCGCTGTATTGCTGATACCGACATTAGCCCGCCCGACGACTTTACTTTACTTAGCCTTAATTTAGCAACCAATCTTGGAGAAGGAAAACTCTTAATCGAAATTAGCAATAACACCACTTAAGAAATTAATATTGTGACAATTCTGGATCGTAGCAGAGGCATTGGGCATATCTGGTTACCTCGTTCAGGTTCGAATCCTAACGAAGAACAAGAGGAAATGCCTACATTTCATAGAAGGTACATTATCCCCCAACTTTCAAAGGTTTCACACCTCAAATTGCTTCTCTTTTAAAATGTTACTCATGAGATACTTCAATGAAGAACGAATCCCTATCATGAAATATATTACTTGTATATTCAGAGAAAGGATGGAAGGAAAGATAAAAAGAAAGAAAGGAAGAAAAAGAAAGAAAGAAAGAAAGAAAGAAAAAAAGAAAGAGAATAAGTTAGAAATAAAGTTAGAAAGAAAAGAAGAAAGTGACAAAGAAAAAAGAAAGAAAGAAAGTAAGAAAGAAAGGAAGACAGAAAGAAAGTAAGAAAGAAAGGAAGAAACAAAGAAACAAAACAAAAAAAAACTAAATTTACGTCCACACTCACACATACGCACACACAAACTTGCATAGACACATACATATACACAGAACAGAATGTACACATATACATTTATACACCTACATAAAGATAAATATTTGCGCACACAAACATCCTTACATGTACACATAAGTATTCAAACAACTAGTTATATATAGGTAAATATGAACATTTCAGTTAAACACTTATTCATGAAATGTAGGTTTTTTGCTCACATATTTATTTTAAAGCAAACAATATGAAAGATCTATTTGAAAATGTCAACATGGAGGATATTCTCTCTTTTTTGAGGGAAATAAAATTATACCATAGAATATAGACATGAAACTAATCAATACCATACAACATAATCCCAAATAATGCTAACACATTGTTAAACCCAATTAATATAAAGTATAAACATAAATACACGATATGTATTACTTCCTAACCGTTAGGCATGACATAATCCCAGACGGGTTGATATGCCTTTGGAGGGAAATAAAATTATACCATAGAATATAGACATGTAACTAATCAATACCATACAACATAATCCCCAATAATGCTAACACATTGTTAAAACCAATTACTACAAAGTATAAAAATAAATACACAATATGTATCACTTCCTAACTGTTAGGCATGACATAACCCCAGATGGATTGACATGCCGTTAAAATTAATAAACAAACAAACAAGCACTTGGATACACAGATTTACTGACATAATTACTCACAGACATTAACAGGAACAAAGAGAAAAGTTGAGAATGAAAGTCAGGAAGAAAGAAAAAAGAAAGAATAAAAGAAAGAATAAAAGAAAGAAAGAAAGAAAGAATGAAAGAAAGAAAGAAAGATTGATCGATGTATTAGAGGCTTCACTTATACTCAGATTGGCGCTACATATTCTTTATGTCTACTTAAATGTTTAGTACATTTGCATGATTGTGTAGTCTATTATAGTCCTGACCAGTGTTAATGCATTTAGATTTCATTAGATTAGAAGAAATACAAAGAATAAGAACTCCCTCATCGCCCGAAAGAAACTTGCCTTGTGTATGACACTAAACTGCTTCCGGTTGTGGGAAACTAACAAGTCAAAAAGATCTGTTTGAAAATGATTTGTATCAAATAGGAATATTTATAACTGTGTAAAAATTATTTGTTTCAAGAATAGTTATTTGCTACTATAATTGATTATGAATTATGGTTTGTAGATATTTGAAACCCTGGAATTCCATGAAATATTTGAAACCATTCATGATGATGATGATGATAATGATCATCATCCTGTCGCGCTGACAGCGCTGATATCCATGACAATCTCTCACCATCCTTCCCTATCATTCATTGCTCCCGGAAAGTCCTCTGTGCAGCATCCAGTATCCGCCCAGAGCTGATCTATGTACGTCTTTGACGACCCACTCTGGCGCACCCATGTGTTGGCTTCCACAGAAGAATGTCACTTATGAGTTCATCCTTGCTTCTCCAGAAGTGCCCAGTGTGTCTTGTTCGCCTCACACGGATGGTTTGTGTGATATGAGGCATGTGGCCATACAACCGTTTTCTCGTGGGGTGTTGTTTCCACGTCTTGTTTAATATTGCACGCAGCATTTTCATGCAAGTCCTATCTAGCTTATTCTCCAGGCGCCTCGTTAGAGTCCAGGTAGTGCAGCCGTACAGTAACACTGATACAATTTTAAGTCATTGATGATTTCTCATTTTTTTATAGCAATATCAATATCACAATGTGACACTGAATCTATGACAAAGATTTTTTTCTATTATTATTTCATATTTATTGAACATTATGTGTACCAAAAAGATAGTTCGGTGTTCAATAACTTAAAATTGGTTAATTTTAAGACTTTTTGATAGCATTTTTGGATTCCTCAGGTACAAATGCTCTTATAAACCAAATTTTAGGTGTAGGGAAGCACCAGAACTCATTTTACAGACAAAAACAAATAACAAAAAGTTGCCATTTTTCGTGAACCCCACCAAATTTTGAGAGCTAAAAATCGACATATCTCCGCCAATTTTTGGAATTGGAAGCTCAAATTTTTGGGAATGTCTAAGTTTAATACTGTCCACACTGTAGAAAATTGAAGGGGGTGAGTGACAATTTTACTTTTTTCTGGATGATTTGACATGGAATTGCATATATATATATATATATATATATATATATATATATATATATATATATATATATATATATAATTGGTAAGTAACTCGTATAGGCGATCTGACAATAGTTGTCCTCATGTCTACGCTAGCACAAATGATATATATATATATATATATATATATATAGTATCGCCCATAAATAATTACAGTCAAAAATTGTTTTATACAGTTAATTTTCTTCTAAGCGCAAAATGCCAAGATTTAAAAAAAGAAAGACGCTGCAATGCATCGAGAAGCAAAATAGAATTATTATTATTATTATTATTATTATTATTATTATTATTATTCTTCTTCTTCTTCTTCTTCTTCTTCTTCTTCTTCTTCTTCTTCTTCTTCTTCTTCTTCTTCTTCTTCACGTTTCTTGCCGTGCCAAATCTAACCTCATCTATAAAGTGATATCTACGAAGGAAGTTGATGCGATTTTCATAGGCAAATAACAAGTCAAGCGTAAACTGAGAGTAATTGATATATATATATATATATATATATATATATATATATATTCATTTGTTTTTGTTTATAGATATACATGTATATATATATATATATATATATATAATATATGTTTTCACACACACACACTCTCTCTCTCTCTCTCTCTCTCTCTCACACACACACACACACACATATATATATATATGTATATTATAATATATGTATATATAAAATATATTTATATATATATATATATATTAACGAATGAGAAAAAACCGATATGCGGAGAAAACAAAAACAAAAATAATAACGATCATTTAAGAAAGTGGGATAGAATAAAGTGTTCGTTTAACCCCCACCCCCCAAAAAAAACTAAACAAAACAAAAAAAACCCCAAAAACAAACAAATATCAACCCAACAAAAAAAATAAACTTTCAAGTTTATATATATATATTGCACTCCCATCTTTTGTTCGTCCACTAACTTTTAATATGGTGATCACGCCGTTTCTTCATTCCGATTTTAATTCAAGATGAGAAGCTCCCGAGGGTGTAACGGTTATCATCGTAGGAAATAGACATGACAATTTGAATTTAAATACTGGACGAGGCCGTTTGCATTTCACTTTGTGCTAATACTCTTTTGAAAAGTATGCATCCTTCTATTCTTGTTCTTGTTATGGGTAAATAGTAGGGCAAACTGGGCTCTTTAACCTTGGTATGGCAACCGGTCTAGGAGAAGGAAAACTCTGAATTCAACCCTGTTAAACCCCGCTTAAAAATTAACCTGCTCGCCTATACGAGAAACTGACAGTTACCAAGTGCTGATGACTTTATAATCTAACTATTCTACCTCCTGTTATGGGTAAATGGTCAGACAGATTGGGCTCTTTAGCTTTGATATTGTTGGAATTATTTGCTATATAAGGTGTGCTACAATTCCCCACCTGATATTTATAGACTTGCCGTGGTCACGTGGTTTATTCCTTTGCCAATCACTAGCCATACTGCAAGGCTGATACACTACTTAAACACTGATACTGGCCATAGTTCACTTGCAACCATTGACGAAGGAACTGAGGATTCTTTACCAAAAGATTCTTTATCAGAGGATTACCAAGGATCCAATTTCACTGGACAAGCGCTCTTGCTTAAAGTCTACAGGATTGCCCATAAGATTGTAACAGATATGGCAACCGGTCTAGGAGAAGGAAAACTCTTTTCTTGTTAGTGAAACTATTTTGAGAGTTCCTCCTCCTCCAGGTCCCCTTCCTCTTTCTTCTCCTCCAATACCTCTCTGCCATTTCACTTATTTATATTTTCAAAACTTTGCTCATGACATTGTAATGTTATTCCACTAGTTTACTAACCAAGTCAATGAGGCTCTCAGTCTTGTGTTCTTGATTCTCAGTCCAAATCGATCAGTTGTTTTACTAATCGATACAATTTATCAATACATTACTTTACAATCAGGAATCATTCAGCAATAACGACTTAGTATTTTTGCCAATATTGAATCATGATAAACTTTCCCTCTTTCACCCCCCTCACCGCCCCCACACCGCCCTTCACCCCCCACCGCATCCATAATTTCTCCATTTATTAAACCACCGAGATTCTTTATTATCTTCTTTCGGGCAAGTGTAATTTCCGGGGAATGCGCGTGCCATTTTGTCAATATATTTCATTACGTTTTCCACTTGCTTCGTTACCCATGACCCGGTCAGGGACATCCAAGATTTATTTGCCCCCTCCTCCCGGAATCTTGGTGTGTAAAAGGGTCATCACCTACAGGAAGAGAAGCTAAAATAACCGTCTATACGATTAAGTCATTTAATATGGAATATATAGGAGATCAACTTCACGAAAATTCGGTTCAAGAAAAAAAAAAAAGAAAGAAAACATCTATTAATAATGGAGATTCGCTTCCGGTTTTTGTCTGTAACAAAAACTACGTCACTGCTTACGTCACTATACCTGAAATCGTCATAACAGAATAAATACACTCAAAATTTGAGCATTCAACATTAGACAGTCCTCATTGTTTTTTAAAACAAAGAACTTAGTTTCGATTTCAAATTGTTTTATTTTTTTTTACTCCTTTAATAAATTTGATGATTTCATGATTTATGGTTCAAACTCTCCGACATTTAATTTTTAACTTCCACCTCCTCAAGCAATATCTTTCAAAAATGTATTTTTACATCGCCCGGAGGGTGTTTTTTATTTTGCTAGTTTTTGTAATTATTGTCCGGAGTTCTTACCCACTAACACGGAACAACTTTTGTAAGTGGCATTCTCATTGGCCGGAGAGTGTCACGTGAGAGCTGAAATCTGTGGGATAAGCTTAACAGTTAAGATGCTCTGAGGAACCCAGCCGCTAAAATATGGCGTCCTGTGAGTTCTTCTCTGTGGGTATTGGAGGTGGGGAGGGGAAATAAAGATGTTGAAAACAAACTACGTCTTCGAGATCATGATTACAAACTAACAATTTAGACACGATGATGTACGAGACAGGGAACATCCCAGTCAACCCCGCACGGTCCAGAAAACAAAGGGACTTGGGAACTCAACCCGGTTTGACGGGTTAGAA
>CM042170.1:67095033-67107533 GCA_023376005.1 Doryteuthis pealeii | reverse complement strand
GGTCTGTTCGTATCTCTCTCTCTCTCTTCTCTCTCTCTCTCTCTCTCTCTCTCTCTCTCAGTCAATGTATATCTCAATTAGGCACCTCAATCTGTTAAGGTCTATCACAGTAGGTTCATATCTATCTATTTACCTTAATAATGCTAAGGAAACTGAACCTCGCAAATAATACATATTATTCTGTCCCATAACAGTTGTTATGTATTATTGTGTATGAAAATTCAACTGACAATGTAACAATGATTTTAAAACTGAGGCATTAAAAGTATTAAGCCGATTTGTGTGTGCGTGTGTGCGTGTGTGTATGTGTATGTATGTATCTGTGTGTGTGTGTGTGTGCGTGTGCGTGCGTGTGTGTGTGTGTGTGTGTGTGTGTGTGTGATGACCAAAAAAACAAACATTGTTGTTAATTGAAAGGAGAAGAACGAAGAGAATCCGAAACAGGAAGATATGTTTAGATTCCCGGATGAGGAACTGAGGTCGCAAAGCTGTCACAAAAATCCTATGCCTTGTTTTTCTCTTTAAACGCGGAAGACATTGTTGTCGACTTCCCCTGGCGAAGTTTATTAAATCAAGTAAAACTCTTGATTGAGTGGAGTAAGTAAATAGGCACGAGCAATCTGAGTGGAAAGATGGATAAATAAACTTGTGCGTTGCGAACAACGATTGTCCACATGGTTGATGGGTTGGCTAGTTGGGGGGTGTGTGGTCTGAGATCCAATCAAATTGAAAGATGCCAAAACGAGGTTCTTGCAAAAGGAATAAATAAATAAATGTAAAAAGGAAGAAAGGAAGAAAGAAGTTGAAAGAAAGGAAGAAAATAAAAAAGAAAGAAAGAAAAGGCATGAAAGAAAGAAAGAAAGAAAGAAAGAAAGAAAGAAGTTAAAATAAAAGAAAAGAGACGAAAGAAAGGAAGAAAGAAATTGAAAGAATGAAAGAAATGAACAATTCAAAGAAACAAAACGAAAAGAAAACATAAAAAATTCTAAAACAAAGAAAAGGTGGAATGAAAATTAATACAAAACTAAAAAAGAAAGAAGAAAAAGAAGGAAATATATCAGTGAAAAACAAATAAAAGAAAGAAAAAGAAATATGGGAAGAAAGAAAGAAGGACCAAGAAAGAAAGAAAAGAAGGAATGAAATTTAAAGAAAAGAAACAAACGAGAAAGAAAAGGAATAAAACGAAAGAAATAAAGAACGAGTAAACAAGAAAGGATGAAAAGAAAGAAGAAAGAAAAGACAAAATAAATGAGAAATAAAAAAGAAAAAAGGAATAAAGAAAGGAGAAAGAAAAGAACGAACGAAAAGAAAGAAAAGGAAAGAAAACAAAGAAACCGAAGAAAGGAAGGAATGGAAGAAAAAAGAATAAAAAAGAAAGAAAGAAAAGAAAAACGAAAGAAATAAAGAAAAATAAAAGAAAGGAGAAAATAAGAAAGAAAAACTGACATATATCTGAATTAGAAAAATTATCGTCTACCATTATATTGTTAACATTCATCGGAATTTATTAGCAACTAGCAGGACCTGTGGATAAACCACAGTATGATAATTTAATTATTACAACGGTTGATATATTTACTTAAGAGCTATTGCTAAATAATTCAATATGTAAAAAGTACAATAATCTTGACGAGCAGGACCTGTGGATACACCACAGTATGATAATTTGATTAATACAACGTTTAATATATTTGATATATTTACTTAAGATATATTGCAAAATGTAAAAAATATAATAGTCTTGATTTAACTCTTTCACTCTTTTTTACCCCCCTCTTTCTCTCTTTCCCACCCTCTCTTTATTTCTTTCTTTCTTTTTTAAACCCCCTCTTTCTATCTTTACCACCCTCTCTTTCTTTCTTTCTTTCTTATAAATAATTTTTCTTGGGCGATTTGTACGGTCCCATTTAGAGATCATTTGGACAGATTAAAATTGGATGAACAAAAAAAAAAAAGGTATACATAAGGATTTGGCGATTAAACGACTCCAGATAATTAAGATTTATATTTGTGCATTTCATTTTGGACGATTTGGACGGTCTCATTTTTAACCAGAGGGTGGTGCAAGATGATAACGGACGGAAGATTTAGGAACAAGCGTATTAATTATTAACAATTGAAATGTTTACAAAATAAATTATCTTTTAATAATTAACACCGAATAGAAATTATAAAAAACATACAGCATATTCATAGAAAGTTCGGGTATTAGCGCTATGTGAAATGCAAACAGCCGTGTCCAGGATTTGAACTCGTGTGACCGTGTTCATTTCCTAAGACGGTAACCATTACACAATGCGCCTCCTCTTCCAAGTTCTAATCTTGTCTTATTTAGTTGGCAGGTTCTTTGAGAAGACATATCAGGGAGAACACACACACACACACACACACACACACACACACACACACACACACACAATATATATTATATATATATATATATATATATTGATTAGGAAGCGTGTGGTGTAATGGTTAAAGTCATGGGAAATGGACTCGTCGCCCCGAGTTTAAATCCTGGACGTGGTAATTACATTTTAATTAGTGCTAATACACTTGGGAAAGGTATGAGTCCTACTCTCCCTCCAGCTATGGGTAAATAATAGGACAGAATGGGCTCTTTAACCTTGGTTAGGCAACCGGTCTAGGAGAAGGAAAATTCTGAATTCAAAACTGTTAAACTCCGCTTAATAAACTGACCTTGTGTCACATCCTGCTCGTGCGGAGGGGTTGGTAAATATATATATATTGATTACGATACATTTTTCTCATGAAATAGACCATATGTATTTACTAATAATTTCAAATGTGTATTTACTTAACCCCTCCGCTACGAACAGAGTGTCATCTTATAATAGCATCCCGACACACATACATACAAATTCTCAACATTTCCGTACTTCTCTCTCTCTCTCTCTGACAGCTACTCTCGCTTTCTCTATCTCTCATCCTCTCTCTCTCTCTCTCTCTCTCTCTCTCTCTCTGACAGCTACTATCACTTTCTCTATCTCTCACTCCATATTTGTACCATTTTGCTGTGCTCGCAATTAGCTCGGTTCGCCTTTGATCAAAAAATGGTCTCGACTGTCTCTTTCCTTATATAATCTAGCAGATCATGCTCCCACAATCCTCCTGCTTTCCGGTCTAATCTTATTATAATGGAGATTGTGTGTTTTTCTGTCTGTAACCGAAACTATATTACTAATCAAGTCACAATTAACATAGTTATTTTCATCACATTTTTCATGATTTTATTTATATTTAAACCTCAATTATTATTAATAAAATTGCTTCACCTTTTTATTAGTGTTGTCCATATCTACATACTAATAACAGGCTATTGTATTTATATATACAAAAAATAGCGGATTATAGTGTGAACGGGAAGGCTAATTTGCATATTAATATTAAAAATGTGATTTTATTAAATATGTGCTTAGTATTATTGATTTCTAACTGTTTGGTTTTATTTTAATGAATATAAGCAAAATCTCTCCAATGAATCTTAAATGAAATCCATTAACAAGAAAAAAATAACTGTCATTTTATTTCTTTAACTAATTTAACTAAATAATTAAATAAGTAAAATTCAGCAATGAAAGACGGCAGTGATGGAAGAGTAAGTTTCATTTCTATTTTCTATTATACCCCCACTCTGTTTCAAATCTTTTATCTGCATTCTTATTAGACTTTCTAATTTAATACGATATTTCATTACATTAAAACTTAAATACTTGCACCCGGAGGGTGCATATATTTGCTAGTACATATAAGATATTCGCTTACTTTCAACTTCCCCTTTTCCTCATTTCGTAGAAAGGTGAGCGATTTTTGAGTCTTTACTCTATATATTTAAATTACACCGAGTAAAGCTAGTTTGAATTTAATGGTTTCTTTCTCCTAGACTGGTTGCCATACCAATGCTAAAGAGCCATGGATACCATACTATTTACCTATCCCTGGAGAATATGGATTCATGTGTTTCCCAAGAGTATTTACTTACCCAACCCTCCATAACGAGCAGGATGCGACACAAGGTCAATTTTGAAGTGGATTACAGCCGGTTTGAATTCAGTTTTCTTTCCCTTTGACCGGTTAACATGCCAAGGTTAATGATTATCATCATGATCATGTCGTGCTAGCAGCACGGATATCCATGACAATTTCTCGCCAACTATCCCTATCATTCATTGCTCCCGGCAGGTCTTCTGCACAGCATCCATTATCCGTGCAGAGTTGGTTAATGCAGGTCTTTGCTGGATGACCCGCACTGGCGTTCCCATGTGATGGCTTCCATAGAAGAACGTCGCTTATGAGTTCGTCCTTGTTTCTCTTGCTGTCCAGCATGTCTTGTTCGTCTCATTCGGTTTGTGTTATAGGAAGCAAGTGACCGAACAGCTGCTTTCTTGTGGGGTGTTGCTTTCACGTTTTTTTTTTAGAATCACACGCAGAATGTTTGTGTGGCTACCATTTAGCTCATTCTATACACATTTTTTAGGGCCATGCAGTAGCACCGACACAACTGTGGCTTAGAAGAATTGTCGTTTTAACTTCTCAGTGAGATCGGACTTCCATATGACTGTTAATCTGTTTATAGCAGACCGTGCCCCCACCTTGCGTGCATTAACATCGTTTTCTGTGGATAATATATTAGTCTGCCCGATTATTTATTCATAGCCAAGGAGAGAATAGTTGGATTCAATCGGGTAGGATGTAACACAAGTGTGGGGAATTCTCACAAGAATTCGCTTTATATGTTTGAACATCTTCTTAAATGATCAAACTACTTATAGGATTATATGAAATTATTACAAGATTATATAAAAAGTTGGTTATTTAATACCTAAAATGTAGAAGATTCGTTGGTTATTTCCTATAACTCCAACATAAACAAAGGGCAACCACTCTTGACTGATAAATTATTTGTTTATTTTCCCATTAAACTAACCCTAACCGTAACCGTAACCCTAAACTGTAACCCTAACCCCGTATTCTTTTTTCCTAGTCGATAAAAAACTTAAAAAACGAATTGGTTATTTCCTATAACTCCAACATAAACAAAGGGGAACCACTCTTGACTGATAAATTATCAATTAAAATAATATATGATTCAAGAGTGGTTCCCCTTTATTTATGTTGGAGTTATAGGAAATAACCAGTTCGTTTTTTTAAGTTTCTTTTTTTCTAGAACCAGATAGCGGCGGTATTGTCGATTGAACCCGAGACCTTTTTGCCTTTTCTCCAGCGAAGAGAAGCGGATGTGTCTTTTCCGGTACAGTAAACAAATGCTCACGCGGTTCATTCGATAATTTTGTAAGACTCTTTCTTGTTATTATCCACTTGTGAGTAACCTGCTCTTTATTTTTTATTATCTCTTCGATATAATCGCGGCAAGAAAAAAAAAAGGAAAAGAAAAAATCTATCTATTCTTTTTGATCCATCCGCAGGAAATACAGGAGGAAATAGAAAATCGGCAAAGGTAAGTAAAAACTGAACGCTTACCTTCAGTTAATATCTACCTTACCCCCAAGGAATACAAACAGATTTGTGCGACCCGTGGAATGCGAACCAGGTGTATTAGGAAAAATATTTTTTTTAATCGAATAAAGCCTTCTGTGTGATCAGGTCTTTCTTTAATACATAGTCATATCATAATGGAGACTGTGTATCTATCTGTCTGTAACCGAAACTATGTCACCACCATCATCACAATTACTTTAGTTATTTACGTTATATTCTCAATGGTTATTAAATACCCATTAACATAATTTAATTTTAATTAGCATCTTATTTATTAACAAGTCTAATTGAGACAGATTTGCCTCAAAACAGCCCATATTAGAAATATGCTTAAAATCCTACGAAGTGTGTTATATATCATTAAGAAATAAATGTTTACATATGTTTTCAGTATATGATCTGAATAATATGCATACCGGTTTTCACAAAACGGTGTTTGATAAATAATTACTTGGTGTTATTGATTTCAAATGTTACTGTTTTATTCTCAAACGTATTAAAAGCAATACCATATATAATTTTATATTGAAATCAATTAGAATAAAGTAAAAATAAGTGTAATCTTTTTTATGTTCGTATTTGATTTCATTCGCCTTTCAAAATCAAGATAATATTCAATTATGTTAAAACTAAAAAAAAATGAGTCTTTATTTTCATTGTAAGAAAGATCCATAATTCAAAGATACTTTTGCTGAAAGGAATTTCATGAAAATATTTAGTAAATGTAGAAGAAAACTTTTATTATCTCTCTGTTTTCTCCCATATACATTTCTTTGCACACAATTATATGGTTTCAAGTATTCCTACCCAATACTAATAATTTGCACACAGTTACATGGTTTCAAGTATTTTAATCTAATACAAATGATTTACACGCTTATATGGTTTCAAGCATTCCTATCTAATAAAAATAATTTGCATTTTTATAATAATAATAATAATAATAATAATAATAATAATAATAATAATAAATAGATAAATAAATGAATAATAAATCCATCAGACATTAATTGGGCGGGAAATTGTTATTTAAAATATTAAAAACATGGCCGACTTTTTTCTCCACTAAATATCAGACTTATTCTATTAAAAACACGCAACATTAGATTTTATTCTTAAGAAAAAAACATTATAAAGCACGTGTTTTGACTTTAAAGTAAAAATAAATAAATGAATAAATAAATGAAATAAAATATTGCGTTTACCCATTTTTAATGGGAGAAATTGCATATAAAAAATCCGGGTCAAAACTTGGTGTAGAATTATACACAAGTGCAAAAAGTGTCATGTTGAAAAAATCAGTTTCCTTACACTCAAGTGTAGAAAAAAAATCAGGGTGTATTCTTATACTTATAAGTTCAAAAATATATCTGTATCTATCTATCTATCTATCTATCTATAGAAACACACACACACACACACACACACACACACACACACATATATATATATATATATATATAAATTAAGGTCAAAATTTCGTCTAGCCTTATACTCTTGTGTAAAGAAAATCGGTTATTTCCTAGTTGAGTAACATGATATGACCCAGAAAAAACAGAACCCAAATTATTTATTTTCCCATTAAACAAACCCTAATCCTCAACCCTAACCCTAAATCTAAACCTAAAGCCTTACCCTCACCCTAATTTGTGGGTTCTGTTTTTTCTGCGTGACCCTGTAATATCAAGTCACTCAACTTGGGGGGGGGGAGGTTTAGGGTTTAGGGTTAGGGTTTATGATTTATGGTTAGCGTTAGGGTTAGGGTTAGAGTTAGGGTTGGGTTTTAGGGTTAGTTTGATGGGAAAAATATTGGTTTCGTATTATACTCGAATAAAACAAAAAAAAAGTAATAATTTCGTAATAAAAACCCTGGTAAAAATTTGCAGTAGCCTTATATTTGAATTAAAAAAAATCATAATTTAAGAAAATAAATCTTGAACTCATTGGAAAAAAAGTAAATACATTTCTTTTTTCATTTTCCTGATTAAAACTGATACTACATCTTTCTACTTGAAGGAATAAATCAAAATTTATGCAATATCCACTGTGAAACTGCATTCACTACAATATCGGAACTAAGTGCATAAAATGGACAACTGAACAACCACCACTTATGTTTATAGATTATTCCAAGTAGCGGGAGCTGCATTGACCAATGAAAAAAAGGCACAAAACGTATTTAATGTCATTGATAAATTGTCCCAAGATCACTTGCTTAATGGACTGCCACACGAAAGGACCAACAGATCAATAAACAAGGATTAAAACTGATACTACATCTTTCTACCTCAAGGAATAAATCCAAATGTATGCTACAAGTAATATCCACTGTGAAACTGAGCTCAATACAACGGTGGAACTAAGCGTCTAAAATAGCAACATGAATTGTAACAGAAATAGTCAATTAGTCAATAAAATCCTGTTAGCAATATCTTATTATAATGGATATTCGGTGTCTGTCTATAACTGAAACTACATCACTGCTTACGTCACAATACCTTCAAAATCAAATTTTGAAAGAAGTGAAAGAAAATTAACAAAACGGACACTTTAATCATTTGGAATGTGAATTGTTCATTCAACCACTGTTAAATTAGTATGTTAGAACAGAATCTAAACAGTTTATACTAAAATCAATATTTTCCGAATAACCTAATATTAGTGGTTTTATAGTGTACCAACTCTTGTTATGTTATTTATGCTAAGATTAGATTTTTGTAAACAATTATATGGTTTCAAGTAACTCTTCTTATTTAGATAATAATAATCTATCAGGCTTTATATAGCTTTGAGTAATTACTTTTTTCTAATAAAAGTAATTTCACTGCTGCATTACCTAGAGAAGACGGCAAGAGGAATTGGTTGCAATGTAAACTCGGATCGAAATGAGTTCATTTGTTTTAAACAAGATAGAAGCATCTGCACACTTGATTGCATGACTCTGAAGTCTTTATAGACCAGTACACATACCTAGGTAGTCATATCTCATCTAAAGAAAGTCATGTCAATATGTGTATTAGCAGTGCCTGATGAAATTTCACAGAATACAGGCCGAATAATTTAATGAAATGTACGAGGGTAATCCCAAAAGTAAGGTCTCAAAAACACTGGAGACACAGTGAAACTATTCATGCGGCTATTGGCAACACTGTTTTGTTTGTTGTGCATGCGTCTCATTGCCATGATCAGCCTTGGATTGACAGACGTTTATAACTGATAGAACACAATTTAAACAGTTTATACTTAAATGGGACGATATTTTCTGAACAACCTAATAATACTCATATTGATCCGACGCAAAATCCAGTTGACCACAATAGGTAGAGGGTTAAAAAATGACAATTGAACGGTGATGGAATATGTATTTACCCAACCACGGGTAGAATATGACAAAAGATCAATTTTTAAGCGGAGTACAGCTGGTTTGAACTCGGGGGGGGGGTCGATGAATTCATACATTCCCCAAAGGCATTTGTGCAAAGTAAAACGTAATCAACCAAACTAAAGAATCCAGCGAGGGATTCTGTCCCCTTTTCACTAGCGTTAGACCAGAGAGATTATTTTTGCATCTCGGGTGGAGCACCACACCTACCGTCAGCGTTCCCCACTTGAATGCATAGACCCAAGCTGTGCTATTCATGCATTGAGTTTGCGAGGACCGGCATCGAACCTGTGACCTTGGGGTTTCTGGGCGGATGCTCTACCGATAAGGAAGACTGATAAGGCAGTCTAGTTTTATTCTTTTTTTTCTTTTAATTATTTTGAGACCCCTCCTCCCCCCCCCCAAATAACCCCTAGACAATAAGGGGAAGATAGGAAATTATTATAAAGAGTGATTGATAAAAATGTCAAACCACACTTCCCCCACAACACTCCTGACAATCGGAAGTGAACCATGGAGGGATACACCCTCCCCCTCCACTTTTTAAAAAGGAAAACCACTAAGAGTCAAATTTCGCTTCGCTGGTTAGAGAGAGAGAGAGAGAGAGAGAGAGAGAGAGAGAGAGAGAGAGAGAGAGAGAGAGAGAGAGAGAGAGGGGGAGGGGTAGCGGAAAAAGAAAATACTGCAATTATTTGCAGGTGCTTGTGACAAGTTTCATTGGCCGATCAATAGACTGAAGGCCGAGAGATCCAGTTTTTCATCACAGATGTTTCGCAGAAACACATTAAATTTAGGGTTTACCAAAACTATGCTCGTTTTTCTACCACGTGACACCTTATGGAAATTCTCGAGTTTTTTTTTCATGCTGCTGTCATGCTCTACATATGGTATATTCCGATGATGCTAACTCTTCGTAAACTTATGTAATACTCGAGATATCTCCGTATCTTTCAATGTTCCTAGTACGAGGCTGAGTCAAAAAGCAATGTCATTTTCTTTATTTCATGTGAAGCCTTTTTTTTAATAAGCATTGAGACCCTAACGAGTCTCAGAGCAAGAATCCGACGCGTAAGATTCAACTTGCCAATCAACAATGTCCTCCTTCTGCATGACAATACTCGACCACACACAAGCATCAGGACAAGGGAAAAAATCGCCTCATTCGGGTGTACAACTTTACCGTATCCTCTATATTCACCAGATTTAGAAAGAGGATTTCAGAGGCAAACATTATTCCAGTGACGAGGAAGTGAAATCTGTTGTTAAGGAATGGCTCAAAGAACAGTCAATAGAATTTTACAGGGCAGGGATACATGCTCTCATTCGAAGTTGGAACATTGCTATTGAGAGAAACAGTAACTCTGTAGAAAAGTAGGGATATGATCCACAGAGGACCAGCTTCATTTTGATGTATGATACATGTTTCTGTGTTGGTAATTATACCTGTCCTAAACAAAATGGCATTACTTTTTGACTCAGCTATGTGGAGAAGTAGGGATGTGATCCACAGAGGACCAGCTTCATTTTGAAGAATGATACATGTTCTTGTGTTGGTAATTATACCTGTCTTAAACAAAATGGCATTAATTTTTGACTCACCCTTGTACATTTGACAAGTTTTGAAGTTTATGTAATATTCTACGAGGGAAATTCATTAACTATCCGCACTTGTTTTTTATGGATGTCGAGCTCATTGAAGATGATTTGGTTGGCAGAACCATGACTAATATACAGAGAAGAATCTATCTCATCAATAATAACTCGCCAGTACACCCACACCATCTCTCGAGCTTGCTAAATATTCTCACCAGGTTGACGGGCGTCACGTTTGTCCGGGCACTTTTGAACTTCTCTATCAACTCATACACACTTCTAAGCTATAGAGCACTATCCCCGTATTGTGCTAAAAATCTCTGATGAATTTCAGCCCTTGACACTCCTTCCGACCAGAGAAGTTGGATCACTGTTTTTTGTTCTTCCTTGGTGCATGTTTACACTGTAAAGACAGCGGGCATATTTATACTGTAAATACAGCAAGCAAAATGGTGCGACCTGGCTAAAACTTCGATCATGTGGCCACAACAGTGACAACTATAAGCATGCACAGAACGCAATGTGATCATTTTTGACTCTCCCTCGTACATATGTAATTTCAAAAGTAGTTTTCGTCATTATAAAACCTGACAGAAATAGTTGAGCTCAATGAAATATACGAGCAAACCAGAATGTGTCGCATGAATGACTTTGAGATACAAATAAATCAACAAATTTCGGCCATAAAACAACTAATCATTTTTTCTATTTATACAAAAATCGGACCCTAACAGGTACTACTACATCGGGTCAGAGTGGACCTGGGAGTAATGGTGATGAAGAAGTATTCCACATTCCCACGAGCTCCAGAATTTAAACTTCACAATCAGATAAAGTTTAATGTCATTCCCAGGACATTATGACCATCAACCGCCACCTTTAGGACGTGTTAATTATATTTCCCTTAGCGCTAATACCCTTGGGAAAGGTATGAATTCTACTCTCCCTCCAGCTATGGGTAAATAGCAGGGCAGACTGGTCTATTTAACCATGGCTAGGTAACCAGTCTAGGAGAAGGAAAACTCTGAATCCAAACCTGTTAAACTCCGCTTAAGAAATTGACGTTGTGTCGCATCCTGCTCGTGCGGAGGGGTTGGTAAATATAAATATAATAAAAAGGCCTGGGAGCTTGCCATAAGGGAAATAGGGTTATAAAAATCATATAGGTGCTAGGGTTTGACGTTACAAGCCGATTGATAGGAAGGGGGATTTCCGAACGCCTGTCTGGCCCAAAGTGGAGTGTTGCATGCCATTGACTGCTCGGTCACCAGGGTTCCATCCTTAAGCATCATGCGTTGCACCCCACGGCCAACAAGTGGCCTTATTGGAGGGTCTTACCCTTCTGCAGAGGTGTGGTCGGGGTATTATAAAGCCCCAGCCGACAAGACTGAGTTACGAAAATAATCCCCAAGGTGAGGTTTTTAATTAAAAGAAAGAAAAAGTTCTTGTCATCCAGTAGATGATGCCGTTCCACCGGATCAAAGAGGGAAATAAAAGAAAGCAAAAACACAATCAAATACATAGATCTTGCCAGAGAAATAAAGAAATTGTGGAAGATGAAGGTGACAGATATATCCAGAGCAATATTTATCTTTGAAAGGAAGGAAAAACTCAACACCGTTATTCCATATGGTGCGATGTGTAAATTGTCGTCTAAATTACGCAAAAATTAAAATAATACTGACATCTCACCATATCAGTTATGTTTACTAAAATTTAATAAAGACATTTTGAAATACTATAGATTAAATTTATTTTTAAAAAGAATCGTCATTGGCTTTAACCACTGTCTCCAGATGACTTCGGAATCTTCTTCAAGACTTTCTGACGGTCTTCTTTTTAAATTGGTAATTGCTGCTGTTATCATTGCCTTCAGTTCATTTTTGGTGTTACACAGACTTTTGTTGGTCTCTCGCTCAACCGCGACTTATTCACTCACTTACACACACTCATATATATATATATATATATATATATATATATATATATATGTAGTCGGTGTGTT
>CM042170.1:67072533-67092533 GCA_023376005.1 Doryteuthis pealeii | reverse complement strand
ACCGGCAAAAATTCAAGGCCCCCCCCCACACCCCCAGGGCCGGTTTGTGGCACGAGGGGGGGGGGGGTCGGGTTCTTGGGGTGTGGAAGGGCGCGTTAATGTAATATTACGACTGAAAATGACAATTGAACTGTGAAAGATGTTGGCCAGATAAGACTGTATATTTGTTTCTTTTTAGGATGGCAGAGTTTAGTGAGTTGGTAATTTGACGAAAAATGGGGGGGGGGGGGAGAAACAGGGTGATCACGTGATTTGTTTAGTGCTTAGAAGCGGTAAAGCATAGACTAAAAGATACCCTGAATAAGAATATATATATATATATACATACATACATACATATATATATGTTGAAGAAATGAATAAAGGAAAGAAAGTATAGAATGGATAATATAGGATATTTTAATCAATATTACTTACACGTGTTTCGGTCAGGAGTTTATCCATGTGTACATTATTCAAACTATTATTATTTTTAAAAAACCAAATGAAATGAAATAATAATAATAGAAAAAATGTAGAAGTGTTCCGCACACAAAGAAAATTCGACCTTCATGAAAGTACATCCTTATTTGAATATATATATATACAATAAATGAAGGAAAAACTTGTTTCATTACAATAATTTATTTCAACCGTATTACTACGGCATCTTCAGGTAATCACAAGAACATGACTCTTACTGAGAATTTCCTAAAGTAACATCGCTTTTAAATCTATCAATTTGGGGGGTGGGAGCGGAGGGTTTGAGATGGGCAGAGATAATTTATTTAAATGAGGAGGTGAGGCTTATACTTTGGATGGGGTGTGGCTCAGATGTGGAAATGATTTCTTCGGAAATAGTTCTAAGAGTGTACATACAAAATGAGCAATAGTAAAGAACTAGAAATAAGGAATAAAGAATAAAGCAACCAAAATAATAATAAGCAAAAAATAGTAAAAAAATAATTTAAAAAATAATAAAACATGGAATAATAAAAAAACCCAGTAAGAATTAAAAGATAAAGGTAAAAAATAAAATATAAACAATAAAATATAAAATTAAAAAAACATAAGAAATAAAAAATAAAAGATAAAAAGTAAAAAATAAAAAATAAGAAGTGTTTTAATTGGAGTCGTACCTAATTTTGAAAATTAATTAATTAATAATGAATTAGGCGGGAATACCTATTAAATGTATGGCTAAACAAATCGAGAAAAATCAATCTTTGCTGATGAGGCCTAATAGGCCGAAATGTACATACAGAGATTGATTTTTCTCGATTTGTTTAGCCATACATTTAATAGGTATTCCCGCCTAATTCATTATTAATTAATTAATTTTCAAAATTAGGTACGACTCCAATTAAAACACTTATTCTCCCAAAAAATTATCGGCAAAAAGCCATTCTAAACAAACCTTGTTTACAACTTATCATATCGTCGTGTAATAAAGTCACTAGAAGAGGAATATTAACCTACTCTAAACAAATCATAAAATCTAAGAAGTCCGTTTAGTGTAAGGGTTATGGGATCGGCCTGTCAGCTTGGCAGTCCGGTTTCAAATCACGCACAGGGCGGTCTTCCGATCTATATCTCTGCTGATGAGGCCTAATAGGCCGAAATGTACATACAGAGATTGATTTTTCTCGATTTGTTTAGCCATACATTTAATAGGTATTCCCGCCTAATTCATTATTAATTAATTAATTTTCAAAATTAGGTACGACTTCAATTAAAACACTTATTCTCCCAAAAAATTATCGGCAAAAAGCCATTCTAAACAAACCTTGTTTACATATATATATATATATATGTATGTATATATAATCGAGTGACGAAATATTCCTTGCGACGGAGTAGTTTTTCAGTTGTCGTAATTTGCAGAGCTCAATGTGTGCTCTTGTTGTCAGAGTCACAGAACAAAATTACATTAGGAAAAAAATAACAAAGAAGATTTAGGTTTAAAGCATTATAGACTATGTCAGGAATTATCTTTCGGTTCGCATGATTTGACGCAAAATAAGGATTCCTTTATTTATTCTTATTTATTTAATATTTGCCTGTTAAATTATTCTCAGGTGTGACCACTTAAGAAAAATCAGTTTTCAATTGACTTAAGAATAATAAATGAATCCTCATTTTGCATCTGATGATGGAAACCGAAAGATAATTCCTCTAGGTTCCCTGAAATAGTCTATAATGCTTTCACCAAAATCTTCTTTTTCATTCTTTTCTAATATATATATATATATATATATATATATATATATATATATATATATATATATATATATATATATATCAAGTGTTGCTATGGGTCCAATCGGAGAAAATTAGATATTCTATAAAAAAGAAAATTCGCAAAAATGTTCTTTTAAAAAAAAATGTTATTATCATCTTACATATGCGACGCGTGTTTCGGATCTTCTGATATCTTCTTCAGACATTAATTAACCATATTTTCGCAGAATATGAATATGTACATGTATATTGTCTGATATTTGATAGGTTGTGTGTGTGTTTGTAACTTATTTTTTGTTTATAACGATTATATATATATATATATATATATATATATATATATATATATATATATATATATATATATATATATGTGTGTGTGTGTGTGTGTGTGTGTGTATATATATATATATATATATATATAACAGGAGGATTTATAAAATTAGGCAAAAAATCGACTTCAATTGCAACTGAACAAACTTTGAATTGTTGTGTGGCCATTTCTGTTTAAAATTAACTTTAGAATTGTTAAACTTGTGTTCAAATGTTATCTATATATATATATATATAATATATATATATATATATATATAAACCTTTGGACTACTTGCACATGTGATTTTCGTATATTGATTAAGACTTGTGTAAACCAGCCACACTTTTTGGATGAGCTACAGAAAGACCATTATCTTACGCTGGTTGGAAAACTTGCAAGATGTGAAATAATAATAATAATAATAATAAATAATAATAATATAATAATAATAATAATAATAAAGGAGACCAGATCTAGTATTACTTAACAAAAAAGAAAGAACTTGTCAACTGGTAGCTTGTCAAAGAACTGAAAAAGCTATGGAATATGAAAGTCAAAGTGATACCAATTGTAGTTGGTGCACTTGGAACGGTCCCAAAAAGCTTAGAAAAAAGACTGGAAAATCTGGAAATCAGAGGAAGAATTGAGACTATCCAGAATACTGCACTGCTGCAACTGCCAGAATACTCAGAAGAGTCCTGGAGACCTGAGGAGAGTTGTTGTCACTCAGACTCCAGGGAAATACCATCAGCTAATGCTGTTGCGAAAAACTAATAAAAATAGTGAAAGAAAGCGAAAAGATAGACAAATACTTGGACCTAGCCAGAGAACTGAAAAAACTGTGGAACATGAAAGTGAAGGTCGCGCCAATTGTAATTGGTGCCTTTGGGACGGTTCCCAAAGATCCGGAAAAGAATTTGGGTGAATTGGAAATCAGAGGAAGAATCGAGACCATCCAAACTACAGCATTGCTTAGATTGGCTAGAATATTCAGAAGAGTCCTGAAGACCTGGGGAGACTTGCTGTCACTCAATCTCCAGTGAACCACCGGCTACGACAGGTGTAAAAAAAAACTCGATAATGACAATAGAATGACAAGGAAAAACAAAAAGTTCTCAATGGTTTATATGTAGAGCAATATAGAATACTGAGAATGGTCCTAGAGAGTTGAAGAGACTTGCTGTCACTCGGACTTCATTGGAAACTGTTAGTTACACTGGGCGGGGAAAACTTGCAAAGTAAAGTAATAATCGAGAGAGAAAGAAAAGTGTTGGAGGGGGGGGGTCTTAAAATAAGGAAATTGTTCTTTCCAAAAGGAAAAAAAAGCAACAAAAACATAAAGAATGCTCTCCCCGCCGTTTTTTATTGAGTGTCGAAGGGCACGAAGGGCAGAAGAATGATTAGTTGAGAGTGTGAGAGATAAAAAGGTTGAAAGGACAAAAAATAAGAGAGAGGAGGAAATATTGGAGAAAGATAAAGGCATGTACAGAGAGAGAGAGAGAGAGAGAGAGAGAGAGAGAGAGAGAGAGAGAGAGAGAGAGGAGAAAGAGAGAGAGAAAGAGAGAGAGAGAGGGGGGGCAACAAAGAAGAGTAAAAGAAAAGTGCTTATATCCAAACAGAGTGAGAAACGAGTGAGAGAGAGGGAGAGGGGAGAGGGAGAGGGAGAGGGAAGGGAGAGAAAAAGAAAGTGAAAAAGATAAGAGACAGACAAGAAAAAGAAGGGGAGAATAAGATAAATGAAGAGAAAGAGAGGGGGAGAAAGAGAGAGATAAAAAGAAAGAGAGTGACAGAAAGAAGTTGAGAGAGAATGCCAAAGTGGATGAGAGGGAAAATGAAAAACTGAGTGAGAATCAGATGAAGTATGGTTGTGTGTGGGGGTGTATGTATATATATATATATATATAATATATATATGTGTGTGTGTGTGTGTGTGTGTGTGTGAGAGAGAGAGAGAGAGAGAGAGAAGAGAGAGAGAGAGAGAGAGAGAGAGAGAGAGAGAGAGAGAAGAGAGAGAGAGAGAGAGAGAGAGAGAGAGAGAGAGAGAGAGAGAGAGAGAGAGAGAGAGAGGGGAGGGGTTGCATAAAAAATCCTCTGAGTCTTAAAACCTATTTTCTATGATATTCAGCTGACATTTCCCAGACTGGAAAAAAAGGGAAACAAATAAACAATCAAAAATATTTCTAAATAACAATACCAAGCAACCCCCTCCTCACCCCCAAACAATAACAAACAAACAAAACAAAAAAAAAAACCCCGAACCAAAACAAAACAAAAACAAGTACAGAAGGTTTATTTGAAAGATAATGAGCACTTTAACAAAAAATACACCGAGTGATTTCCGAATATATATATATATATATATATATATATATATATATATATATATGTATAAATGAATCCAAATATATATATATATATATATATATATGTATGTATGTATGTATGTATGTATGTATAATAAATTCCATATATATATATATATATATATATATATATATATATATATATATATGAAGTCTGAATATGGAGCATTATTTCTTGTAGAGATATTTCATAAAAAAATACAGAAAAGATAATTCTTTGATATTCTTTTTGCTTTTTCTTATGTTCATACAAAAATTCATATCTTAAGGTTTTATCTTCTATAAAAATTGTCCATCATTTTCCCCCAAAAGATTTCATTTCAGTAAATATTATGAAGGACACAGATGAAATTGTACAGACACCCACCATCCATTTATAAGGGTTACACCTTCCACCATGAGTGGACATTATCAAAGTGATGTTTCATAGATAAATTGTGACTTCCTCAGTTTCCAGGAACCATTATTCTAACTACAAAATTTTAAAATCAAAGTTCATTCTGTAAAGTTTTTAAGTGCCATCCTTGGCCAGTTGAAATAGGGCTTAAAGAAAGTCCTATGTTATGGAATCCTTTGGTAAGTGTATAAGTCCTATCCTTCGTATTGGTAAAGGTCCAGTGATTCAATCCTATGTCCGTCATCAAAGAACGCTGCAGTAATTATGACCACTAGGGGGGTGGTAAGTATTGTATCAGCCTCAGAGTACTGCTAGTGATTGGCCAAGGAATAGATCACATGATCTCACCTAGTCTATAAGTAGGGACGAGGATCTAGCACACACCTTATATCTTAAAATTTCTCAACATTCTGTTACAACTCTCTGTCTCTACTGATACCACTATGACCCCCTTAACTTATCATTTCATTTCTGGTACATTTATTGCTGACGGTTAATTTGATTCGGTTTTAAAAAGAAGAAAATAATGTTGAATTGTGATTGATTTTTTAATCGATGTAGTTGTCATGTGACATGTTCTCGACTACGTCCACTCGTATTATTCAGTAGATATATAAATATTCCATCTGTTTTTCCTCATGTGGCTTATAGAATAGATATATTTATCTATATTGTATATATATTTATATGCAATATATACACACACACACACACACACACACACACACACACATATATATATATATATATATATATATATATATATATAAATAATATAATATATATTATCTATGATATGATAATTATATATATATATATAAATTTTATATATAATTTATATATGATATAATATATATGATAGTTACATAATATATATATATATATATATATATATATATATATATATATATATATATATATATATATATATAAGTATAAATATAACAGAAGACTTAGAATTTTTGCATAATAGTCTATTTCAAGGAAGCTTAGACAAAGTCTAACTCTCTCAAATCATCAGATGGGAATGATGAATTCTTTATTACTTTTAAGGCATTTGAAAACAGATTTTTATTTTTTAAATTTTTTAATTCTTTAATTTTTAAATTTTTTATTGTCCTGTTACTCTCAGCTGTGGGGTAATAAAAAGATATTTAACCATTTGTTGTCGGTAATTAGTTAGGAATTTCTGTTAGATCAATCTATTCCAGATTTCAACTAAAAGACCACCCCATTATATATATTTAAATATATTTGCTTATGAAATAAATATATTTATTATAAATAATTAAAAATCGGCTTCTGGCGATTCTTTTTGCTTTGCCCGTCCATAATTAACAACCGGTTGTCAAATTCAAAACTTGTAAAAGGTTTTAAGATTTATTGATTTTAATGAATTTCTGTTTCCAATTGACGATTTGATTGGTTGATTTTGAAGATTCACTCTGAAATGTTCTCGTTTCCATCTTTAATTCAGAGAACTTAACTTACGAATTCATAGAACATTCGCGTGTTTTTATAGCATTAAAAATTTGAATTCATATTTATATGTGTGCATGACCCGGCAAACGATGCAACATATGCAAATTGTTTTCCCACAATATATTGATTGTGGGTTGTTTTGTGGGTTGGTTTTACGACATATTAACACTTGTCGGGTTATATAAGATATTTTATTTTTGTTTTCCAGTAATTATATGGTTTTAAATAATTATTATTAATACGAATAATTTACATACAAATTGTTTCAAGTATTCTTATCAAATGCTAATAATTTTCAGGCAATATGATTTCAAGTAACTATTCCTGTTTAATAATAATAATAATAATAATAATAATAATAATAATAATACCTTGCCAGAGAATTGAAAAAGCTATGGAATATGAAAGTCAAAGTGATACGAATTGTGGTTGGTGCACTTGGAACGGTCCCAAAAGGATCGGAAAAGGGTCTGGAAAGTTTGGAAATCAGAGGAAGGATTGAAACCATTCAGAACACTGCACTGCTGCAATCTGCCAGAATACTCGGAAGAGTCCTGGAGACCTGAGGAGACTTGCTGTCACTCAGACTCCAATGAAAGACCATCATCTAATGCTGATGTGAAAACTCAAAAAGAAATAATAATAATAATAATAATAATAATAATAATAATAATAATTATTATTATTATTATTATTATTAGCAAATAATAATAATAATAATAATAATAATTATTATTATTATTTGCTTAAAATCATATCTTATTATAATGGAGATTGTGTGTTTGTCTGTCTGAAGCCGAAACTAAATCACTACACAATTCCCTTAGTTATTGACGTCACATTCACCATGAACTTATTTTTATTTAAACCTCAGTTATTGATAAAATTGTTATACCTTATTAATACTTTGACTTTATCTACATTCGAATAACATGCAATTGTATTTATATATGCAACAAATAGCGGGTTACAGTGTGAACAGGAAAGCTAATTTGCATATTGACATTAAAAGTTAATTTATTAAATATGCGCTTGGTATTATTGATTTCTAATTGTTTGTTTTTTTCTTAATGAATATGAGCAAAAATCTCGGAGATAAATCTTAAAAGAAATCCTTAACAAGAAGAAATAACTAATATTATTCTTTACTTCCTATTTTAACTAAACAGTTAAATTAGGAAAATTTAACAATGAAAGACGGGAGTAAGGGAAAATGATGGAATAGTTTCAAAGTTGTTCTATTTTTCAATCATACCCCCTCTGTTCCAAATCTTTTTATCTACATTCTTATTTAGTTTCATTAGCCTTTCTAATTTAATATGATATTTTATTATATTAAAACTTAAATACTTGCACCCGGAGGGTGCATACATTTGCTAGTATCTATAATTAACCGTTCCTATCAATTTGCAATATCAATGTTTTAAGGTACAATGTATTATTAAAGTTGAATAATTCTAAACAGGTAAAAATTGACACGGAGTGATAGTACCAGTTAGGGTCCCATCTATGGGTTTGGTAGGAAAAATGAGTTTTTAGGAAAATTGAGTTAAAAAAAGAATTTTCAATAACCATCAAAAATGAATAAAACAAAACGTCTTCGACATAAAATAACCCAACAAGGTTTGACATGACGTAAAATCCAACCAACCAACCAAAACACAATAACAATGTATCAAAAATGACCCCAATTTTGTCGTGGAGTGTTGATATAAGTTTTTGGTTTTATAATTCTGACTTCTCGTGGAAGTAATCTATTTATTTTTATTTGATTTATGTTTTGATGCCAAATAAAATGCCAACTATTCATCGGATAGAGGTTCGTTGATTTCTAGCCCACCAAAGAGCGAAACCCCAGTTATATGTGCCCCCCCCCCCCCCCAGTGAGGGACAGGTGGCAAATAGTTGCATGCAGTATAGAATTGGCAAGTCAACATTTGGCTTGAACGATTCAAAAATTCGCAACATTTTTCTTGAAGGAATTTTCTTCAAAATTCTTCATCATAATGAAGCTTTCTTTTTCTTAATTTGTTTCTGTCTATCAATGTAGTGACATATGAAATCTATCTATCTATCTATCCCAGTTTTTTTCCGTTCTTTCTTTCTATCTATCTATCTATCTATCTATCTATCTATCCCAGTCTATTCATATCTATCTATCTATCTATCTATCTATCTATCTATCTATCTATCTATTCTAGTCTGTTTCTTTCTTTCTATATATCCTTCTATCGATAGATCGATCTATCCCAGTTTTTTCCTTTTCTATCTATCTATCTATCTATCTATCTATCTATCTATCTATCTATCCCAGTCTGTTTATTTCTTTCTATCTATCCTTCTATCGATCTATCCCAGTTTTTTCCTTTCTTTCTTTCCTTCTTTCTATCTTTCTTTCTATCTATCTATCTATCCCAGTCTATTCCTATATATATATATCCCAGTCTGTTTCTATCTATCTATCTATCTATCTATCTATCTATCTATCTATCCCAGTCTATTTCCTTCTTTCTATCTATCTATCTATCTATCTATCCATCTATCTATCTATCTATCTATTCGACAGGGTATTTTGATTCATTAATTTACGGAATTTCAACCCGTCTAGGGTTATTTTATGCCTAGAGTTTATGGAATCGCATTAATTGTACGTTTATACGAGGCTCATTCAATACATAAGGGATTTTTTTTTTTAAAGCAACATCAATTTTTTCAGATTTAAAAAAAAAATGTAAACTCTGCATTGTTTAGTTTGGTTTGTTGGAATTTACGGAGGTGGGCCTCTCCGACCGCCGTCTAGCCCAAGTGACGGTCAAAGTGGAGTGTTGCATGTCATGGACTGCTCAGCCACCAGGGTTCCATACTTAAGCCTCATACCCATTAGAGTTCTTCTACCCCAACCGACAGGGTGATGCATTGTTTGGAATTGATTTATAGCAAAAAGGACCGATGACTTTTTATTTTTCTTGATAAAATGTGCAAATGTAAACAGTGTTTTCTATTTCCGACTCATTTGGTAAAATATACCTTAGTTATTGAATGACACCCGTATTTAAATTGTTTCTCAGGAGTTTTTTTTTATTTTTATTTTTTTGCCTAAGAGCTGGTTTAGCTCAATCGGTAGAGCGTCCGCCCTAGAATCACAAGGATTCTGGTTCGATACCGGCCCTCGCCAACTCAACGTATGAGTAGCGTATGAGCTTTCGTTTTGTTAAAACAATAATGAAGATTTTATTTATATTAGTGAAGATATTTAAAGATTAAAATTAGAATATTATGAAAAGGGAAAGTCATTGGTGGCGTTCATGATTAAAACATAAACAAATCAATTATGGAAGACCAAAAATCAATAAAAAAATCAATGGATCTGCGAGACTCACTTTTTTTTATCGCCCCGAGTAGCCACTTCTAGTACATATATAAAGGACAGTTGTGTGTATGTGTATGTCCGGAGGAAACTTCGAAAATAAAACAATTAGTGACAAAGTAAATATATATACACATTAAATATCACCAGTTCTTGGTTTTTGAGCAAAAATAATGAAGATTTGATTTATATTAGTGAAGTTTTTAAAAAATTAAAATTAGAATATTATGAGAAGGGAAATTCATTGGTGGCGTTCATGATTAAAACATAAACAAATCAATTATGGAAGATCAAAACAATCCATGGATCTGCGAACTAACTTTTTTTTATCCCACCTCTAACCAGGCAACGCTGGGTAGCCGCTTCTTGTAGGTAATAAATCTTTGAAATAAAGACTTTTTTCCCTATACTTTTCGTTATCTTTACAATGTCAATTTGACGAGCGCTTTCATTTGTTGATTATAGAGTAATAAACTCTCTCTCTCTCTCTCTCTCTCTCTCTCTCTCTCTCTCTCTCTCTCTTTCTCTCCCTTCCTCTCTCTTCTCTCTCTCTCCCTCTCTCTCTCTTTCTATCGCTCTCTCTCTCTCTCTCTCTCTCTCTCTCTTTATATACTTCTGTCTTTTACAAATAATTGAGAATTTACGGGCAAGAAGAGGTTGTTATTATTAATGAAGTGATTTACATTTCAAATGGTCTTGTTTGTGAATGATATCATCTATGTTACACCTCTGTGCCGTCATCCAAGTAATTTCTATGCAATGTCGTAATATGTTTTGTCTACACACTGAAATGTCTCATGAGTATAAGTTTCCACTAATTTATCGTTGCTTTTTGATGGCCAACACTATATATATATATATATATATATATATATATATATATATATATATTGCATCAAAGGTTTTTTGCAACCGCAGATTTTTTGTTTTCTATGCACTCATTAGACATATGAATGCATGAAAAGCATTAAACTTGGGGTCACAAAAAATCTTCCATGCGCATATATATATATATATATATATATATATATATATATATGTGTGTGTGTGTGTGTGTGTGTGTGTGTGTGTGTGAAGAAAAAGTGGAAGTGAATCCGACAGTATGTAATATTTGAACAAAAAACAAAACAAAAAACACAAGTTTATAAACGAATTATGTTTATTTTGCCAACGTTGCAGTGTTTCGGTTTGTTTCGATATACCTTCATCAGGGCTTTCGTTAGTTTGAGGAAAAATAAATCATTATTGAAAATAAAAAGTCTGCGAGCCTCTGTTTTTGGTGTGTTAGGTTTCTTTTTTCGATCTTGAAATGTATATATATATATATATATATATATATATATATATATATATATATATATATATATGGGAAAAAAACATAATTCGTTTATAAACTTGTGTTTTTTGTTTTGTTTTTTGTTCAAATATTACATATATATATGATAATTGTATTGATATAATATTCGACAAAATGATAAGAAATCACTTAAAGACAGCAGTTAAAATTAAACTTGTTCAGTGCTTGAAAACGTTTCTAATTGTCTTTGAAAATTCTCGTATTATGAAAAGCGAAACATTACATGGGCGATAAAACAATTCTAACAACTTTTTCAAGTCCTATTTGTTATATATATATATATATATATATAATATATTATATATATATATATGGTATTTGTGGAAAAAGTGACTTACCGGTGAAAATGGTCACAGTGGTTAGTTGATTTAAGTTTCACTATGATAAGACAGCGATATAACAAATATAAAGTGCTCAATACGTTGGTAGAGCAAATGTTTTTGACCACGGTCCTGTAACCAACCGTTTATCGCAAAAATACACACGTGTAACCAACTGCAATTAATCAATATCTTGATTAATTCAGTGGATTTAACCCTGAGGATCCTTATTGTGAAACTCGAGTAGGTTATTACCATGTACCTTTTGATAATATATATGTGTGTGTGTGTGTGTTGTGTGTTGTGTGCGTGTGTCTGTGTGTGTGTGTGTGTGTGTGTGCGTGCGTGTGTGTGTGTGTGTGTGTGTGTGTGATTGGTAAAGAAGGTGCTTAAAAATCACCCTTTTTTCGGTTATAGATCTATTTTTACCCAAAGATATCTGTATCGATCTCTGAGTTTTATCAGACAGCTAACTTTATTGAAAATGGTAAACAGAAATTCATGGGTCTTTATGTACAATTTTTCTGGGAAATCCTGAAAATTTTTCGGTATCACTTCTTCTCATCGTCTTAGGGGGAGGGAGGCGTTTATGAGCAATCTTTAATTAAGCAGGTGGTGGTGATTGTTTCAGTTTCGGTGGTTTTGTCCCCTCAATAAATTCTTCATGAGAGGAGTCGGCCATCTTGCTCCTCTGATTTTAATTTTTCTTTTTTACTTTTTGATTTAATTTTTTTTAATCCGCTCATTTTCAGTGAACAGTTTTTTTTCCAAATGCTTTCCCTCCCAAAACCTCATATATTTCAATCTTTTTAACACTGCATTCTCCAAATCCCATATATATATATATATATATATATATATGATATATATAAGATTATGGAACTACATTACGGTTACTCAAGTTTCATGTGTATTACACAATCCTCAGACGGGAGATAGGCATTAATTCATCTGTTCTCCCTCTAGCTATGGGTAAATAGTAGCGCACACTGGTTCTTTAGCCATGATACGGCTCTTAATTTAATTAAAAAGTGCGAAGCTGTTGGCATTTCAATTCGCCCTAACTTCCTTATTGGGCGGCACCTTAAGAAACAGAAGTTAATGTAAGTAACTTGATTTCTTTGTCTATCAAAATGACTTGATTCAGCATTAAATAACCCGAAAAGTGTTGATAGGCCGTAAAACAAAACAACTAACCAGCCAACCAACTAACATCCTAGGGAAAGGCATGCATATAACTCTTCTCCGTCAAGCTATGGGTAAATAGTAGGGCAGATGTGTTCTTTAGCCATGATACGACAACCAGTCTAGAAGAAGGAAAATTATGAATTCATTTATTTGAGGTTTGGAAATTAAACTTGGTGTCAAGGTTGAATCAAATAAAAAGTTTGAAAAGTCAGATTTTTAAATGCTGATTTTCCAAGCAAGTATAAGCTTCTTACTTAAAATGTAAGTGTATCATAATATTCTTCTTATAATCCTAGAACAGCTTAATTAAAATCTCGCGCCACACGATGCTTAGTAAATATAGACATATTCAAACGCTTTTTTTCCTTCAAAATTCTAATTTGCAACAAACGCGTTAGTTACTTCATTTACACCAACACGTTTAATTTTTTTCGCCATTGGTGGGGGTGGGGTGGTGGGTGTTGGTATGGTTGGTGTTTGTGTGTGTGGAGGGGGGTGAGTGGTGGAATTGAAAAGTTTCGTTTTTGTCATCTTTTTTTTTTCACTTTCTATTTAATTATAACCCACATGCAACAACCTAACAAGCATGTGTCGTTCATTGATTGAAATGAGAAGCAGGAAAAAAATGATGTCTTTTTTATGGACTCTCTCTCTCTCTCTCTCTCTCTCTCTCTCTCTCTCTTGTCTGTCTGTCTGTCTGTATTTCTGAGTTTCATTTGAATTCCACCCGTGCCACAAGTCCGCGCTCTTTTTAACTTGACTAATTATCTTGCATGTGTTTGTCTTATGGAGTCAAGAAAGAACCAATGAAAATTGAAACAGAAAAAAGAAAAGAAAGAAAAGAAAAAAAAAGAGGAAAATGAAAATATTAGAATAAAATGTTTATATGAGAATAAAAGGAAATAAATAAATAAATAAAATAATCAGATAACAAGAAATAAATATAAAAAGCAAAAATAAATAGATAAATAAATAAATAAATAAAACAAAAAGAAATTTAAAAAAGTGAAAAATAACAAAAAAAAAAACATCAAAAGAAAAAATGTGTAAAAAAAATAAAGCACCCCACAAAAGCTAAAAAAACAAAACAAAACAAAAAAAATAACAAAACAAAAAACAAACAAAAAAACCCCCACAAATTACCCAAAGATGTTAAAAATAAAAAGCCAAAACAACCCTCTCTCTTTGTCTTTCTGTCTGTCTGTCTCTCATTCTCGAAAAAAAATTTTTTAAAATCTAAACACCTGCAAAACTCAAGAAACAAAAAAGCTTAAAAGAAAAAATAAAACAAAATAAAAGATACAATCCCCCCCCAAAAAAAAAGAAACCAAAAATTTAAAATAATATCTTAACACTTCAGAAACAAAACAATAAATAAATAAAACTAAAATTAGAATGAAATATCTAAGTAAACAAAGGATTAAAAATACAACAAAAATAAAAAAGCAATGAAATAAAAGATCTCTGCAAAATAAATAAATAATAAAATATAAAAATATTATAATTTTAATTATTAATTATCATTAATAACCCCTCAAAAATCAATAAATAAATGAATGAATAAATAATAAATTGAAAACGGAAGTACCGTTTCGGCCATTCTTGCTAAATCAGAAGAACCGTTTCGGCCATTGTTCAATGAACGGAAGTATCATTTCTTCCATATTTGATTTGTTCTAATAAAAGCGATCTCAAATAGAATTGAGCCTTTTTTTTGGACTTTGAGATAGAAACAGATCAGACAAAACCAGTCTTGATATTAATCAACAAGAAAGGAAATATTATCGAGAGGATTTTGCCCTTCCGAGGGAGCATAGAATAAAAATATGGACAAATATCTGGATCTTGCCAAAAAGCTGGGGTACATGAAGGTAACGGTGATACCAGTTGTAGTTGGTGTCCTTGGATCAATCTCCAAAGGTCTGGAAAAGAGACTTGGAAAACTGAAGATCAGAAGAAGAATCGACATTATTCAGACACTTAGATGAGTCCTGGAAACCTGGTTGGTTTGGTTTATTTTCTTTTTTAATGGCATATCAACCTTCGTAGGTTATTTGATGCTAAAGCTATCCTTGTAGAAGAACAGTTGTGGTAACATTTAAGCCATTGATGGTGGTTGGGACAAAGGCATTCATACATTTCCCAAGGGTATTAGTCCGAAAGCGAATGTAACAGAGCGACGGGTTGAACTTGTTTATTACGATGTCGCAGACCAGCATATTAGATATTACGCCTGGAGAAGAAGAAGAAGAAGAAGAAGAAGAAGAAGAAGAAGAAGAAGAAGAAGAAGAAGAAGAAGAAGAAGAAGAAGAAGAAGAAGAAATAATAATAATAATAATAATAATAATAATAATACTGAATTTGTCCTGGAGAATGAGACGCTTAAAATTCTCTGGGACGGATCACCTAATCCCGGCCAGGAAACCAGATTTAGCAAGAAGAGAACCTGTCATCTCGTGGATTTTGCCGTCCCAGTCGATCGCCAAGAGAAATTGAAAGGAAGCGAAAAGACAGACAATAACTTGGACCTTGCCAGAGAACTGAGAAAACTGGAATATGAAGGTGAAGGTGGACCAATTATAATTGGTGCCCTTAGAACGCTTTCCAAAGGTCTGGAAAAGAATTTGGGTGAATTGGGAATCCGAGGAAAAATCGCGACCATTCAAACTACAGCATTGATAAAGTTGGCTAGAATACCAACAACAGCAGGTGTGAAAAACTCCCATAAAGTTCTCAGGGATTTTGAGATAAAGACGGATCACCTTATCCCATCCAGGAGACCAGACCTAGTATTGGTTAACAAAAAGAAAAAGATAACTTGTTAACTGGTAGACTATGCAGTTCCAGTAGATCACAGGGTGAAGATGAAGGAAAATGAAATGATGGACAAATACCTAGACATTGCCAGAGAATTGAAAGAGTTGTGGAATATGAGGGTGAAAGTGATACCAATTGTGGTTGGTGCACTTGGAACGGTCCCAAAAAGCTTGGAAAAAAGACTCGAGGAACTGGGAATCAGAGGAAGAATTGAAACCATTCTGGAGACCCGAGGGGACTTTTTGTCACTCAGACTCCGGTGAAATACCACCAATGTGAAAAGTTACATAATAATCTTATTATAATGGAGATTGTGTGTTTGTCTATCTGTAACCGAAACTACATTACTACTCAAATCACAATTCCTTTAGTTATTTACGTCACATTCTCCATGATTTTATTTTTATCTAAGCCTCAATTATTAATAAAATTGTTTTATATTATTAATACTGTTGACCATATCTACATACTAATATGTAATTGTATTTATATACACAACAGAATAGCGATTTATAGTGTGAACAAGAAGGCTAATTTGCATATTGATATTAAAAATTTGATTTTAATAAATGTGTGCTTCGTATTGTTGATCTCTAATTGTTTGGTTTTATCTTATATGAGCAAAAATCTCGGGGATAAATCTTAAAAGAAATCCATTAACAAGAAGAAATAACTGTAATTTTATTCTTTACTTCCTATTTTTAAATAAATAGTAAAATTTAGCAATGAAAGACGGGAGTGGCGGAAGAATAAGTTTCAGTTGTTCTATTTTTCGATTATACCACCCCTCTGTTTCAAATCTTTTTCTCTGCATTGTTATTCAGTTTCGTTAGACTTTCTAATTTAATATGATAGTTTATTACATTAAAACTTAAATACTTGCACCTGGAGGGTGCATATATAAATGGAAAAAAGAAGGAAATTAATGACGATACACAAGGCTCTACACCCTAGAGATGATAAAGATAGGCTATATGTTTCAAGAAAAGAAGGTGGAAGAGTTCTTGCCAACATAGAGGACTGCGTGGAGGCCACAATCCAAGGACTCGAAGAATACACAAAACGAGCAAAGAAAGATTACTTATGGTAACCAACAACAGCAAATGTAATATATGGACAAACAGGAAAACAAAATGAAAAAAAGAGAACGTGTCAGCTGGTGGACTTTGCGGTTCCAGCAGATCACAGGGTGAAGCTAAAGGAAAATGAAAAAATGGACAAATATCTGGACCTTGCCAGAGAACTGAAAAAGTTATGGAATATGAAAGTGAAAGTGATACCAATTGTTGTTGGTACACTTAAACGGTCCCAATAAATTTGGAAAAAAGACTGGAGGATCTGGAAATCAGAGGAAGAATTGAGACCATCCAGATTACTGTACTGTTGCAATCGGCTAGAATACTCAGAAGAGTCCTGGAGACCGGAGAAGACTTGTTGTCACTCAGCCTCCAGTGAAATACCATCAGCTAAGGCTGATTTGAAAAACTCAAAAGTAGTGAAAATAATATAATAATAATAATAATAATAATAATAATGATAAAAAAAAATTAAAAAAACAAAAACGGATCACCTTATCCCAGCAAGAAGACCAGACCTAGTGTTGATAAACAAAAAAGAAAGAACTTGTCAACTGGTGGATTTTGAAGTGTCAGCAGATCACAGGGTGAAGCTAAAGAAAAATGAAAAAATGGACAAATATCTGGTCCTTGCCAGAGAACTGAAAAAGTTATGGAATATGAAAGTGAAAGTTATACCAATTGTAGATGGTGCACTTGGAACGGTCCCAAAAGGATTGGAAAAGGGTCTGGAATGTTTGGAAATCAGAGGAAGGATTGAAACCATTCAGAACACTGAACTGCTGCAATCTGCCAGAATACTCAGAAGAGTCCTGGAGACCTGAGGAGACTTACTGTCACTCAGACTCCAGTGAAAGACCATCAGCTAATGCTGATGTGAAAACTCAAAAGGAGTGAAAATAATAATAATAATAATAATAATGATAATAATAATAATAATAATGATGATGATGACAATAATAATAATAATAATGATGATTAATAATAATAATAATAATAAATAATAATAATAATAATAATAGAAATAAAATATATTACGATTCTTTATTTTCATTTTCTATTTCTCTTTTTTTTTTCTCCTCTCAATGAAATATAAGTTGCCGGGCTTAAGACATTTTTAATGGACGGTTTTCAATGCATCTTTAAAATTACGACCATTTCGTGTCATCTGGTTTGGGCTCATTTCTCATTTTCTTTTAATGTACTTTCCAGAAAAACAAAAAACAAAACAAAAAACAAAAACGTACCAATACATACGTAAGGGTGATAACTCATAACTTACTTGCGTAACCGAAAGGGGTCGTTGCTGTCGCCTTCCTATAACAAGTTTTAATCGTACAAAACTATTAATGGCTACTTAAATCGTGACTGACGCAAAATTCACTGCAAGGACAGTCACTTAATTTAAGGATTGTAACTGATACGGAATACGACACTATTTTAAGTAGATTTCTCCAGCCAATGTTTATATCATTTAGGGTTTAACTACAGATATTAGGGACTGGGATCGGAAAGTAATTCGAAGAACGAATCTCTGGTGCCAAGGTGCTATTCTGAACCTAACGATGTAAGTGAAAACAGATACTTAAAATGAAGTGCCCCCAATTTACAAACAGCACCCAATAACGTCTATCTCTACTCTTTGTCTAAATTAGGGTGGTTACGCGACGTTACATGGGTAGATCTACCCAGGCGTGTTGTGTTTGCTGGGTGTGGCTATAGTGAATTTAGTGATGTCTGTCCCATATATGTCCAATGGGGTTTAAAACTAGCGAGCGCGAAGCCTTTTAAATATAGGGTAACGCTTATATGGAATTGAACAAGTACAAAAAACAAAACAAAATAAAAAAAAATCTTTTTATTGTTTAGGGGCCATTAAGAATTTTGAGCAGGGATATCTACATTAATTTACTAGTCTGGTAAATGTTCCAAAAAGTATTGGATGGTTGGGTGGTTGGTTGGTTGGTTGGTTGGGTGGGTGGGGTGTTGGGTGGCTGGTTGAATGATTTAACGTCAGGCGAAATCTTGTTGGCTTATGTAATGCCGATGTCAGATTTGTTTTTGTTTTACATATCTAAAATAACTGGAAAGTAGACCTGGGAGTAATTACAGGGAAGCGGTGACTCTACACTCCCGAGAATTCCAGAGAATTGAAACCGCACCACTGGATTCATTTCCGATAGAGGTATGTGTAAAATTCATCAACCTTATTGCAAACTATTAATATTATTTCGCTCCATTAGATTTTTTCGCACTCGCCTTAGTCGGTGATTCCCTGGATGCCGAGTGACTGCAAGTCACCCCAGGTCTCCAAGACTCTTCTGAATATTCCAACCGATCTTATAAAGGCTGTAGTTAAGATGGTCTCGATTCTTCCTCTGATTTCCAATTCACCCAGACTCTTTTCCAGACGAATGGGAGACCATTTCTAGAGCACCAATTACAATTGGTACGACCTTTACCTTGACGTTCAACAATTTTTCAGTTCTCTAGCAATGTCCAAGTATTTGTCAATCTTTTCGCGTTCTTTCACTTTCATTCGGTGATCCACCGGGAAGGCAAAATCCACGAGATGAAAAGTTTTCTTCTTGTTAATTAACACTAGGTCTGCTCTCCTGGCCAAAATGAGGTGATCCGTTTTTATCTCGAAATCATAGAGAATTTTATGCGTCTCAATCTCCAGGGTAGATTCAGGTTTGTGCATATACCATTTAGTAACTTAGTGAAAATTGAATTTTTTGCACAATTCCCAGCGGATCACCTTTCCCACCCAGTCGTGCCTAGTCTTGTACCCTTATGATAAACCGTTTCGTCTTTTCCCCACATATTCTAAACTTTCTAATTCATCGCGGCTTATCTATTTTTGCTTTTAAATAATTTGTTCGTGTGACATTGTCTTGTGCTGTGATTATGAGGGATTCAGTTTCTCTCTTGAGGTTTGGCTTCTTAGACATGTCCATATCTTCTTCTTCTTTCTTCTTCTTCTTCTTCTTCTTCTTCTTATTATTATTATTATTATTATTATTATTATTATTAATTCAATCCTGTTTTTCAAGCCTACGTTAGCAGATGGTCTTTCACTCAAATGACAAGTTTG
>CM042170.1:67050033-67062533 GCA_023376005.1 Doryteuthis pealeii | reverse complement strand
ATTGGTGGCAAATTATCTCAAACATCTTGTATAGAAATAAGGATTGTTTTACCATTTAAAGTTTGCAAAAATTTGAACTCGCCACACGCTCATTTTCATTGCCGCTAACCCGTCAAACCACCTGCACCTTCAAAATCTACCATCAAGCAAATGTGTAATCTGTCGATGTTTCCTTTAGGCACGTTCTACCTTGCTGCATTTATTTGGTTTCCGACAACAAGAAACTACAAAAGAACTAATTAAACGTAAAGGTTACTACAGAATCCGAACTTTGAAGTAAGACTAATAGACAGAAGATCGCGAGGTTAATATACTTACTAAGATTATATTAGTATGGCAAAAGGACAATCAGTGATGGGGAAAATAAGTTTGATTTAAAAGTTTGTGTTGCGCCAATATTCCAAAATAATATGTACCTAGAAAATCAGCTTTCGTGATCTAGGATTTTACTCGGGCTCGAAACAGTCAGAAACCGGTGAGAAAAAATGTTACAACAGTATCAATCAATCTAACTCAGTACACTAGACTTAGTCAGGTACAAATATGGGCACCTTGGGAGGAACGTGCTCACTATTGAATAGTAATAATCTGCTAGACGAGCTCGCTACCCATGAATCCACGGTAAGGGTGACTAAACTAAACTTAGTTTATATTGGCATAAAAAGCTCAAGTATTCGGACGACTGTCATTGGTTTGGTTTGGTTTGGTTTGTTTTAACGGCACTAATCATCTCAGTGGGCGACAAGTTTTGAAATAAATTCATTCTTATGGATACTCATTTTTTATAATACATTTTTCTATTTAGACCCATAGATGGGACTTTAACAGGTACTCCCCACTCTGGATCAGAGTGGACCAGGGAGCAATGGTGATCGTGAAGAGGAAGCTCCACTTATTCCACCGACTTCAGAACTGGAACCTCACCACCAATAGAAGTTTTACGTCATGCCCAGGACAATCAATACAGTTTAACGTCAACAGGGCATGTCTGGTATGCCTTCTATACCCATATGAATAAAAAGGGTTGGGTATGCAACAGGGAATAGGGTTGGGGCAAATCATATAGGTGCTAGGGACTGACGTTGACCATCCGATTGATCTGGAGGGGCCTATTCGTGCCCGTCTAGCCTATAGTATGCACTAAGTGGAGTATTGCATGTTCATGACTGCTCATCCACCAGGATTCATCCTTAATATCATCGCAGGTCACCATCCACGGCACAACATGGCGGGCCCTGTAATTGGGACCCTGCTGTTCATTATGTACAAGGTTAAGCATTCCTCCCTACCAAAAAGTGGGTTTGGTTTGGTTGGATTTTATGGTAGTCAACTGTTGTTGGTTTATTTTATGTCTGTGGGTATTTAGCCTGGCGGTTAGGTATCTGCCTGGTGCTGAATTGATCAGTCGTAGAGTGTTCGGCTAGGAATCACAAATGGGTTCTTGTTCGATACCGGCCCTCGCAACTCAGCGTATGAAGTAGCACAGGGATCTGTGCGGTAAGTGAGGAGCTGATGGGTAGGTGTGGCGTTCCACCCCAAGATGCTAAATACTTCCTTGGTCTAAACTAGCGCTAGTGAAAAGGGGATAGATTCCCTCGCTGTCTGGCTGATACGACATTAGGGGTCGCCCCGACGACTTTACCTTTATATACAAAAGGTGCTCAATATTGCTGATAGCATCTAATATATATATCTAAATCTAAATAACGTTTGACTGACTGTTACAGAGCGGTCATTGCTCGTGTAAGTGCTATTCAAACTTAGATCTGTCTCTCTGCTCTGTCTCTGTCTCTGTCTCTCTCTCTCCTCTCTCTCTCTCTATATATATATATAATATTATATTAATATATATATAAGTATGGGGTGGGGGGAGTAAAACGGAGAATTAAAATCCGACAGTTGTGTAAAAAAGATTCGAAAAGACTGAGTTTATTCTTTTGCAAATTACCACACCTCTCCAGAAGATTTCATCATGTGTCCCGGTGAAGGTTGCAAAAAGCAAAACGTTATATCGTCAACATTACCATCAAGAATAAACTCATCTTTCGGAATACTTCGCGTTTTCTATTTTTCTACATACACGTATATATATATATATATATATATATATATATACGTAATGGCTAGAGTCGTATGAGATGGACTCGTCGAACACCGAGTTCAATCCAGACGAGACTATCTACACTTTCACATAGCAACATACCCCTGGGAAATGTTATGCATCTCCTTCTAACTATGGGTAATAGTAGGGGAGCACTGGGCTCTTTAACCTTTGTTAGGCAACCAGTTTTAGGAAAAGGCAACTCTAAGGTTCACACCACTGTTAAACTTCCACCTTAAAAATTACTTTGTGTCACATCCTACTCGTGGGGAGGGGTGGTATATATATAATATATATATATATATATAATATATATATATATATATAATATGTATATTTTATATATTATATATAAAATATAATATTAAATTAATATAATTTTTCCTCTCTCTATATCTACTTTTTCCACTAATGTCATTTACATTTTTCTACTTCATTCCTTGAATTAAACTCAATAAAACTCTTATTATCATAATTATCCATCTACATCTATTTTACTAATTTTAAATCTAGATCTTCACGCGAAACTCTTCTTACACTTATTAACTTAAATTACCATATCCACAAATATTTTATTCAGAAAATCTTTTAGATATTCATCAAACTTCCCACTTTTATTTACTAAAATTACCACAGCCACCACATATTTTATAACTTATTTAATTAATTCCACACCCTTATTATCATAACGCAACATGTATTATTCTTACACTCTTCTTTACAGTAATCTGTTAATAAAAATATATTCCCACTTAAACTAAACCCATCTACATACATCTTAATATTAAACCGAACTTATACAAATTATCTTATATATATGTGGGTCCCGTTTTTAATCGACCGAACTTTTTAACATTTCACCGATTTTTTCAAAACATAAACTCAGCTCCGAGAGAAAATGTTCAAATGTTATTGATAAATAATAACACATTTATTTTTGATTTATTTATTTTTTGTACATTAAAAACTATTTTGTACGCACTAACCCCTAGAAAAAACAAAATATCCAAATCATTAACGGTCTATCTTAACTATTTCTCAGCGTTCCAAAATTTAAAAAAATTTCGATTTCGAATATTCAAAATCTCTGTTGTTTTCCCACGAATTTTTCATTCAAAATAAATGTTTTCACTCTGTATGAAGGTCGATTCTCTATGTGTGCGAAATATTTTACCTTTATGAAGCTCATTATGTACAACTTTTAGACTTCGACAAAAATTGACCTAAATAGTCAATTTAATATTTAATTGATTTTTAATGAAATAGCAGATGACTTTTGGCAGAACCTACTCTTTTACCTTTAATCCACATTTATCTGGCGAGAGCTTAATGGGTGACCCAAACGGGTTACGTTTTGTCCAGTATATATATATAATAATAATATATAATATATAATATATATATATAATGTGTGTGTGTGTGTGTGTGTGTGTGTGTGTGTGTGTGTGTGCATGAGTATATGTTTATAATGCGCCATGTGTACTTAGTTTATTTATATGACATTTGCGTGTGATTCTTTAAATATATAAAGTATATAGTATATATATATTATAATAATATATATATACATGTGATTTGTGTAATTTACATAATACAGTATCACACATATCTATATACATATATATACATATATAATCTGTGTGTTTGGTGTATACATATAATATGAATATATATGTGTGTGTGTGTCGTGTGTGTTTATATGCGCATGTGCGTACAGTTTTTTTAATAAAACCATTGCGTGTGAGGCTTTATTTAATATATCTATATAATATATATATATATATATATATATATATACTAATAAACCCTTATTAATACTGTTGCAATGATTAATGGCAATATGGCGGCGTGGGTGGGAGTCGCTGCACCGCATGCGCTGATCAGTGACTTCATTTCCATTGAGAATACATGCACACGAACTGAAATCGGCCATTGCCGTATCCTATTCTTTTTTTTTTTTTCTTTCTTTCTCTCCCTCTATTTCGAAAATAGATGAAGTTCAATCTTATAAGCTAAATCTAAGATGTCAGTCATATTGAAATAGATATCCGTGCATAGAAAAAATATACAAATCACACTCCCTTCTACGGCACGAGTTTTGCCGGGGATGAATAAAAAAAATTTTAAACAAGACATTAATATCGTGTATGCAAATTCTCATAATATAATGAAGAATAGTATTATTGTATTATTGGACTAATTGTCTCATCTTCATTGTTATTGAACAACGTTTTGTGCGTTGTGCCCTCCGGCCCTTTTTTCAGGTATTCTTGTTCGGAGACCTGGAACCTTCTCGATTCGGGAACAATAAAGATGAAGGAAACAGAAATTAGTCCGAATAATCCAAATAATAGCTAATATCAAGACTCATCTCAAAAATTCAGAGAATAGTATAATAAGGAATCTTAGAGTGTTAGTCTTATAATGACAATAGCATAATCGGGACACAATGCTAATTCCTTTCTAACTTCCTTAAGGAACAATCACAACCAAAACTATGTCAGTTACTCAGTACTGATTCTACCGGCAAGACACTGGGTTAATTTTTGAAAATTTCATAACTGCAAATCAAAAGCAAATCGCCCTGTCGGCTGTGGCGTTAGAATGATCCGACTGCACCTCTGCAGAGGGGTAAGACTCCTTCAATGGCGCCCGTGATTTCTTAAGGATGGAACCCAGGTGGATGAGTAGTCCGTGACATGAAACTTCACTTAGATCGCTCTTACTTAGGCTGACGGGCGGTCGGAGAGGCCCACTCCAATCAATCGGCTGTCATGTCAAGCCCTAGAAACTATATGCTTGCCCAACCCTATTGCTCTTGGCACACCACAACCCTTTTTCATATGGGTGCTAGAAGGCGGTGACTGAGGCTATCCTTGTCCTGGGTATGAATTAAACTCTATCTGATGGTGGGTTCCGGTTCTGGAGGTCTGGGGATTGGTGGAGGCACCCTTCATCACCATTCTCCCTGGTCCAACTCGGCCGTAGTGGTAGTACCTGTTAGGGTCCTATCTATGGGTTAATAGAAAAACAAGATATTATAAAATTGATTATCCATTAAGAATGAAATTATATTTAAAAATTTGTAAGGCATTAAATGACCACTGAGGTTGATATGCCGTAAAACAACAAACAAAACAAACAAAAGCAAAGTTTGAAAATAGAAAAATTTTTTTTCTGTTTATGTTCTTGTTACATAAGTAAGCGAAGTATTTCCTGACATCCACCATGTCAACCGAACAACAACGAATTATCTTATTTTTATTAGTGGTGGCCATCTATTATGTCAGGCTTGAACTGAGTGACATGTTAGTGTGATCTTTGATATGAATGACCGTTAGTTGGCCACCCGAAAGCACAAAAGAATTATACTTAAAATTAACACAGTTCTCCTTCTTCAATTGAACGCGAAACCTGTTGATACCAGGCCAACACATCTACTCTAGATATATATATAAAGGGCATTTGTGTGTATGTGTGTAGTATCTGAGTCAACCGAATAACACCAACAATTGAAGCGGGTATTGAAAGGTAATTTGCCAGTCCAGCACATTCAAGTTGGAGAAGTTCCAACATGTTTCTGTGGACAGAGTAATGTCTCCAGGCACTGGCTGGTGAGTCATCTGAAGGATAATACACAAAGATAGAGTGTCAAATTCTACTGGCACTGTAACTATGAAAAACAAGAACAGGAATGGTATTACTCGAGCAGAGTTGACAGTCAAGTATTATGTGCTGTAGAGTAGCTAGCACCCTTCAGCACTCTACAGATGCCTGGCTCATAACCTTAAATAGTCTACAATTACAGAGACTTCAATGAGTTCGATTAATAAGCTGATTGATATTCGGACTGATCTAACTGCATTTGGCTATACCGGCATTTGACCCTCTCTGTTTTCTTCTGTAAGTTATCTTGTTAATTGTTTGTAACTTATTGTCTTGTGTTTTGTACTGTATCGTTAACGACCCAGATACTGATGCTGGAATAATGGAGTAATTAAGCACTCAATTTCTTCTGTCTATCCTTTCACCTCGACGATTCCCAACAGTATCTAGTGTCCGGATTAAACAACGAAAATAAAACGAATTACGACAAAGTGAATATATTTAGTTCAGCATCAGTATCTGGTGTTAACGGAATCATAAAAAACAACAGAAACAATAAGTTACAAAAACAATTAACAAGATAACTTACAAGTAAACAGAGAGGGTCAAATGCGGTATAGCCAAATGCAGTAAGATAGGTCCGAATATCAATCAGCTTATTTAATCAACTATGAAGTCCTTTAAATTGTCGACTATTTAAGGTTATGAGCAGGCATCTGGTGAGTGGATAGGGGTGCTCGTAGCTACTCTACAGCATGCATTACATTTGAACTGTCACTCGTGCTCGAGTGATACATTTCTGTTCTGTTTTTTCATATTAAGTGCCAGTAGAATTTGACCACTCTATCTTTGTTTTTCTCAGATGACTCACCATGGCCAGTTCCTGGAGACATACTCTTCCACAGAAACATGTTGGAACTTCTGCCACTTGATGTTCTGACTGCAATTACCGCTTTCTATAGCCGCTTCAATTTTTGGTGTTTAATTCGTTGGACTCAGATACGTACACACATAACACACAAATTGCCCTTTATATATAGTATAGGAATAGATGTGTTGGCCTGGTTATCACAGGTTCGCGTTTCAATTGAGAAGGAGCACTTGTTAATTTTAAGTATTATTCTTTTGTGTTCGGGTGGCAACTTACGGTCCATTCATATCAAAAGATCACACTATCATGTCACTCAGTTTCCAGGCCTGACATATAGTGGCACCACAATAGAAATATAGATAATCTTGTTGTTCGGTGGTGACATGGTGGGGAGTCAGGAAATACTTACGTTTACTTATGTAACAAGAACATAGAAAGAAAAAAAATTTTTTTCTATTTCAAACTTTGCTTTTGTTGGCTTTTGTTGTTTTGTTTTACGGCATATCAACCTCGAGTGGGTTCATTTAATGCCGACAAAATTTTTAAAATATATTCAGTGGTCTTAATGGATTAATCAATTTTTTATAATATCTTGTTTTTCTATATTAACCATAGATAGGACCCTAAACAGGTAACTACACTACGAGCCAGAGTGGACCAGAGGAGTAGCATGGTGATGGAGGGGTGCTCCACATCCCCAGACCTCCAAACCGGAACTCACGCATCAGATGAGTTTAAATGTCAAATACCCAGGACAAGATAGCCCTCAGTCTACCCGCCTTCTAAGGCACCCATAATGAAAAAAGGGTGTGGCTTTGCCTTAAGAAGGCAATAGGGGTTGGGACAATCATATGTTTTTCTAAGGCTTGACATGACAGCCGATTGATTGGAGTGGCCTCTCCGACCGCCCGTGCAGCCTAGTAAAGGGTCTAGTGAAGTTTCATGTCACGGACTACTCTCACCTGGTTCCATCCTTAAGACTCCAACGGGTCGCCATTGAAGGATCTTACCCTCTGCAGAGGTGCAGTCGGACCTTCTATACGCCAAGCCGACAGGGCGTTTGCTTTGTGATTTGAGTAATGAAATTTTCCAAATGTACCCATCTTGCCGGTAGAATCAGTACTGAGTAACTGACATAGTTTGGTTGTGGCATTTGTTCCTTAAGGAATCTAGAAGGATTAGTCATTGTGTCCCGATTTATGCATTGGTCATATAAGACTAACGACTCCTTATAGTATTCAGTCTTTATAACTATTTCTCTGAATTTTTGCAGGATGAGTCTTGATAATAGTATTATATTGATTATTCGGACTTTGTCCTCATCTTTATTGTTCCGAATCCGAGAAGGTTCTCAGAGTCCGACAAGAAATACCTGAAAAGGCCGGAGGGCACAACGGCACAAAAACGTTGTTCAAATAACAATGAAGATGAGGACAATGAGTCCGAATAATACAATTAATACTATCATCATTATATATGAAATTTGCATAGCACGATATTAATGTCTTGTTTAAAATTTTTTTTATCAATCCGGAAAAACTCGGTGCCGTATGAAAGGGAGTGTGATTTGTATATTTTTCTATAGACGAGATATCTATTTCAATATGATGACTCTTGATCATTAGCTATAAGATTGACTCATCTATTTGCGGATGGCCCTGTGAAATAGAGGGAGAAGAAAAGAAAGAAAACAAAAAAGAATATGGAATAGGAATGGCCATTTTCAGTCGTTGCATGTATTACTCAATGGAAATGAGTCTTACGTGATCAAACTGCATGCGTGTCGCGTACTCCCACCCACGGCCGCCTATTGCATAATCATTGATACAGTTAATAAGGGTTATATATATTAAGTTTTATATTATATTATTCAATATTTATATTAGGATTACTATATATATATAATAAGCTCACACGCAATGGTTTTATAAAAACTGTACACATGCGCATATAAACACACACACACACACACACATATTATATTCATATTCATATGTTACCAACAATCAGAATTATAATGTTATATTATATGTATATATATATTGTGTGTATAAAAGTTGTATATGTAATTACCCGAAAATCACATGTATAATATATATATATATATATATTAATATATATATATATAAAGAGATCACACGCAAAATTATTAAATAAAACTGTCACATGCGCATGATAAACATATGACTCATGCACACACACACACAAACACACACACACACACACCACACACATTTAATATATATATATATATATATAGTATACTTATATATATTATACTTGGACAAAACGTAACCGTTGGGATCACCCATTAGTCTCTGCTAGAATATTTGGGATGAAGGAAAGAGTAGGTCTTGCCAAATGTCATCTGCTATTCAATTAAAAAGTCATTAAAATTATTAAATTGACTCATTTAAGTCAATTTTTGTCTAAGTCTAAAAGTTTGTAACATAAGAGCCTTCATCAAAATTCGCACACTAGAAGAATCGACCTACATCAGGTGAACATTTATTTTGATGAAAAAATTCGTTGGAAAAACAACAGAGATTTTGAAATATTCGAAAATCGAATTTTTTAAAATTGGAACGCTGAGAATATTAAGATAGACCGTTATGATTTGATATTTGGTTTTTTTTCTAGGGGTTATGGTACAAAATAGTTTTTTTATTGTTACAAAAAATAAATGAAATACAAAATAGTGTTATTATTTATCAATAACAATGTTGAACATTTTTCTCGAGCTTTAGTTTTATGTTTTGAAAAAGTCGGTGAAATGTTAAAAGTTGTCGATTAAAAATCGGACCACATATTATAGAAAATTTTGTATAAGTTGTTTAAATTATTAAGATGTTGTATTGTAAGATGGTTTAGTTTAAGTGGTGAAATATATTTTTATTTAACAGATTAGTAAGAAGAAGTTAAGTTATAATACATGTTGCGTTATATAATAAGTGTGGAATAATTAATATAAGTTATAGAAAATATGGTAGGGGTGTGGTAGATGTTTATAGTCGAAGATAAAAGTGGGGAAGTTTTGACTAAGATCTAAAAAGATTTTGAATAAAATATTTGTGGTATGGTAATTTGAAGGGTAACTAAGTGTAAGGAAGAGTTTTGCGTGAAGATCTAGATTTTAAAAATAGTAACATAGATGTAAGATGGGATAATTTATGACAATAAGATTTATTGAGTTAAATTCAGAGAATGAAGTAGAAAAATGTAAACTGACATTAGTTGGAAAAAAGTAGATATATGAAGAGAAAAATATATATTCTAAGTTATATATATATATCTAACATATTACTATATTATATATAATATTATATATATATTATAATAATATATATATATATATAACCAACGCCCTCCGCACGAGTAGGAAGTGTGACAAACAGTAATTTTAGGGTGGAGTTTTAACAGGTGTGAACTTGAGTTTCCTTTTCCTAACTGGTGCCTCCCAACAAAGGTTAAAGAGCCCAGGTCTGCCCCTACTATTACCTGTTAGAAGGAGAATGCATACATTTTCCCAGGGGGTTATTAAGTGCTATGTGAAGTGTAGATAGTCTCGTCTAGGAATTGAACTCGGGTCGATGGATCGCATCTCATACGACTCTAGCATTATCGTATATATATATATATATATTATATATATATACGTGTATGTAGAAAAATGAAAATAAAGACGGAAAAGCGCGAAGGTATTCGAAACGATGAGTTTATTCTTGATGGTAACAGAGTTGCGATATAAGTTTTGCTTTTGCAACCTTCACCGGGACATCATGATGAAATCTTGCGTGGAGATGTGGTAATTTGCAAAAGGATAAACTCATCTTTTCGAATCTTTTCTACACACTGTCGGGATTTAATTCTCGTTTACTCCCCACCCCCATATATATATTTATATATACTATATATAATATATATACATATTAAAGAAGATGAGAGAGAGAGAGAGACAGAGCAGAGACAGAGACAGAGAGACAGTATCTAAGTTTGAATAGCACTTACACATGACAATGCCGCTCTGTAACAGTCAGTCAACGTTTTTAGATTTCAGATATATATATAGATGCCTATCAGCAATATTGAAGCACCTTTTGTATATAAAGGGAAGTCGTCCGGGGCGCCTAAATGTCGTAATCAAGCCAGACAGCGAGGGAGTCTATCCCCTTTTCACTAGCGCTTAGACCAGGAGAGTATTTTAGCATCTGAGGTGAAACGCACACCTACCATCAGCTCTCAACATTACCGCACAGATCCCTGTGCTATCATACGCTGAGTTGGCGAGGGCCGGTATCGAACCAAAGAACCTTTGTGATTCCTACGCCGAACACTCTACCGACTGATCAATTCAGCACCAGGCAGATACCTTAACCGCCAGGCTATGAATCACACATACATAAATAAACACAACAACAGTTGACATACATGAAAATCACACCACCAACCCACTTTTTGGAGGGAGGAATGCTTAACCTTGTACAAATGATACAGTCGGGTCCCCAATTACAAGCGCCGCCATTGTTGGCCCGTGATGGTGACCTGCGAATGGTTTTTTTTTTTTTAAGGGGAAAAAAAAGGAAACCCCCTTGGGGGGGGGGGTGGAAAAAATGAGCAGTCCATGACATGCAATACTCCACTTTAGTGGCATACTTCTGGCTAGCGGGCTGAAGAGGCCCTCCGACAATCGGATGGTCACGTCAAAGCCCTACACCTTATATGAATTCCCCACCTATTGCCCTTATGGCATACCCCAAACCCTTTTTATCATATGGGTGATAGAATGGGCATACTCAGGGACATAGCCCTGGTATGAACGTTAAACTGTATCTGATGTCCTGGGCAATGACGTAAAACTTACTTGGTGGTGCGGTTCCAGTTCTGGAAGTCTGGGTCAATGTGGAGCTCCTCTTCATCACCATTGCTCCCTGGTCGCACTCTGATCCAGAGTGGTGTACTTTAAAGTCCATCTATGGTTAAATAAAAAATTATTTTATAAAAATCGAGTATCCATTAAGAATGATTTATTTCAAAACTTTGTCGGCGCAACTGAGATTGAGTATGCTTTATAAAAAAAAAAATGTAAAACAAACCATAACCAACCAAAACCAAGACAGGTCGTCCTGAATACTTGAAGGTTTTATCAATATAAACTAAGTTTAGTTTTAGTCACCGCCACCGTGGATTCATGGGTAAGGCCGACTCGTCTAGCAGATTATACTATTCATAGTGAGGCACGTTCCTCCGCAAGGTCCATATTTGTACCTGACTAAGTCTAGTGTACTGAGTTAGATTGATTGATACTGTTGTACATATTTTTCTCAAACGGTTTCTGACTGTTTCGAGCCCGAGTATCCTAGATCACGAAGGCTGATTTCTTTAGTACATATTATTTTGGAATATTGGGCAACACAAACTTTTAAATCAACTTATTTTCCCCATGCACTGATTGCCTTTTGCCATACTAATATAATCTTAGTAAGTATATAACGCTCGCGATCTTCTGGTCTATTAGTCTTACTTCAAAGTTCGGATTCTGTAAGTAACCTTTACGTTTAATTAGTTCCTTTGTAGTTTCTTGTTGGTCGAAACGCAATAAATGCAGCAAGGTAGAACGTGCCTAAAGGAAACATCGAAGATTACAACATTTGTTGAATGGTAGATTTTTGAAAGGTGCAGTGGGTTTGACGGTTAGCGGCAATGAAAATGGCAGCGGTGTGGCGAGTTCAAATTTTTGCAAAGCTTTAAATGGTAAGAATCCTTATTTCTATACAAAGATGTTTGGAAGATAATTTGCCACCAATTAATTCAGGTGCAAGAATACTTTATTCTTTTAAATTGTTAGTCCGCAATAGACGGACGGAGGAAGACATTTTGAAACGCGGTTAATTATCCAAAGAAAATTCTTCTAAAAAACACCGG
>CM042170.1:67043772-67049933 GCA_023376005.1 Doryteuthis pealeii | reverse complement strand
TTCAGTGAATTCCACCCGTGCCACAAATCCGCGCTCTTTTACTTGACTAATTATCTTTGCATGTGTTTGTCTTGGGGTCGAGAAAGAAACCAGATGAAAATTGAAACAGAAAAGAAAAGAAAAGAAAAGAAAAAAAGAGGTAAATGAAAATATTAGATAAAATGTTTATATGAGGAGATAAAAGAAATAAATGAATAGAATAAATAATCAGATAACAAAGGAAAAAATATAAAAAGCCAAAAATAAATAGATAAATAATAAAAAACCAAAAAGAAATTTAAAAAGTGAAAAATAACAAAAAAAAAACATCAAAAAGAAAAAAATGTGTAAAAAATAAAGCCACCCCAAAAAGCAAAAAAAACCAAACAAAAAAAAATATAAACAAAACAAAAAACCAAACAAAAAACAACCCACAAATTACCCAAAGATTTAAAAATAAAAAGCCTAACAACCCTCTCTCTTGTCTTTCTGTCTGTCTGTCTCTCATCTCGAAAAAAAAAAACCCAATTTAAAATCTAAACACCTGCAAATCAAGAAACAAAAAAGCTTAAAAGAAAAAATAAAACAAAATAAAAGATACACCCCCGTCCAAAGAAACCAAAATTAAAATAATATCTTAACACTTTCAGAAACAAAACAATAAATAAATTAAAACTTAAAATTAGAATGAAATATCTATAGTAAACAAGTGGATTAAAAATACAACAAAAAATAAAAAAAAGCAATGAAATAAAAGATCTCTGCAAAATAAATAAATGAATAAAATATAAAAATATTATAATTTAATAATTAATTATCATCTAAATCCCTCAAAAATCAATAAATAAATGAATAAATAAAAATAAATTGAAAAACGGAAGTCCGTTTTCGGCCATTCTTGCTAAATCAGAAGAACCGTTTTCGGCCATTGTTCAATGAACGGAAGTATTTCATTTCTCATATTTGATTTGTTCTAATAAAGCGAATTCTCAAATAGAATGAGCCTTTTTTTGGACTTTGAGATAGAACAGATTCAGACCAAACCATCTTGATATTAATCAACAAGAAAGGAAATATTATCAGAGATTTTTGCCCTTTCCGAAGGGAGCCTAGAATAAAAATATGGAACAAATATCTGGATCTTGGCCAAAAAGATGGGGTACATGAAGGGTAACGGTGATACCAGTTGTAGTTGGTTGTCTTGGATCAATCTCCAAAGGTCTGGAAAGAGACTTGGAAAACTGGAAGATCAGAAGAAGAATCCGACATTATTGCAGACACTTTGATGAGTTCTGGAAACCTGGGTTGGTTTGGTTTATTTACTTTTTAATGGCATATCAATCTTTCGAGGTTATTTGATGCTAGAGCTATCCTTGTAGAAGAACGTTGGGTTGGTAACATTTAAAAGCCATTGATGGTGGTTGGGACAAAGGCATTCATACATTCCCAAGGGTATTAGTCCGAAAGCGAATGTAACAGAGCGACGGTTTGAACTTGTTTATTACCCGAGTGTTGCGACCAGCATATTAGCTATTCACCTCGGGGACCCCTGGAAGACTGAGGAGACTTAATATCATTCTGACTTCTGACTTCTGAAGAAGAAGGAAGAAGAAAGAAGAAAGAAGAAGAAGAAGGGAAGAAGAAGAAGAGAAGAAAGAAAGAAGAAGAAGAAATAATAATAAAATAAATAATAATAATAATGAATAAATAATACTGAATTTGTTTTGGAGAATAGACTGCTTAAAATTCTCTGGGCGGATCACCTAATCCCCGGCCAGTAAACCAGATTTAGCAATTAAAGAACCTGTCCAATTCTCGTGGATTTTGCTGTCCCAGTCGATCGCCAAAGAAATTGAAAAGGAAGCGAAAAGGACAGACAATAACTTGACCTTGCCCAGAGAACTGAGGGAAAACCTGGAATATTGAAGTGAGGTGGACCAATTAAATTGGTGCTTCTAGAACGCTTTCCAAAAGGTCTGGAAAAAGATTTGTGGAATTGGATATAGAGGAAAATTCGCCGGACCATTCAAACACAGCATTGAATAAGTTGCTAGAATACAACTACAGCAGGTTGTGAAAAACTCCCATAAAGTTTCTTCAGGGATTTTGAGATTAAAGACGGATCACCTACCCATCCAGGAGACCAGACCTAGTATTGGTTAAAACCAAAAAAGAAAAAGAAGAACTTGTTAACTGGTAACTATTTGCAGGTTCCAGTAGATCACAGGGTGAAGATGAAGAAAAGAAATGATGGACAAATACCTAGACATTGCCAGAGAATTGAAAGAGTTGTGGAATATGAAGGTGAAAGTGTTACCAATTTTTGGTTGGTGACTTGGAACGGCCCAAAAAGCTTGGAAAAAAGACTCGGAACTGGGAAATTCAGAGGAAGAGTAGAATTTTGAAACCATTCTGGAGACCCGAGGGGGACTTTTTGTCACTCAGACTCCAGTGAAAATACCACCAATGTGAAAAAGTACTAATAATCTTATTATAATGGAGATTTGTTGTGTTGTGTCTATCTGTAACCGAAACTACATTACTATCAAATCACAATTCCTTTAGTTATTTACGTCATATTCCCATGATTTTTTTTTATCTAAGCCTTCAATATTAATTAAAATTGTTTATATTATATAACTGTTGACCCATATCTACATACTAATATGTAATTGTATTTATATTACACAAACAGATAGCGATTTATAGTGTGAACAAGAGGCTAATTTGCATATTGATATTAAAATTTGATTTTAAAAATGTGTGCTTCGTATTGTTGATCTCTAATGTTTTGGTTTATCTTATATGAGCAAAAATCTCGGGGAATCTTAAAAGGAAATCCATTAACAAGAAGAATAACTGTAAATTTTATTCTTACTTCCTATTTTTAAATAAATAGTTAAAATTTAGCAATGAAAGACGGGAGTGACGAAGAATAAGTTTCAGTTGTTCTATTTTTCGATTATACCACCCCTCTGTTTAAAATCTTTTTCTCTGGATTGTTATTCAGTTTCGTTAGACTTTCTAATTTAAATATGATAGTTTTACATTAAAACTTAAATACTTGCACCTGGAGGGTGGCATATATAAATGGAAAGAAGGAAATTAATGACGATACACAAGGCTCTACACCCCCTAGAGATGATAAAGATAGGCTATATGTTTTCAAGAAAAAGAAGGTGGAAGAGAGTTTCTTGCCAACATAGAGGACTGCTGGAGGCACAATCCAAGGACTCGGAGAATACACAAAACGAGCAAAGAAAGATTACTTATGGTAACCAACAACAGCAGATGTTAATATATGGAACAAACAGGAAAACAAAAATGAAAAAGAGAACGTGTCAGCTGGTGGGACTTTTGCTGTTCCAGGCAGATCCAGGGTGAACCTAAAGGAAATGAAAAATGGACAAATATTTCTGGACCTTGCCAGAAACTGAAAAAGTTATGGAATATGAAAGTGAAAGTGATACCAATTGTTGTTGGTACACTTGAAACGGTCCCAATAAATTTGAAAAAAGACTGGAGGATCTGAAATCAGAGGAAGAATTGAGACCATCCAGATTACTTGTACTGTTGCAATCGGCTCAGAATACTCAGAAGATCCTTGAGACCGGAGGAGACTTGTTGTCACTCAGCCTCCAGTGAAATACCATCAAGCTAAGGCTTTGATTTGAAAACTCAAAAGTAGTGAAAATGATAATAAATAATAATTAATAATAAAATAATAATAATAATAATAATATAATAATAATAATGATAAAAAAATTAAAAAAAAAACAAAAACCCGGATCACCTTATCCCAGCAAGAAGACCCGACTAGTGTGATTAACAAAAAAGAAAGAACTTGTCAACTTGTGGATTTTGCAGTGTCAGCAGATTTCACAGGGTGAAGCTAAAGGAAAAATGAAAACAAATGACAAATTCTGGTCCTTGCCAGAGAACTGAAAAAGTCATGGAATATGAAAGTGAAGTTATACCAATTTGTAGTTGGTGCACTTGCGAACGGTTCCCAAAGGATTGGAAAAGGTCTTGGAATGTTTGGAAATCAGAGGAAGGATTGAAACCATTGAGAAAACTTGAACTGCTGCAATCTGCCCAGAATACTCAGGAAAAGAGTCCTGGAGAACCTGAGGAGACTTGCTGTCACTCAGACTCCAGTGAAGACCATCAGCTAATGCTGATCTGTTGAAAACTCAAAAAGGAGTGAAAAATATAATAATTATAATATAATAATAATAATAATAATAAATAATGATACAATAATAATATAATTTAATTAATGATGATTATAATAATAATAATAATAATGAATAATAATTATATAATAATAGAAATAAAATATATTACGATTCTTTATTTCATTTTTTTATTTCTCTTTTTTTTTTTCTCCTCTCAAATGAAATAAAGTTGCGGGCTTAAGGAATTTTTAAATGACGGTTTTCAATGCATCTTAAAATTACGACCATTTTCGTGTCATCTGTTTGGGCTCATTTTTCTCATTTTCTTTTAATGTACTTTCCAGAAAACAAAAAACAAAACAAAAAACAAAAACGTACCAATACACACGTAAGGGGTGATAACTCATAACTTACTTGCGTAACCGAAAGGGTCGTTGCTGTTGCCTTCCTAAAAACAAGTTTTAATCGTACAAAACTATTAATGGCTACTTTAAAATCGTGGACTGACGCAAAATTCACTGCCAAGGACAGTCACTTAATTTAAAGATTGTAACTGATACGAAATACGACACTACTTTTAAGGAGATTTTTCCAGGCCAATGTTTATATCATTTAGGGTTTAACTACAGATATTAAGGACTGGATCGGAAAGTAATTCGAAGAACGAATCTCTAGGTGCCAAGGTGCTATTCTGAAACCTAACGATGTAAGTGAAAACAGATACTTAAAATTGAAGGTGCCCCCAATTTACAAAACAGCACCCAATAACGTCTATCTTCTACTCTTTGTCTAAATTAGGGTGGTTACGCGACGTTACATGGTAATCTACCCAGCGTGTTTGTGTTGCTGGGTGTGCTATAGTGAATTTAGGTATGTCTGTCCCATATATGTCCAATGGGTTTAAAACTAGCGAAGCGCGAAGCCTTTTAAATATAGGGTAACGCTTATATGGAATTGAACAAGTACAAAAACAAAACAAAATAAAAAAAAATCTTTTTATTGTTTAGGGGCATTAAGATTTTGAGCAGGATATCTACATAATTTTACTAGTCTGGTAAATGTTCCAAAAATTATTGGATGGTTGGTGGTTGGTTGGTTGTGGTTGGGTGGGTGGGTGTTTGGGTGGCTGGTTGATATTTTAACGTCAGGCAAATCTTGTTGCTTATTAATGCCGATGTCAGATTTGTTTTTGTTTTACATATCTAAAATAACTAGAAAGTAGACCTGGGAGTAATTACAGGGAAGCGGAGACTCTACACTCCCGAGAATTCCAGAGAATTGAAAACGCACCACCGAATTCATTTCCGATAGAGGTATGTGTAAAATTCATCAACCTATTAATATTATTTCGCTCCATTAGATTTTTTCGCACTCGCCTTAGTCGGTGATTCCTGGGATGCTGAGTGACTGCAAGTCACCCCAGGTCTCCCCAGACTCTTCTGAATATTCAAACCGATCTTATAAAGGCTGTAGTTAAGATGGTCTCGATTCTTCCTCTGATTTCCAATTCACCCAGACTCTTTTCCAGACGAATGGGAGACCATTTCAAGAGCACCAATTACAATTGGTACGACCTTACCTTCACGTTCAACAATCTTTTCAGTTCTCTAGCAATGTCCAAGTATTTGTCAATCTTTTCGCGTTTTGTCACATTCATTCGGTGATCAATCGGGAAGGCAAAATCCCCGAGATGACAAATTTTCTTGTTGTTGTTAATTAACACTAGGTCTGCTCTCCTGGCCAAGATTAGGTGATCCGTTTTTATCTCAAAATCATAGAGAATTTTATGCATCTCAATCTCCAGGGTAGATTCAGGTTTGTGCATATACCATTTATTAACCTGGTGAAAATTGAATTTTTTGCACAATTCCCAGTGGATCACCTTTCCCACCCAGTCGTGCCTAGTCTTGTACTCTCTTTATATCAGTTTGCTGTATTCGCTTATTATATGATAAACCGTTTCGTCTTTTCCCCACACATTCTAAACTTTCTAATTCATCGCAG
>CM042170.1:67031272-67036272 GCA_023376005.1 Doryteuthis pealeii | reverse complement strand
TGGTCTTTTCTTTTTCAAAATTTTTTTTTCCCCGGTTGATGTTTGGTAGTATATTTTTACAATCAAACTATTTGCTGTTTTTTTTCTCACCGCAAGGTTTACCAACACGCTTGGTATTTTATATATATAATATATATAATATATAATATATATATTATATATATGAAGGTAAAGAAAAAACATATTCATAGTGACTTTTGTAATCTAATTTTGTCTGTAAAATGAGTTCTAGAGCTTCCTTACTCTCAAAAATTGTTTTATAAAAGCATTTTTACCCAAGAAATAAAAAAAATGCTATCGAAAAAATCTGAAAGTCTACCAATTTTAAGTTATTGATGATTTCTGATTTTTTTTTTTATAGCAAGATCAATATCCCGATGTGGCACTGAATCTAAGACAATTGTTTTTTCTATTTTATTTCACTTATATTGAACATTTTTTATACCAAAAAGATAGTTTGGTGTTTGCCCCAAAACGAGGCTACTTTTCTCAGTCCTGTCGACTGGGGCTTTAGAATACACAGACTGCACCTCTGCAGAGGGGTAAGCCCCCCTCCAATAGAGCCACCTGCTGGCCGTGGGTGGTGACCCGTGATGCTTAAGGACAGAATCCTGGTGGATGAGCAGTCCATGACATGTAACACTCCACTTTGGCTCTTACTTAGACTAGACGATCGGTCCGCTCCGATAAATCGGCTGGCCATCTCAAGCCCTAGCACTTATATGATATCCTAACCCTATTGCCCCTTATGGCAAACTACCAACCCTTTTTATCGAATGGGGTCTTCATGTCTTGGGAATAACGTTAAACTCTATCTGATGGTGAAGTTCCAGTTCTAGAGGTCTGAAGAATGTAGAGAACCCCTTTATCACAATTACTCCCAGGTTCACTCTGGCCCGGAGTGGTAGTACCGGTTAGGGTCCCATCTATGGGTTAAGTAGAAAATTTGTTTATTATAAAAATTGGGTTTAAATATTTTTCTTCTAAACTATCGCTACGAATCTTTTAAAACTTTGCCGGTATTAAATGACCCACCGAAGTTGATATGCCGTAAAACAAACAAACAAAAACAGATCCTTTTCTATTTCTATTAAAACTTTTGGGTTATTTCCAACCTAAAAATTCACTAAATCCACTCTGATTGACTGATAATTTATTTATTTATTTATTAATCTACTAGAAAAAGAAGACGGGGTTAGGGTTAGCGTTAAGGTTAGGGTTAGGGTTAGGGTTTAGGGTTAGTTTAATGGGAAAATAATGAGTATATTAATTAACAGATAAAAATCATTCAGAGTGGTTCCCCTTTTTTAGGTTGGAGTTATAGGAAATAACCAACTTTTGTACTTCCCGTTATTCTATTTTCTATTTTCATGTTTTGATTATTTTTTAATTCTTTGTTGCTTAATAATCTCTGTATCCATTTCTTTAATCTTCTCGCTAATCCGTGTTAATCTCTTTTGATATCTTAGACTTCTTCTTCGCATTACCCTTTTCCATTGAGATCTCTTTAATCCAGACTTTGTTTTCTTTTTCTTTTACACATCTGTGTTTATATATGATATTCGCTTAATTGGATAAATGCTGTTTGGTAACGTTAAAAAAAGAAAACTTTTTTTTTCTTTTCTTTTTCTTTCTCTTTTGTAATTGGTTTAGCTCAGTCGGTAGAAGATTCGTCTAGGAATCGCAAGGTTCCGGTCTCGATACCAGTCCATGCCTACTCAGCACACAAATAACGCAGTTTGGTTAATTTGATCTGTGTGGTATAGCTCCTGGGAGACGACGGTAGGTGTGGAGACCCACCTCAGCAAAAAATCCTCCTAGTTTAGTGTTAGTGAAAAAGGGGTAGACTCCTTCGCTGTTCGTGTGATACGGACAACAGGACATTTCGCCTACTTTACTTACTTATCCATAAACATTGCCTGATAAAGATTGGAATTCTATGTTTGATATGTTTGAATTTGTAATAAAATTAACTATTCATGAAAAAATGTTTCATGTCCTGACATTTTTGGTATGCTTACTTATGGGTGATAAGTATATAAAAGACAATGTTAATATCTATTAATAATGGAGATTCGCTTCTGGTTTTTGTCTGTAACAAAAATTACGTCATTGCTTACGTCACATTACCCCAAATCGTCATAACATAGAATAAAAATACACTCAAAATTTGAACATGCAACATTAACAGTCGTCATTGTTTTTCTAAAACAAGTTTAATAAATACATGACTGGTATTATATATCTATATAGTTTTGTTTTATTTTAATACATATTTAAAGTTTACATTTCAAATTGTTTTATTTTTTAATCCTTTAATGAATTTGATGATTTTACTTACTTAGGGTACAAACTCGCTGACATTGAATTTTTTACTCCCACGCCTCAGGCAATATGTTTCAAAAATCTATTTTTACATCGCCCGCAGGGTGTTTTTTAAGAAGAATTTTCTTTGGATAATTAACCGGTTTCAAAATGTCTTCCTCCGTCCGTCTATTGCGGACTAACAATTTAAAGAATTATTCTTGCACCTGAATTAATTGGTGGCAAATTATCTTCCAAACATCTTGTATAGAAATAAGGATTGTTTTACCATTTAAAGCTTTGCAAAAATTTGAACTCGCCACACCGCTTCCATTTTCATTGCCGCTAACCGTCAAACCACCTGCACCTTCAAATTCTACCATCAAGCAAATGTGTAATCTGTCGATGTTTCCTTTAGGCACGTTCTACCTTGCTGCATTTATTTGGTTTCCGACCAACAAGAAACTACAAAGGAACTAATTAAACGTAAAGGTTACTACAGAATCCGAACTTTGAAGTAAGACTAATAGACAGAAGATCGAGAGGTTAATATACTTACTAAGATTATATTAGTATGGCAAAAGGACAATCAGTGATGGGGAAATAAGTATAATTCAAAAGATTGTGTTGCGCCAATATTGCAAAATGATATGTACCTAGAAAATCAGCATTCGTGATCTGGGATTTTACTCAGGCTCGAAACAGTCAGAAACCGATGAGAAAAATGTTACAACAGTATCAATCAATCTAACTCAGTACACTAAGCTTAGTCAGGTACAAATATGGGCACCTAGTGAGGAACGTGCTCACTATTCAATAGTAATAATCTGCTCGACTTGCTCGCTACTGATAAATCCATGGTAGGGCGTCTAAACTAAACTTAGTTTATATTGGCATAAAACCTCAAGTATTCGGATGCCCTGTCATTGGTTTTGGTTTGGTTTGTTTACGGCATATCAACCTCAGTGGGTTATTTAGTGCCGACAAAGTTTTGAAATAAATTCATTCTTAATGGATACTCATTTTTTATAAATACATTTTTCTATTTAACCCATAGATGGGACTCTAACAGGTACTACCACTCTGGATCAGAGTGGACTAGGGAGCAATGGTGATGAAGGAAATGCTCCACATTACCCAGACTTCCAGAACTGGAACCTCACCATCAGATAGAGTTTAACGTCATTCCCAGAACATCAGATACAGTGTAACGTCATACCAGGGCATTTCCTGAGTATGCCTTCTATCACCCATATGATAAAAAGGGTTTGGGGTATGCCATAAGGGCAATAGGGTTGGGGCAATCATATAGGTGCTAGGGCTTGACGTGACCATCCGATTGATCGGAGGGGCCTCTTCGCCCGTCTAGCCTAAGTATGCACTAAAGTGGAGTATTGCATGTCATGGACTGCTCCTCCACCAGGATTCCATCCTTAAACATCGCAGGTCACCACCTACGGCCAACATGGCGGCCCTGTAATTGGGACTCTGACTGTATCATTATGTAGAAGGTTAAGCATTTCCTCCCCCCTCCAAAAAGGTGGGTTTGGTTGGTTGGATTTTATGGTATGTCAACTGTTGTTGGTTTATTTTATGCCTGTGGGTGATTATAGCCTGGCGGTTAAGGTGTCTGCCTGGTGCTGAACTGATCGGATCAAAGTTATACGCTTTACTCTACTTATATACAAAAGGTGCTCAATATCGCTGATAGAGCATATATCGATCTAAATTTAAATAATGTTGACTGACTGTTACAGAGCGTCATTGTCCGTGTAGGCGCTATTCAAACTTAGATATGTCTCTCTGTCTCTGTCTCTCTCTGTCTGTCTGTCTGTCTGTCTGTCTCTCTCTCTCTCTATATATATATATGTTCATACAATGAACACCCACAGTGATTTGTTTATAGTGGTGAAGGCTTGTGTTGGACCATTCCGCACTTTTTGGCCCAGGCGACAGGAAAGAATTGGTGCATAAGGAATGCCACAAACCCAATCAACGACCTCAGGAATTTTGAATTCAGAGTTTTCCCTCTCCTAGACTGGTTACCTACCCATGGTTAAAGAGCCCAGTCTGGCCTACTATTTTATTTCTACTACATAGCATATATATATATATATATATATATATATATATATTATATATATATATATGAGAAGTAAATACACAAAAGAAGTGTTTTGATATGGCTTTTTGGCCGACAATTTTTGGGAGAATATGTGCTTAATTGAAGTCGTACCTAATTTTGAAAATTAATTAATTAATAATTAATTAATTAGGCGGGCATACCTATTTAAATATTTGAATAGGTATGCCCACCTAATTAATTAATTATTAATTAATTAACTTCAAAATTAGGTACGAGTTCAATTAAGCACACACATATATATATATATATATATATATATATATATATATATTATATATATTATATATATATGTGTGTGTGTGTGTGTGTGTGTTGTAGGAGAAAATATGATAAACACAAAGATAACGCTGTAACTCGTCGCCTTGCCTTGTTCCTGTTTCTATTTCCCTTTTGTCTTTCTCTGACGTTTAGATATCTCGACACGTGACACGACTGACTTCGAGTTTTTACTTGACGGGCTTTACAGATTGAAAAACTCTTTTGACAACGAAACGAGAAGACACTTTGATCGTTTCCAGAACGTCGAAACCGTTTCCCGTCTCATTATACA
>CM042170.1:67023772-67026272 GCA_023376005.1 Doryteuthis pealeii | reverse complement strand
TGTTCAGGGCTATCAAAGTCGCGTTTTTTTAAAAACAAAATGCTTTTGGCCTCAAAGCAGACCCCCACCCCAACATGGCACGCCTAAAGCCAAAAGTACGATTTAATCATTCATCGAAATAACGCCTGTAATTCGACCAGATCTGAATTCTACCTTCATTAGAGAACAGAATGCCCCCCCCCTCATATCTCTTTTTTGTTTGTTACATCATGAATCGTAGTCTTCCTGGGTTTTTATGGTTTAGGTGAAAATATATTCTTGTCTCTAAACTAAACCAGCTGTGTTGAGTGTAAAGGTTGTTCTTACTTAAGATGAGGAGATCAGGTTGAGTGAACAGGCCCATGGTGGGGAGGTTGGGGTTACTGGCGGGTTTTGATTACACAGAAAAGTAATTAAGTAATATGTTAATTGAGGAGACAGCTGTTTCTGGTGAGAGATTTTGATTAACTTATTTCGATGATGGTGGCAACGCAAGTATAAAACAAGTGTTGGTATATATATATATATATATATATATATATATATTACTCTACCCCTCTGCTACGATGCCAAAGTCAATTTATAAGCGGAGTACAGCTGGTTTGAATACAGAGTTTTCTTTCTCCTAGATCGGTTGCCATACATTGGCTAAAGAGTCCTGTCGGCTTTGCTAAGATGGGTTCATGCCTTCCTTAAGGAATTTAGCGCGATGTGAAACGCAAACAGCTTCGTCCATTAATTTCCCATAATGATAACCGTTACACTGAGTTGTCTCCTTTACATGTATGTATATTTATCTACACACATACACAAACACACACATATTTACTTAGTATGTATTTATACATAAATGCATATATATATATATGTATACATATATACATATATGTATGTATACACATATATATATATATTGTGTTATACATATATATGTGCATATATGTGTATACAAAGAGGTATATATATATATATATATATATATATATATATATTATATATATATATATAATGAATAATAATGATATTATGGATATTAACACATAACTGTAAGTTTCATGCTTACGCAATCTTCAGATGAGACTCATCTGAAGATTGCGTAAGCATGAAACTTGCAGTTATAAGTTCATAATATCCATAATATCATTATTATAAAATATTGTAAATCTGGTCTGCTTTATTAGCATTGAGCACCTTTTTATGTCAATACTTTTTTCATTTATTCACTATTCATTCTATATATATATATATATATATATATATATATATATATATATATATGGATTTTTAAAAAGTATAGTGCTCGATTAAAATTATAAGAGCTGTATTTATTATATTCTCTGTGTCTCTGTGTGTGTCTGTGTGTGTGTGTGCGTGTTTGTGCGATTAGAAAAACGGTTATTATTATGTACTATTTACTACCAAACTCTACAGCAGTAAAACTCTGTTACCAAAAATATGAATATGTATCAGTCAGAAATTAAGTACCTTTATTTTTAGTTATAGTGGCATTGGAATTTTGGTTTTGTTCACAGACTTTGGTTATAAACAATACCTAATAATATCTGTTTTGATTATATAGTATTTCCTTTGAAATAATAACACCCTGATATCTTTGATTTAGAATAAATTAATTGGTATACCCAAAATCTTTAGGGGTGGACTTATTTATGGGCGATACTCTATATACATGGTTATTGGAATACAAAAGTTCGTTCATCTTAATTTCAGATGTTTTTTAACACAACTACTCAGAACTATCATTTTACGGGTATTCTATGGTTAAAGATAAAGCTCCGAATGAGAATCGAACTTGCTTCCCTTTTAGCTGGGCAAGTCTGGCAATAAACAGCAATAAAACTGTTTGATTGATTAGAGACAACAGTTCCAGAAAGTCAAATCGAACTGGTTTCCTATTTTTTCAGAACACTCGATGAAATAAGTTTTGGAAAGATAAAGAGATTTTTTTTTTTATCAATTTAAACATTTTTATTTTCTGTCCGAATTGTTAGTTCTCACTGAAGTTTCTTAATTTATGCCTTAAAAACTTGTAAATAAATAAGCGGAACAACTCTATAGTATTTAATAGTTAGTTATCTGCTATCACCGACATCACATGACACTGGTAAAGATATAATGATAGAAGGTCAGATTCTTGCTCAGGTACCTGGGCTCCACAGTTGCCATTAACAATAGAGTCCGTGCAGAGTTTGATCTCCGAAATTCAAGTGCAACAGAGACATCTCCTTGAAAACTAAATGTGCAGTATATCTGTATGGTGCGGAAGCCTGGACGATATACAAAGCGGATCGCCATAATATTTTGTAGTGAGTTGACGAGGACCGGTATCGAACCCGGAACCTTGTGGTTCCTAGAAAAATGATCTACTGACTGAGCTAAACTGGCCCCATTGAGAGAGATTTCGCTGATGACCAGCAACTAAAGCGTAAACGCAACGCTCTCCTATAAAAAGGATGAAGCACTCTATGACAGCCTTTAAATACATGCAGATATGTGTATTAAA
>CM042170.1:67016272-67018772 GCA_023376005.1 Doryteuthis pealeii | reverse complement strand
AGAAACTATTTATAGCTCTCTTTCAACGGATATCTGTAAGGAAACGGAAGTTAATATTGTAGAGTATCAGAGAGAGAGAGAGAGAGAGAGAGAGAGAGAGAGAGAGAGAGAGAGAGAGAGAGAGAGAGAGAGAGAGAGAGAGAGATATTGTTAGTGACAGCATGAGAGAGAGAGAGAGATTAGTGACGACAAGAGAGAGAGAGAGAGAGAGAGAGAGAGAGAGAGAGAGAGAGAGAGAGAGAGAGAGAGAGAGATACATATATTACTTGCTGTTCTTTGCCTAGACGCCATGTTAGATTCTACTTCTTTCTACTTCGGCCATCATGTCTACATCTAGTCTGGTTTCTCTTGTTAGTTCTTCATTACTTCTAAGGGCTTCTTCTGGGCTAACTCCTTTCGTCATGCAATTAATTAACAAGACGTATTTTCTTGCACAAGATTTATTTGCCCATAACTCATCGCGCGTAGTTGAGTCCAACCGAAATAGGAAGCGTCCATCCTACTTCACATTTCGGCTGCAACTGTCTTAACTAAATCAAAATCACGTGACGTGCGAGACTTCAACTGTCCAGTGATTTTCCATCCCGTGATAGGAAAAAACTGAACCCGCAGAATTACAGGGTGTTGCTAATAATCTATGCTACCACAGATTATGTAACACTATCTAATACAAATAAGTAAAATCGCTGGAGGGTCCTCTTTTCGACATCAGTCGGACAGCGAGAGAATTTATACCCTTTTCGATAGCACTAAACCAGGGAGATTGTTTTTGCGCATCTGAGATGGATTGCCACATCAGCTCCAAAGTTTACTACTCAGATTCAATCCATACAACCCATGCGCTGAGTTGGTGAGAGCCGATATCGAACCAGGGACCTTGTGTTTCTAAGGCGGATGCTTTACTGACTGAGCTAAACTGTCATGGATTCAACTAACTATTTCTATTTAATGTATCATTGGTTTGCACCTGTTACGATTTTTGTGGCCATCCTTTGGGCTTCAAGCAAGAGTGCTTGTCCACCGGAGATCCTTTGTGTTGTGAGCGCGATCCCCAGTGAAGAATCCTTTGTTTGTTCCTTGGTGCTACTTTGCAGGTCCTTCGTCAATGATTGCAAATGAACGTCTCTCAGTATTAGCGATTAAGTAGTCAACCAACCATGTATTTGGGCTGTTGATTGGCTGAGGTTTAAACCACGTGACCTCGCTCAGTCTATAAATTTAAGTGGTGTATTGCAGCACACTTTATATACAAAAATAATCCAACAGCACCCAATTGAATGATTTAAATTATTCCATTCTAATTCTAATAATTTCCAAAATGATCAATTTCACCCACAGATTGGACCTTAACAGGTACGACAACTTCGGGTCTCAGTGGACCTGGGAGTAATGGTTATAAATGTGTATTCCACGCTCTTCGGAGCTTCACCACCGGATGCAATTGCATGATATAAAATATTCCTTTCTAATCTATTAATAATGGAGATTGTCTGTATTTCTGTCTGTAACAAAAACTACGTCATAGCTCTACGTCACAGCTTACGTCACAATATTCTTATGCTAAATACACCCAACATTTGAATAAGCAATTAAAAAAAAAATTTCTACTCTCGTCATTTTTTTATTTTTTTTTACAGTAACAAGAAGTTAACTAAAAAGTTTACAAATAAATAAATACCTACGATTTTGTGTAAAATTGATGTGGAAAATATTCAAAATAATTGTTTGATTATTACATGCATGCAACATTTTATTTGAGACAGACTGGGGTCAGTTTTCCTTTCAAATTGTTTTTTTTTTTTTTTACTCCTTTAATAAATATGAGGATTTGTCTTACTTATGATACAAACCCTCTGACATTGAATTTTTAACTCCCACCTTCTCAGGCAATGTCTTTCAAAAATTATTTTTTACGACGCCCGGAGGCTGTTTCTGTTGCTAGTACAAATAATTTATATAGAGTTGTATGGTTTCAAGTATTCATATCCAATACAAATAAGTGAAGTCGGTGGAGTGGCCTGTTTTCAGTATCAGTCGAACAGCGAGGGAATTTATACATTTTTCGTCATCTACGAACAGCCTTTAAAGGAGTTTGTACTCTTAGATAGAGGGAGGTGTCAGCGTATTCAAAGTTCCTCCCACAGAGTTCGACATATCACAAAACCAACCAATCAACAACCAACCAACCAACCAACCAACCAGTTGTCAGGAAGTCTTGCATTACACTGGTGTGAAAAACTCGCTGGTGTGAAATGATAAAAAATTATATAAGTTGATCCACCGGGAATTGTGCAAGAAATTAAATTTTGACCATGCTACCAAAGAAAAAAAACCCTGGACTTGTCTAAGAAGAAGAAGAAGCCACATGAGAGAAATTGAATCTCTTATAACTATGGCACAAAACAATGTCATAAGAACCAACAATAGGAAAAATAGATAAGACGCAGCAGAATAGCAAGTGTAGAATATTTGATTTCTGATATTCTTTTTCTGTATTATG
>CM042170.1:66998772-67011272 GCA_023376005.1 Doryteuthis pealeii | reverse complement strand
TCGTCTTTTTAGAATTGTTTAATTCGTTCCTCTTGTTCCGCTTCCGATTTCACTTCTGTCGCCGCCGGGTAGCCTCTCGGCCAATTCTTTTGTCTCTCTTACCAATAAATAAATAAATGAATAAATTAAAAATAAATGAACATATATATATATATATATATATATATATATATATATATATATATATATATGTTGAAAAAAAAATAAAGGAAAGAAAGTATATAATGGATAAAATAGGATATTTACTTACAATATTACTTACACGTGTTTCGGTCAGGAGTTTATCCATGTGTACATTATTCAAACTATAATCATTTTTAAATAACCAAATGAAATGAAATAATAATAATAGAAAAACTGTAGAAATGTTCCGCACACAAAGAAAATTCGAACTTCATCAGAGTAAATCCTTATTTGAAATAAAATTCGTTGGAAAAGGCGAAGAATTTCTGAAATGTTCGAAAAAATAACTTTTAATAATATATATATATATATATATAAACACCTCCGGACGAGTTGGATGCGATAAAGGTCAATTGGGATATCTAGCCTTGGTTAAGCAACTTTGAATTTAAAAGCTGAAAACTGTTTATATTTTTGTTAATTGGACTATTCCAATCATTTTTTACGACCAAGACAAACAGATCTACAGACAGGCAGACATATAACATTTCCATAAATCATTATGATCATCATGATCATCAGGTCGCGCTGACAGCACGGATTTCTATTACTCTCTCCCTCTCTTCTCTCTCTCTCTCTCTCTCTATCGCCATTCGTCCCTATCAGTCATCACATCTGGTAGGTCTTCCTTACGGCATACAGTATCCATACAGAGATCACTGATATAGTTCTTTTTCTGATGAGTCCATATGTTGATATTCACAGGAGAACATCACTTATCAGTTCGTTCTTCATCAGTGTCTGCATGTCTTAAATTTGATTAATTAGACAGTATTTACCGGCGTATAATACGCTTTGGATAAAATATAAAAGAAAAGAAAAAAAATATTTGAATGAATCTGGGAAAGCATATTTTCACTGTATAATGCGCAACGTTTTACTTTCCTTGTTTAAATTATTACATGAAGCAGAAAATGACACATTACAAATAATGGAAATGTGGCACTTTGTATCCATATGGCCAATCTTCTGAAAGAAATGAATGGGTGGGCACTAAGGGGTGGGGTGGGGTCAATATCCCATTTTACTCACGTCTCTCCCATTTTTCGGTGCTGCTTTCGCAACAAGAGTTTAAAAAAATCTTTTGACTCTTAGAAATGTTTTCTGATTTTAACAGAAATAAATATTTTTGGTTTATCAAAAAGCTCATATATACAAGGTGTATTAAAAATTCCTTAACTTTTTTAGTTTACACAAAAATTTTACTCGGTAGGAAAAATGGACCATATGACCTTTAGGCACCCCTTCCGCGATCTCGACTCACAAGGACAGTTTTTTCATTTACACCGTCAAAATCCGGTTGTTTGTTAGGGGTTAGGGTAAGGGGTTAGGGTTAGGGTTAGGGGTCATATAATTAAAAAAAAAACTCTAAAAATCCTCTGTTAACAATTAACCGGATTTTGACGGTGCAAATAGAAAAAATGTCCCCACGAACTGAGATTGCAAAAGGGGTGCCTAAAGGTCATATGGTCCGGAAAAATAACCAAAGGCAAAGTAATAATATGGGTTATAAATCGGATTCATTGAAATAATGCACTGCGGTCTTGAACAAATCGTGGGAAAGCAGCTGTACGGCCACCTGCCGCCTATCTCACAAACCATCCGAATGAGATGAATAAGACATGCTGGATACTGCTGGAGAAGCAAGGACGAACACATAAGCGACGTTCTCCTGTGGAAGCCAACACATGGACATGCTAATGTGTGCCGCCCACCACGAAGCTACATTGATCAATTTAATGCGAGGATACTGGATGCTGCACAGAGGACCTTCCTGTGGGCACTGAATGATAAAGAAGGTTGGTGAGAGATTGTCATGGATATCTGTGCTAATTGCGCGACATAATGATGATGATGATTGAAATAACATCAAATACTCAAGAGGATCCACAATCAGCTTGGCACTTTACAACCAAATCTTGAACAGCTCAATCATCTACTTTAAAGGTTTTCATTTCTGCTGTTATCTTTTTTTTGTTGCCAGTAATCAAAATTCACAGGTCAGTCGAATTAAATTGACACTACTCTTCAGACTCGGTTGGTAGAGCATCCGACCAGGAACCACTAGGATCCGGGTTCGATACCGACCCTCGCCAACTCAACGTTGTGGCGCCCCGCCTCAGATGCAAAAAATAATCTCCTTGGTCTAGCGCTAGTGAAAAGGGGATAGACTGCCTCGCTGATTGACTGATACAGACATTAGACCACCCCGACGATTTTCTAATAGAGCTTCCTGTGTAGGGCATTAAACTGCATCTGGTGGGAGTGTGAAGTACCCCTTCATTGGCATTACTTCCAAGTTCACTCTGAAAAAAAAACTGACTTCGGCATTAAATAACCCAACCCGCTGAGCCGTTAGAATGCACCGACTGCACCTCTACAGAGGAGTAAGACTTCCCCAATGTGGCAACCTCTTGGGCGGGGGTGGCGACTAATGATGTTTAAGGATAGAACCCAGGTGGTTGAGCAGTTTATGACATGCAATACTCCACTTTGGCCCTTTCTTGGGTTAGACCGGCGGTCGTTGAGATCCCCTCCGATCAAACGGCTGGTCACGTCAAGCCCTATCACCTATATGATTGCCCCAATCTTATTGCCCTTATGGCAAACCCCAACCCTTTTTATCATTTGGGTGCTAGAAGGCGGTAGCTGAGGGTCTACATATCCTGGGAATGACGTTAAACTCTATCTGATGGTGAGGTTCCAGTTTTGGAGGTTTGGGGAATGTAGAGCACCCCTTCATCACCATATCTGTCTGGTCCACTCTGACCTGGAGTGGTAGTACCTGTTACGGTCCCATCTGTGGGTTAAATAGAAAAATGTGTTTATAATAAACATTGAGTATCCATTAAGAATGACTTTATTTCAAGACTTTGTCGGCATTGAATAACCCACTGGGGTTGATAAAACAAACCAAACCAAACCAAACCAAATAACCCAACAAGGGTTGACATATCGTAAAAAACCAACCAACCAACCAACCAACCAACCAATCAACCAATAAATCTACTCACAGAAATGAAATTCCCATAGTTAAGTGTCCTGAATATGACACGAAATCACATCCGTTAACGAGGCTCCACTTCTGGATTTCTGGAGAGTGTGGAATTCCCTCTTCGCTGCAATTACTCCCAGATATGGTCTCATCTGTATTTTCACGCCAGCTGTAATTAAGTAAAAAAGTAAAGTCGACGGGGTGGCCTATTGTCGGTATCAGCTAAGACAGCAAGGGAGTCTATCCCCCTTTCACTAGCATTAGACCGAGCAGACTGTTTTGGCGTCTGAGGTGGAGCGCCACACCAACCGTCAGCTCCTCACTTTACCACACAGATTCCTGTGCTACTTATATGCTGAATTAGCGAGGGCCGGTATCGAAATAGGAACCTTGCGCTTCACTAGTCAAGTTTTCTACCAACTAATCTAAACCGGTCCTAACACCAACTGTAGTCCGCTTAAAAACTGACTGTATCGCATCCTTCCCTTGACGGCGGATGGGTTGGGTAAATGCATACTGTATTCCAGACGAAACAAAGTTTAGCAAATAACATCAGCATCGAATTTCCGTTTTCAATCCTAATTTTATTACGTCAATTTTCATTGGTTCGTATCTTGGTGAACGACCTTCTCAGTTTGTTTTGATTGGCTAACATAATAACAACAATAATAATAATTATGGGATGTTGTTTTTGTTTTCGTTTTCTTTCAAGTTTAAGTTAATCAAAGGCGTAGCAAAGAAACTCGAATGGTTGTAAGAGTTTTTTTTATGGTGACGCGTTTGATATAATTTGAAAAGCAAATTCAAACCTTCACGGAGGTTTTGATTAGGGCAATAAATATTTGAATTAATTTGCAACATCTGTTCGCACACTGAATGCGTCAATAAAATTTATGGCATCTACTTTCTTCTTTTTTATTGAGGAGGCGCTCTTAGCGTAACGGTTATCGTCATAGGAAATGGAATCGGCGATCAGAGTGGAAATAGTGGATGAAGCTGTTTGGGAAATGCATAAATTCATATGTTCTTCCTCTAGCTATGGGTAATTAGTAAGACAGACTGGGTTCTTTAGCATTTCATGGCAACCGGTCTAGGAGAAAGAAAGTCCTGAATTCAAACCAGCTGTACTCGGCTTCAAAATTGACCTTGTGTCACACCTTGCTGGTGGCAGAGGGGTTGGGGAAATTCATAAAAGACAACGATGTCGATTTGTGTAATTTAAATTTAATTTATTTTGAAACATTATGAATACTAGCAAGATAAAAAAAAACACCATCCGGGCGATGTAAAAATAGATTTTTGAAACATATTGCCTAAAAAATTCAATGTCAGCGAGTTTGTAAGTAAGTAAAATCATCAAATTCATTAAAGGATTAAAAAATAAAACAATTTGAAATGTAAACTTTAAATATGTATTAAAATAAAACAAACTATATATAGATATATAATACCAGTCATGTATTTATTAAAACTTGTTTTAAAAAACAATGAGACTGTCCAATGTTGCATGTTCAAATTTTGATTGTATTTATTCTATGTTATGACGATTTTTGGTAATGTGACGTAAACAGTGACGTAATTTTTTTACAGACAAAAACCGGAAGCAAATCACCATTATTAATAGATTGTTGATGTGGGGAACATCCGCTATGCATTCAGTTAAGCTGGAACAACTTTAATAAAGAAAAAGAAAAGAATATTGGGAAAGGCATACATAAACATGTCCTTCCTCTAGCTATGGGTAAATAGTTCAGAGTGGGTTCTCTAGCCTTGTTTGGCAATCGGTGTTGGAGAAACAAAACTCTGAATTCAAACTAGCTGTACTAGTCTTCTAATTGACCTTATGTTATACCTTTCTGGTGGCGGAGGAGTTGGGGAAATAGATACAAGACAACAATGTTCGATTTGTGCAATTTTAATTTAATTTTTTAAAATGGTTTATAAGAAGGCTACATCCACCATAGAAGATCTGTTTACTTTTATTCAGTTACGTTGAAACTATTTTAAAAAAAGAATATTGCGAAAGGCATAAATTCACACGTCCTTCCTCTAGCTATGGGTAAATAGTAGTACAGACTGGTTCTTTAGCCTTGTTTAGGCAACTAGTCTAGGAGAAAGAAAGCTCTGAGTGCAACTAGTCTTCTAAATTGACCTTATGTTACACCTTTCTGGTGGCGGGGGAGTTGGAGAGATACAAGGTATTGATGTTCAATTTGTGTAAGAAGAACATTTTATTTTGAAATATTAATATTGTTAAGGAGTGGAACTTCTGTTCCGGACCGGCCATGCATTTAAGAGACTGTTTGTGTTTCACTTCACGCTAATTCCATTGGGAAAGGTATGGATCCATGTGATCTCCCTCCTTCAGCTAAGGGTGAATAGTAGGGCACACAAGGTTCTTTAGCCTTGGTTAGGCAATCAATATAATATCTGAATTCAAACCAGCTGTTGTCCGCTTTTTCAAGTGTTTCTTGTCGAACTCAAGAATCTTCCCGAATTCAGGAAGCTTCTCTTCGAACCAGGAACTTTCTTGTCGAACTCGGAAGCCTTCATGTTGTAATCGAGAGCCTCCACGGAACTTCGAACCGAAACCTTCATTCAATCCACTGGCGTAGGCTGTTCTCAATCCGTTAACTATGACCGGGTACAAGTATTAAGCTATGATAAGTATTCAATGTTATTATCGCCGTTGACTAGATTGAAACCGCAACCAGATGATTGTCACTTAGAACTGTATTAACCCAACCCTTATATCCGTTGCGCCATGTGTCTTAAAAATTTAGACAAATAATGTCTGCGGTTCTAGAACTCTTTTTTTCGTAGATGTTTATTTCAACTAGTAATGATATAAAAGCCCAGATTTTCTTGTGTGTTTTTTTTTATCGTCTTTCATCATCTATTAAAAAAACGAATTGAATGAGACCGGTTGAAAGTTGAAATGTTTAAAAGTTGCTGATTTATTTTTGCATACTTAAAAACCTTTTGTGGTGTTTTACGAAAACGAGAACTAAGTCAAGTTAAGTATTCACTGCTGACTTTGTTAAGGAGACGACATTTTCCAAAACAGATTCCCTAACCCTTCTCCTACCCAATTTCTTTTTTCTTTCTTTGGTTGTTTAAAAGTAATTTCCATCACAAAAGACAAAATCTAAACGGGCTTCTCAACATGGGACAACACAGAGAAAGATTGAAAATCACACGAATAATATATGGACTTCCGAATAATGAAACAAAAACGAACCAAATACTTTTTTTTCTTTTCTTTTACCTTTTCTTTTTTCTTTCTTTTCTCTTTTCTTTTCTTTCTTTATTTTTTGGCAACGTCTGTTTCATTTTGGTGTTCGTTTTGACTGAAACTTTCTCGACTCCCTAAACTAAAGAGTTCACAACTTGACAAAACTAACGACAAATGAAAGGAGAAAGAGAACACGGATTAGAAGAAATAAATATTTCAGAAAACTTTGCAGTCAACGGATAAATTCATTTTTTTTTTTCACACCAGCAGCTGATGGTCTTTCTATGGAGTCTGAGGGATTAAAAATCTCCTCAGATCTCCAGGACTCTTCTGAGTTTTCCAATCGATTTCAACAATGCTGTTGTCTGGATGGTCTAAATTCTTCCTCTGATTTTCAGTTCCTCTCGTCTCTTTTCTAAGCTTTCGGGAACCGTTCCAGGTGCACCAACTACAATTGGTATCACTTTCATCCCTATATTCCACAGCTTTTTCAATTCTCTAGCAAGGTTTAAGTATTTGTCAATCTTTTTGTTTTCTTTTATCTTCACCCTGTGATCTATCGATACTACAAAGTCTACCAGATGACAAATTATCCTTTTTTAGTTAATCAATACTAGGTATGGTCTTCTGGCTGGAATAAGGCGGTCCGTCTTTATCTCAGCGAATTTTTGCGTTTCATTCTTAGGAACAAATTCTGGTTGATTCAAAATTGCCACAAATTCGAGAGAAGTACTTACAGAATCATTCAGTTGTATTGAATGAATTTGATTGAATTGAACTGGAAATTGCTTTATTTACAAAATTAGAACATTTAAGTGCTTCTCAGCGCACGAGTAGCATAGATTGGGTAATATTATCTCGGCGGCAAAGTGGGGAGCTGATGGTAGGTGTGGCGCTCCACCTCAGACGAAAAAACAATCTCCCTAGTCTACTGCTAGCAAAAAAGGGATACCCCCTCACTGTCCAGCTGGTACTGACTCGAGACCACTCTGCCAACTTTACTTACTTTTTATTGCTCTAATAGAAATCTATCAATGTTTTACGTTTTGCTAGATTTCTTTCGATCTTTCTCTCCCCACCCCTCATTCATATATAGACACACACAGAAATATGCACATACTCACACATATACATATCATGTAGGTACCACCAAAATAGTCGCCATATTGAAGAAAGAAACGTAAATATCTTTAACTTTTTTAAAAATCTCGCAAAAAAGAAATAACGAATATAAAGAGTTGTTACAAAGAAAAATTGTTAATTCAAAGATCGAATTATCCGACTGGGGAAAATTTACACACCGTTATCTTGAAAAATAAGTAAAACAGTCCGTTTTTTACAACATGGTCAGTTTCTTCATTGAGATTTTTTAGCAGAATTCTGTATTGATGGTTCTTTTACTAAAAAGATCTCGCATTGAAACTTATAAAAATCTTCTGATATAATTATTCAGACTTTTATATTTATAGAAAAAACGTAAAAATCGTTTTTTGTCGGATCATTTTTTCATATTTCATAAAACAAAATAGGGGGAGGGTAGACCTCGTAAAAAGAATTCCCTAATATATTTTTAGAAAAAATATTTTAGACAGATTTTTATCTAAAGGTAAGTAATTCTTGAAACTTTCGTGAAAATCGGACCATTAATTTATTTTTCATAGAATTTTTTAAAAACCTCTCGTTTTGGGCTACGTTAAATTTCAATTGATTTAACGGTGCAAAAATGTAAACATTTTTTTCGTTCATAATTTTCATTATTTCCGTAAGCTGAAAAAATATTTAAAAATCACCAGGAGTCTGTTTAATAATTCTTCTTTTGAATGGACAAAAAGTTTTTAAAGATAATATTAACCTTTATACCTTTATTCAAGTTTCATTGTGTTAAATATAGGGGGGGGGGTAAATTTCATAGGGAAAATATATGGTATCTATATCATGCGATTTTTAATAATATATAGATGATCGATTCTCCCATCGATCGACATATGAGTGTTCATACAATGAATTGTTTATAGCGGTGAAGGCTTGTGTTGGACCATCCACACTTTTTGGCACAGTCGATAGGAAAGAATTGGTGCATCAAGGGTTGCCACAAACCCAATCAGCGACCGACCTCAGGAATTTTGAATTCAGAGTTATCCCTCTCCTAGACTGGTTACCTACCCAAGGCTGAAGGGCCCAGTCTGCTCTATTTAACCCATAGCTGGAGGGAGAATATATGGATTCATACCTTTCCCAAGGGTATTAGTGCAATGGGAAATGCCAACAACTTCGTCTCGGAATTGAATTCGAATCTACGAGTCCATTTTTCACGACTCTAACCACTAGCCCACGCGCCTCCATATCCATATATAGATACATATATGGAAAGATATATGCAGATGATGCTGATGATGATGATGGTGATGATGATTGTTCTGACATTATTTTAACAAAAACATACCCGGAGTAGCGGTTTCAATACCGTTCCCCGTCGGTCTAGCGAGTAATGATAACAACGGCGTGCGTGTAAGTATTGTTTAAGAGATAGACGGAGGCAAACATGTTTATTTTCAAAAGGCTGACTGGAGGCTAATCTGGAGATGTCAAACATTAAAGGTTGCCTTGTCGAAGCGAGAAATGTAGACAAGAAACCGGAAGACGGAGGCGGAGACAGCGGCGGTGGCGGCGGTGGTTGTGTGCTCCCCCCTCCAATGAAAACAAATAGAAACATACACCCCCGCCCCCATCGCCTTTAACAATAGAATGGATGTCTGTTGTTGCTCAAGTTGAAATAGACAAAACCAAAGATAGATAGATAGATAGATAGATAGAAAAAGACTGAGATAGATTTTAAAAGACTGGGATAGATAGATAGATAGATAGATAGATAGATGTTAACATGCTGGGATATATAGATATACAGACAAATAGATAGAAAAGGAACACTCCTAGGTTGTTTGATACAGTTTTGGGGTTGGGGCTTGTCATAATGACAATAGGGTGGGGACAATCATATAGATGCCAGGGCTTGACATGACCAGCCGATTGATCGGAGAAAGCATCTGGCCTAAGTAATAACTAAAGTGGTGTGTTGAATGCCAGGGTTTCTTCCTAAAGCATCAAAAGTCGCCACCCACGGGCCAAAAAGTAACCCCATTAGGGAAGGAAGTTTTATACCTCTACAGAGGCGCAGTCGGTGTATTCTAAAACCCCAGCCAACAGGAATCTATTTCTAGTGGAGCAATATACAATCAAAACGGATATTATTACGTACAGCTATTTCAAATGCAGGTAACCTTAACATGTTACTTCCTACACAGACATCTAATCCTGTATTGATCTTTTAAATATTTTATACCAACCTGCTTGTACAGATGGAGTAGAGAGGACGATTCTGGCTTTAGTCAATAAACAAAGATGATATTCCTAATGAGGGACAGAACTTTATCGGATGGATATTATTATTAACAGAAAACTTTGATAAAACAGGATTATGTTATGTTAGCATGTTAACAGCTTGATGGGTCACACTAGCTAAGTAGATTGAGTGCCTTTTTACAACAACAACAAAAAATCAGTAGGAATTTTACTACAATGGAACAGTCGTTCCTTAAATCTTATGATTTAAACATATATTATATAACATAATCTATTATAATATAATTATATATAATAGCAAAATAAAAAACGTCCTCCGGGCGATGTAAAAATAGATTTTTGAAACATATTGCCTGAGGGCTGGGAGTTAAAAATTCAATGTCAGCGAATTTGTAAACCTCAAATGATTTTTAATAAAAAGTTAATTTTCTTCTAAACCAAAGATATTAGAATTTTATTTGATTTCTAAAGTTTTTTTTTATTTAGCTTAATTTAATTAAGTTCAAATTTCAAAAATTTGTATCACCAAAATTATTCAACGATGAGTATGATGAGCGACCAATAACTATGTATCTACCTCAGTTACCAAAAGGAGCAGAACGTGGCATAAGATCATATTTCAAACTGTGAGCGAATTCAGAGATTTCCTTCTCCTGGCTTGGTTGCATAACCAAAGCTAACGAATCCAATCTGACTATTTACCCATAAATTATGTAAAAGTAAAGTCGACGGGGCGGCCTAAAGTCGGTATCAGCCAGTCAGCGAGGGAGTCTATCCCCTTTTCAATAGCGCTAGACCAAGGAGATTGTTTTAGCGTCTGAGGTGGAGCGCCACACCTACCATCAGCTCCTTACTTTACCGCACAGATCCCTGTGCTACTCATACGCTGAGTTGGTGAAGACCGGTATCAAACTAGGAAACTTTTGGTTTCTAGCCGAACGCTCTACCGACTGAGCTAACCCGGCCCATATTTACCCATAGCTGGGGTAGAAATAGCTGGGGTAAAAATAGACGTATTCATGTCTTTTCTCGATGGAATTAGCGTGAAGTGTCACGCAAACAACTTAGTCCAGGATTTTAACTCTGAGAGCGATAACCATTACGTCAATTGCGCCTCCTCCGAAGTTCAGGTATCCAGTGGAATTCAAACTCCCTATCAATGACCTACCTACTAATGTTTAGCTCATTAACTGTTTCTAAAATATAAGGTTTATTAAATTTAATCTATTTTTGGTACATGGCCAGCAATATGAGACACTTAGTGAAAATCGAACTCACGACCTCACTAAGATCTGTTAGCCTTACTTGCTAACCAGTACACCACACGAAAATGCCTCTAAATAGTTTAAGGTCAACAGAGATATGGGTCTAATTTACTGCGCAGTAACTGAATGATTATGTCTGTCAGTTGGGAGGATGTTAAACATGGCTATCTGCTCGATTTCGAGGTAAATGTTATTTCGCAATAAACAAACAAACAAATAAACAAATAAAACTAAAACAAAGGTTTTCAAATAAGGAAATCTTCTGCGGCCGAAATTTATTTATGTTAGATATCAGTGTCAGTACTACGGTATGGCTGCACCACTTGAAATCTAACGAAACGCTAAGAGAAAAAGGTTGATGGAAACTTCACAAGGATGTTGCATGCTGTCTAGAAAAAAAATCCTGAGAGCAGTACCCCCCCCCCACTAACAAAGTACTTGCACTGTAGGGTAGATCGAGTTTTTTTTAAACTTTAAAAAAATATCAAATTGTCCATTTATGCAAAAGTTTTGTGTTAGTATACTAAATACTGATAAAAAAATTAAATCTTTTACTTGCGCCATTGTTTGAGGAAATAAATTTATCTTGGTAACTAATTTAGGAGAAGGAAAACTGAATTCAAAACAGTTATTCTCTCTTAAAAAATCACTTGGTGTCGCATCCTGCTCGTGGCAGAGGGATTGGGTAATCACAAAATTGACAAAATGTTGTAATAATTGACAAGGATTCATCTAAAAACAATATTTTATCTATCGTAGACTGATTGCCTGGTTAGGCAACCAGTTTAGAAGAAGGAAAACTGTTAAACTCAACTTAAGAAATTTACCCTGTGGCACATCCAACTCATAAGGGAGAAATTGGTTGGTTGGATTTTACGGCATGTCAACCCTTGTTGGGTTATTTTATGCCAAAGACGTTTTGTTTTATTCATTCTTGTTGGGTATTCAATTTTATTTCAAACTCAATTTTCTAAACACATTTTAAAAACTCATCTGTTGATTTTTTAACACATAGATGGGGCCCTACCAGGTACGACCACTCCGGTTCAGGGTGGAACTGGGAGTAATGGCAATGAAGGGGTACTCCACACTCCTTTGTAACTTCGCCATTAGATGCAGTTTAAGAGGGGATTTAGTAAATACACCTATACACTAATAGTGGAAATAAAACCGGATAAATTAGATGAAATAAATAAATGTTGAAAAGTTAATAATAAATGAAAACAGTTTTTTTTTAGCGGAAGTAACCAGAAATTGAAGAGTAGGTGGCTAATTGCCTCCCCCACCCCCACCCCAAGAAGAAAAAAAAAACATCCGGGTGATAGTTTTCTTTGCTGATCCGATATTCAGCTGTTTCGGCATTTGAGGCTTTAAGATTTCACAAACAAACGCGCGTGACAAACCATTATGCGTTTATAAATCCTTTTAAATTGTTTAAGGAACGAATTTAACAGCTGTGGGG
>CM042170.1:66991272-66996272 GCA_023376005.1 Doryteuthis pealeii | reverse complement strand
ATTCCTTACACAGAAATATTTTTTTCACGACCTTCGTCAGAGTGATTTTGTTTATATTTTGAGTAGAAGAAAATCCGTTGCAGACAAAAGAATTTTTTAAAATGTTCGAAAAAAGACTATTTTTTGGAACGCAGAGACCGTTAAAAATTTGAAAGTTTTAGTGGATGGATACAGTTTGTATTGCAAAGAATAAAATATTATTAATATTCTTAAACTTGTTGATGAGTGAATGAAGCGTGTTTTCCAATGTTATTGTTTGGAAAAAGAATATATATATATATATATATATATATATATAATATTATATTATATATATATATATATTATATATATTAAGCTTCTCTTCTACTCATTTAATCAAACATATACTCTCTGTAAATTACTCACATACATTTAAACTCTCTATTGATGATTCTATCAAGCTGATTCTTATTTCTCTTTCTTTCTTTCTTTCTTTCTTTCACACACACATACACACGCACACACAACACACACACACACACCACACATATATATATATATATATATGTACCACTCTCTCTCTCTCTCTCTCTCTCTCTCCTCCTCTTCTCTCTCTCACAACACACACACACAACTTTTTCTCTTTCTCTTTTTTATACAGCTGCTAGAATAAAGGGTTTTAAAATTTCATATTTTTTAGATTCAAAAAGATTCAAAAAGATAAAAAATAATTCTGTTTTTTTTTTTAAATGAAGTTTGTGTATATGTAAAAAATTAACGATACAAAATAATTTAAATTAATATTTTCTTGTTAATTATTTTCACTTATTTAATTCTAATATTAAGATCCCTGGAATAAATATTTTATTACAATATAAAATAATTTTCTCAAAGATATTTCAATAATTATTATTGTTTTACGTTCGTAAAAATAAGTTTAAATGTTATAATTGATAGAAATATTAAACAGAATATTAACAGTATATATATATATATATATATATATATATATATATATATATATATATTATGTGTGTGTGTGTGTGTGTGTGTATATATATATATATACTCCCCATCCCCTAGGGTTGAGCACTCTGGGAGGGGGATTCCGCTGAGGGCCGCCCATTCAAGCGTAAATGCGACGCTCTCCTATATAAGGAATGGAACACTCTATGACGGCCTTTACATACAAAGCGATGTGTGTATTAAAACAGTTAAATATCCCTTCGCATTCTGTGGGAGATGACAGCCTGATGGTTAAGGTGGCTGACTAACACTGAATCGATGGGATTTCAATCCCGGTTGTAGGGTAGCTTACAAATGTCTAGCCACACTGAAGAGACTTGATAAGTCGAAACAGGTTGCTGTGGATGACTATATATATTCATCGATTCAACGCTGAAACCCCCTTCCTCAAAAACATTTGAAATGCTAATAAATGTCATTTTTTTTAAATTGTATTATTACATATTTAGAAATAACTTCGTTTATAAAAACTGTGATAATTTTTAAATTTTAATTTGTCTTAGCCAGAATTCAGATTAGATTTGTTTTTGGCAGTTGAGTGTCGTAGTTATTTTTTGTTACAACCAGACACTCATATAAACACACATCACACCACCACCGACGAGAGAGAGAGAGAGAGAGAGAGGAAGAGAGAGAGAGAGAGAGAGAGAGAGAGAGGATGAGGAGAGGATGCATGTAAATATATATATAGAGAGAGAAGGGGAGGATGCGCTAATATCTTCCAATAGGACGACAGAAAGCAAAAAATTGATACTGATTGAGAGAGAGAGAGAGAGAGAGGAGAGAGAGAGAGAGAGAGGAGAGAGAGAGATGAAGAAGAGAGAGGAGAGGGGGGTGGGTGCTTGCGAATAATATCTTCCAAATTGGACGACAGAAAGAGACTAGAGACTGATGTTATATGGGACAAGCAAAAAGGAACAGATTGACGTTATGTACGGTTAACTCGACTGTCAATCACATATATGGAATGATGTACGGAAACTGGGACAGTGGAATGTGATTGATTGAGAAAAGATAATCAACAACGATGTCAAAAAGAGAAAGACATGAATTATAATTAAATAGAATAGACAGGTAGATAGATGAGGTGAGAATGATGTATATATAAACACACCACACACTCCACCAACACAACACACACACCCAGTTATATCTATATTATACATCAATTAATATATAATCAATAATCGATCTGTGTTATGACGTCCTCTGTAGAGATGGTATTAAAAACCACTTCCTATCCCTAATTGAGGGCTACTTTTTGCCCTAATCAATCTATGGTGTGAATGGCTTCGTGTGCGACTTTTGATGTGCAGAAGATGAAAATCACCCTTGCATTTCAACACACCACTTTACGTTATTACTTGTGTGTAGCCAAGTGTATGAGCTTTCTCCGATCAATCCGGTGGCGGTCCATTGAATCAACCAACCTAGACTTATGATTCTTCCCCACTGGTGTGCCTGATGTCATATGACAAGCCCCAACCCAAAACTGATTCATCAAAAATATCCCTAGGAGTGTTCCTCTAAGTTTCTAGCTATTGTTGTTGATTATTAATCTTATATATCCCAGCATCGTAAACATCTATCTTATCTATCTATCTATTCACTATCCCAGTCTTTTAAAATCTATCTCAGGTCTTCTTATCGTATCTATCTTATCTGTATCTATTTCGTTTGTGTGTTTTGTCTATTCTTTCTGAGATCTTTAGAATATGAACTTGAGGCAACAAAACAGACAATCCGTGTCTATATTGTTGAGGTCTGATTGGTGAAAGACTATGGGGATAGAGGAAAAGAAGGATAACAGTGGAAGAGTTTGAATATTAGTGTTGTATCTATTTATTTTTATCATGATCGAAATTGGGGTTAGGCTTACACGTGGGCACATCAACCTACTCGCCGGCCACCCGGCTCGCAGTGCTCCCCTCCGTATTAGTTCTTCCTGCAGTTCTTGTCTACATTGTCTCGCTTTCGACACTGGCAACAGCCTTTTTAAGTTGACATTCTTCCAGTTTAGCTCCACAGCTCTTGTTGTGATACATAATAACACTATTAGTTTGCTCTCGTCTATTCTTCTTAAACAATTACTTACACGCCAACGCCCTATATATAATATATATATTATATTATATATATTATATATATATTATAGTATATTAAATAGTCAATTGCTGTTGATACATTACTTCGCTAGACCGACGGGAACGTGGTTATTTTGGTCATGAAAAACCACAGCATAGTACTAAGCAATTTTGGTGTATCTTGAGGTTGAGTATTTTGATTACCTGTTGTATTCCGAAAAAAAATTAACACTTTCAATTAATTCATTTAATTTTTTTAACTGAAAATTACATGATTCAGGTAGATCAATCCATCATATCACCCAATCTATCATGTCGTCAAATTCAAACAGCATAAGGTCATATTCCATTTTTTATGATATATATATCTTGCTCCATGAATTATGTTTACCAAGATGTTAGGTATCATTAATAGAATTGATATTGGAGGAGGGTGCGGCGGAAGAACGGATATGACGTTATATTTTTTTTTCAGAAACAAGGTGTTTTAAACAAGTACCGTAAAATCTCGGGGCTGAACTACTTTCTTGAGTGAGTTGCCCACTTTTTAAGATGTACTATATATATATATTTATATATCATAGACTACGTATTTTGAAAAAATAATGGATAATTCGTTATTATGAATTCGAATTTCATATATTCATCGGTTTTGATGGTTGGTGTTGTCTTGAGACCGAAGTTGTAGGACGAGATTTTCGCTCTGAGCATTTCTGGTTCCTCATATTAATAAGTGACAAGAAAGAAAACTATAATACCCCTTTTCATAGTGTGGTGATAATCTTATCTCCAGTTTGTTTCTAGAGTTAATTCTGTAGTAGGCCTATAGTATGTAATCCGAATGATCATCATATTTTCGTCATCATTTCTCCACAATGCTAGAGTCATTGGTGGGACGAATTGAAATTCCAAATTTTTACTATTCAAGACAGCAGAGACTGATGACGTGTTCCCATATACAAGCTCCTTTTTGGGGTTACGGTAAACCACTGTGCCTTATTTCGGTAGGGCAGGTGTAAATAAACTCTCTTAGTGTGGACATATTCTCGAATATAATTCTCTTACGAAGGTCCCAATTTATGTCAAGTGTTCGTGCATTCGTGCTGAATTTGTGGAGTTTCTCTTATAAATCTTTTGGTTTATAAATCTATGGTTAATCAACATGAGCGCTATTTGTGGATAGATAGGAGACTAATTGATTGATCCCAAATAGCAATTTTATCCCTTGATGGCAATCCTTGACATACCAGTCAGCTGGAATGCTACCAAGTATTCTACTTACCCCTATATACTATCGATTCATCTATGTACCAAAAGTAGTGGATGGATTTCTAAACACAATGCTACTTCTCACCGCTTAATATAATAAACTTAAATTAATTGATGACAGCTCACCAGAGAGAGATACAAAATATTGAGCTTGCAATTGTACCAATTTTTGAAACTGTCAAAATCGTAAACAATATATATATATATATTATATATATATATATATATATATATTGAGGAAAAAATGAGTAAGAAAAGAAATGTAGATGGATAAAAATGAATTTATCGATATACTTTAATCGATATCACTTACACATTGTTTTCGGTCTGTTTTTCAAAATGTATACGGATTACGCTATTGTTAATTATTAAGATAATCAGATGAAATTGAAATAATGATAATAATAATAATAATAATAATAATAATAATAATAATAATAATAGGAAAAATGTAAAAATATTCCTTACACAGAAATATTTTTTCACGACCTTCGTCAGAGTGATTTTGTTTTATTTTTTGAGTAGAGAAAATCCGTTGCAGACAAAACAGAATTTTTAAAATGTTCGAAAAAAGACTATTTTTGGAACGCAGAGACCGTTAAAAATTTGAAAGTTTTAGTGGATGGATACAGTTTGTATTGCAAAGAATAAAATATTATT
>CM042170.1:66978772-66983772 GCA_023376005.1 Doryteuthis pealeii | reverse complement strand
TTTCTCTCTCCATCCCTCTCTGTCTGTCTGTCTGTCTCTCTCACTCACTCTCCATCTCTCACACTATCAATATCACACACACACACACACAGACATACACACACATTTCACACACAAGAGAGAACCCAGGTGGTTGATCTGTCCATGACATGCAATACTCCACCTCCGATCAATCAGCTCGTCACGTCAAGCTCTAGCACCTATATGATTGCCCCAACCCTATTGCCCTTATGGCAAGTCCCAACCCTTTTAATCATATGGGTGCTAGAAGGCGTTGGCTGAGGGTCTACATGTCCTGGGAATGACGTTAAACTCTATCTGATGGTGAGGTTCCAGTTTTGGAGGTTTGGGAAACATGGAGTTCATCACTATTGCTCCCTGGTCCACTCTGACCCGGGGTGGTAGTACCTGTTAGGGTCCCATCTATGGGTTAAATAGTAAAATGCGTTTATAAAAAAAGATTGATTATGCATTAAGAATTGATTTATTTCAAAACTTTATCGGCATTAAATGACCCACTGAGGTTTATATGCAGTAAACCAAACCAAACCAAACATATAAGAGAAGCGTTTTTTTATAAGTAATATGCTTTGAAGTAACGAATAATAACCATTTGCAAAAAATTATAACTTCAAATAAATATTCTTAATACAAATAATTTTCATACAATCATATCGTTTCAAGCTTTCATATCTGATACTTTTTAAACAGATCTATTTCCCCTATAGATGGGACCCTAACATGTACTACCACTACAGTTCAGAGTGGACTTTGGAGTATGTCTTCTCCCACCCACCCCCGCCACGGGTAGGATTTGATATAAGGTCAACTTTTAAGCGGAATACTTCTCGTTTTAATTCAGTTTCCTTCCATATTGGTTGCCTAACCATATACTAAGGAACCCAATCTGACTTTTATAGCTGGAGAGGGAAAAGATGGATTCATGCCTTTCTCAAGAGAATTAGCGCACTTACGAAATTCTGCTTTCATTTTCTACACTTAATACTTATCTCCCTTTATATATATATATATATATATATATATATATATATATATATATATGTGTGTGTATGTGTGTGCGTGTGTGTGTGTGTGTGTGTGTGTGTGTGTGTGTGTATATATATTATTTATATTTTTGTTTGAAGGCAGTTACAATGCGTATATGGTATATACAATTCGATAATAACAGCTACTGTACGATGTTCTACGTTGTGGGCGATATTTGCCGAGTTCGCTTGTCATGATTATTTTCATTAATTATCGAGTTTTAGCGTGAAGTAAACCCGGTTCGATGATTTCATTTTTCATTTCCTTTGACGATAACCGTTACGCTATGCTTGCTTCCAATTGGAAGTGGACCTGGGAATAATGACAATTCTAGAGCCGGCTCTACACTCCATATGGTTACAGAACTGGAGCCTCCCTATCAGGTGCAGTTCGGTATCACACACAGGACAATCTTTGAGGCGAGGAGGCTTTTACCTCCCAGCAGGAAATATTTGAAGCACTTTTCTCTTTTTCTCGACAAATCACGTATTTGAATAAAAATAAGATAAAAAACAACATTTGTTTATCGACTAGAGTTGATTGAATTTCTCTTTGCCACACACACAACCAGATGCTTCTCCTCATATCCAATCCACACGCACTGAGTCACTTACGATACGTACACCAACGGTACACATGTTACTGATCGGGTTGCTCGCTCCTGTAGATTTCATAAGAACCCGAATACATGTGAAATACCCACTTCTCTGGTATGCACTACACTTCCTGTTTCAACCCCCTCCCACCCCCAAACAAAGCTGGTCATGTGACGAAAGAGAATTCCTTCACACCGCATTTAGCAATAATTTTGTAACTGGAGAAACTTTAAACTTTTAACAACCTATCCCGAGTATACTCGCTTTCATAAAAAAAAAATTCAACAAAATAAATTTATGGGAAAGATATCTTCAAAGATTTCGTTTGGTGTATTTACATTACATTTCAACTTATATATATATATATATATATATATATATATATATATATATATATATATATATATATATATATATGAGGAAAAATGAGTAAAGAAAAGAAAAGTAAATGGATAAAATGAATTTAATCAATCACTTACACATGTGTTTCGGTCAGTTTATGTGTGTGAAAATATTTTGCACACATACAAGAATCGACCTTCATCAGAGTGAATATTTTTTTTTTGAAAAAATTCGTTGGGAAAAAAAAAAAAAAAAAAAAAACAACAGAGATTTTTGGAAATATTCGAAAATCGAATTTTTAAAAATTTGGAACGCTGAGAAATAGCTAAGATAGACCGTTATGAATAGGATATTTGTTTTTTTGTTTTTTGTAACAATAAAAAACTACTTTGTACCATAACCCCTAAAAAAACAAAAAAACAAATATCCTATTCATAACGGTCTATCTTAGCTATTTCTCAGCGTTCCAAATTTAAAAAATTCGATTTTCGAATATTTCCAAAAATCTCTGTTGTTTTTTTTTTCCCAACGAATTTTTTCAAAAAAATAAATATTCACTCTGATGAAGGTCGATTCTTGTATGTGTGCGAAATATTTTCACACACATAAACTGACCGAAACACATGTGTAAGTGATTGATTAAATTCATTTTATCCATTTACTTTTCTTTTCTTTACTCATTTTTCCTCATATTGTCGGATTCAATTCCTTTTCCATTTTTACATATATATATATATATATATATATATAGTGCTCAATATTGGTGAAGGCGTAGACGAAGAATCAACGGTACTCAATGGATATCAGTTGTTTGCCTATGTAACAATCGCACCCAGATGTTTTGTCTGATAATCAAATAGGTCTGATTATTGCTTTCGGGTGATCATCGCATAAGCGAGAAAATGATAGTCACAAAGCGCCGTTGACTTACACACACACACACACACACACACACACACACATATATATATATATATATACATATATTTGGGAATAAAATGGCCTTAAATACCATGGGTATCGTGGTTATGGACCATTTCCACTCGCGAGTATGCTCACGAGCTTCTTCAGACCACTGATATATTTTATTTAGACAGGCACATGGCCAAACTCATTTTATATTCATACATTTTCCCTCCCTCATTCAGGGGTGGTCATATTGCATTCTTTCTTTTCAAGTGTCTTTTTTATTGGTGGAAATTTTTTTTTTTTTCCCTTGACCCAATTAGAGCGAAACGACATCTAGACCATAAATTAAAATCCTGTTGGTCAGTCAAAATAAACTTAGGAATTTACCAAAGAGACTAGCAGACAAATTAAAAAAAACACCGCCAACCAAGGAAAAAAAAAAAAAAATTTCCACCAATGCATTTTCATGTGTGTGTGTCCACAAGAGAACATCATTTATGAGTTCGTCCTTACTTCTTCAACAGTATCCAGCATGTCTTATTCGTCATATTTGGAGGGCAGCTGTTTTTGTGGGCCGCTGCCTCCTTGATTTGTTCAAGACAGCACGCTGCATACTTGTGTAGTTACCATCTATCTTTCTTTCACAAGCATTGTGTTAATGTCCAAGTGGTGCAACCATACAATAGCACTGACATAGCTACAGATTGGAATAAGTCTTTCTTCATCTGTCACCACCAGGTGAACGAACCATTTCTTTCGTGTTTTGTTGAGCATCTTAGCGGCAACCATTTTTTTTGTTTGTATGCTAGAAGTTTTTCCTCCATATTTCCTCTGTGAATTGAGTCAAATGCATTGGGAAACTATACAAATAAAATTGTTGCCTTGAAATTTATTTGCTCGTACTCCTTTAACGATTCGACGAAAGTCAGAATCTAAGAATTTGTGGATCGATTTCTCGAAAATTCGTTTTGATTTTTCTTAAACATTTTCTTGATTTCAAGTCGGATGCGATTGAGGAGGGGATTAAAATCTTAGCTGCTATGACAAAGTTTTACCTATGCAGTTCTTAGTGATTCAAAGATCGCTTTTCTTCAGGAATATGAGGATGCATCCTTTGGTCTATTTCCCAATTGCATTTTGCGTGATCGAAGAATCATGTCTACAAATTTCATTGTCTTCCAAACTTCAGGAGGTTTTTCATTAAAGCAAGTAGCTTCTTTGTTTTTTTATTGTTTTTAGAACCTCATCAAGTTCACCCTCCGTAAAATGTAGGAGTTTAAAGTCTTGTTGAAAAGTAATAATTTCTTCAGTATTTTTATCTGTGATTTTAGCAAGGTTTCTTTAAAGTGTTTTTTTTTCCATTTCAAAACATCACTGTGTACAAAGGGTGATGAATCCATTGAAACCCTTAACTCAAATGGACACAACAAAGAAATAAACCAGCCAAAACATTGTATTCTAACCCTCCAACTCAGACGCCAAAAAATATCCTTGGTCTAGCGCTAGTGAAAAGGAGATAGGCTCCCTCGCTGTCTGGCTGATACCGACTTTAGGCCACCCCGACGATTATATATATATATATATATATATATATATATATATATATATCTCAGGACCGAAAAATACATTCCTATGTACTTAATAGTTTAAAAACACCAGTCCCCGCATCAGCTGTCAGTGGGCGAGGGGATAAGATATCGGACTACAATGCGGTCAGTCTGAGCTCGACCCTACCCAAGGGCAGTTGTGTCTAGCCACACTGAAGAGGCATGAAATGCCGAAACACGTGTCTGTGGGTGACTTTATTAATATATATATATATATAATGGTCGCAGATAACATCCATGTAATTAATGTATATACAAAAGCTAATATATCATTATTATTATTATTATTATTATTATAATATAGCAATCTCACAGATATTGAGCACTCTTCTAATAGTACCGCATCTATTGGCCTACCACTTATTTAATTAATATAGTGATAACCATAGAGTGTTCTAATATATATATATATATATATATATATATATATATATATATATATATAAGGGTGTCAAAAATATCGAGATTACTTATTGACACACCTTGTATTCTGAAAAAT
>CM042170.1:66966272-66973772 GCA_023376005.1 Doryteuthis pealeii | reverse complement strand
AACTATGTGAGGATGCTGGATGCTGCGCAGAAGAGCTCCCAGGGGCAATGAATGATAGGGAAGGTTGTGTGAGGAAAAAGTAGAAGTGAATCCCACAGTATGTAATAATATGAAAAAATTGAAAATCACAAGTTCATAAACGAGTAATGTTTCAATAAATCTTCATCAGGGCTTTCGTTAGTTTGAGGGAAAATATATTTTCTGTGATATTTCTATATATTTTCCCTCAAGCTAGCAAGAGCCCTGATGAAACAGATCGAAACACTGCCGTAGGCGTAATAAATTTTACTCGTTTATGAAGTTGTGTTTTTTCAATTTTTTTAGAATATTAAACACACACCACACAACACACACAACACCACACCACCCCATGTCCGAAGTCCTTCGCACACTAAGTCTTCACAATATTCACCACAGACCAACAGAGTAGATCCATTACTAATTTAGCTCATCCGAGTTGGGAACAATCTGAGAGGATACATGGAATTTAAATTTATCCAAAATTATTCCGATAAATACGTCATATACTATATATAATTTTGAATTTATAATTCTGCACTCTGCTTTATTAGCATTTATAGTGAGCACTTATACGATTTATCATTATATATAGAATGATAGGGCGAGATAACTATGAGTAAAAAGTATTGGCATGAAAATGTTCTCCATTTAGCTAATTCAACGTAATCAGAGATCAGATTTTTATATAATAGTAATGATATTCATGGGATGTAACTTTTCAGTGTGGAAGCTCATAATTTAAAGTTATCATGACTTGTTATATAGCAATCTCAGGTTGTGAGTAACCTCTGAGGATGTATGCTATAATCATTATGATATGTTATGATGTTATGGTGAAGTTGTGATCATTGTGCCGATAATACTATGTACTTAGTTGCTGATTGGTGGATGTATTGATTGGTGTGTGTATATGAGTTAGATGTGTGTTATTGCACCTATATATATTCTATAATATATATATCTAATAGTAATATAATTCGAGAAAGAACATCAAACTTCAGTTTGTTAGATCAGAAATTATCCTTCATTCTAAATATTTTATTGTTTATTGGTTTATATAGACCGTGCTTCTACCGTGATGTTTGTGATTCATGTTTCTGATCTCTATAGGTTTTGCATATTTGTCTATATGCGATTGAATGTATTTGAGATATTTATATGTAGTAATTTATTTCTACATGTACAGTATTATGATTTTTAACAAAACTTGTCATAACTCTCAAACTTGATAATGCCACTGAATGAAAGATTTAATTGACCATTCCACTTCTTCTGCCTATAATGTGTGATTTTTCCTCGATATACTTATAGCTACATATTGAGGTTGACTTACCTGATTTAGGTCGTGGAAAATTAAACAACGGAAATAGTTATCTTTTTCCTTGCGCAGCTAACAGCAGTTCCCCTTACAGCTCACTATGCTCAGTGCTACCTACGAGAGTCTCTTCTGCGGGAGACATTATCATTTCAAGTCAGTCGCTATTTGGCGCTAGTTGGAGCGTCGTTTATATAGTGAGTTAAAATGTATGGGTCCCTTTATTAACGGTCTTGGTTCTCTTAGAAAAATAAACAGACTAAAAAACTGGGCTAATTCAATATACCAGTCTGATGTATTGAAGATATATTATTTATATAAACTGAGGTTTAATTTGAAATTATGCCATTTCTGCAATACTAACTTACCTAACAACTGTCATAGCTAAGTAGATTATCACATATTTATTCAATATTGTTAACTTACAGATGTTTAGTGATTTTGGTGGTATAGTATTTGTGGTCTATATTGTAGAGAGCAATACGTAAGTGCTCTCTATTAACGTGCGGATTTGAATCCTTCAAAACGATAATGCTCCAGTATTTTTGGAAGAATGTTCTATCGTGCATAGACTGTAGTTAAACTGTCGCATTCTCGAATGTCTTTGTAGGTTCTGCATCGTACTCCTAGTCTATAATAAAGTCTTCAAGGCTCTCTAGCATTAGGACCGTGATCAGTAGGTACGCACAGTGTGAACTATATTCAGTACATAATCTGTATTATACACACGTCTCTTGAGTAAGTGTGTCAGCTTTTAGCTAGTGAGTAGGTGGGATGAGTTTCAATTATGATAGTGAAAAGTATAAAAATTTGATTTAACTTTCCCTCACTTGTCTTGTCGTTACCTTCGTTCTTTATCTTTTTTTTTTGTTTGATTGAAACAGATTCCGCGCCCCCGCGCCGCATGCCACCTCTTTAACTTTTTTCTCCAAACCTCTTTCTCTTCCTTTTTTTTTTATGTATACGCATGTCTGTTTTTTCCTCCCCTTCTCTTATTTATATGAAAGAACGGTATGGTCTATTTTTACGCTGATGTGATGAAACTCCTAAGAAAATAATATTCGAACGGATTAAGCAACACTAGATCGATCCGATAGGATCATATTTTGTATTTCATTAGACGATTTGGACGATTCTTTATTTTAACCATGAGGACTATTGGCAAATAATACATGAGTGTTATATAATTAAATATTGTTTTATTGCCGTGATGTAAATTGTTTTTTTATCTAAATTTAACATTAATACCTTAACATCCTCATTTGAAAAATGCGAAATATTACTTCTCACCCCAGCATCCTATAATCATTATGTGAAATGTTCGAAGAAGAAGTTAGATTAATACGTGACCTAAAACAGTATGAGTAACAGTAAGGTTCGGCGTTAGTGGTCATTGTCTGTACAGCGGACTACAGTGGAGTCTTATCCTCCTGTTTGCAGCTGTCTAGATTTTTCAGAGTATTGACTTGTTTTTTGTTGGATGGAGTGCTTACACCTACCTCAACTTCCACTTTTACGCACAAATTCAGACCACATCAATATGTGCAACTTAATACGCTTTGGAATTGAAGCGTCGATGTGGTATTTGTGTCTATAGAGCTCTATGGGAATCGGTCTCTTGCTTCGCTCTCGTACGTTTCTGGCACGTGTGCAATTTCTGTCACTGTGTCACTTTGTCCTGCTTATTTATACTTGTCTCGTCATTCCGTGGAAACGGTTTTTATTCATTTTCTTAATTTCTTTTCGTTCCTTCTATCCATCTACTTCTTATCTGGTCGTTATATTTTATTGTTACGTGTCTTTTCCCTTAGATCTGCCGGTCTCATTTCAACTTCTTGCTTATTATGTTGTATTTAGTTCTTTCATCCCGGAGATTTATCGGAACATAACTCACTGCAAATTCTCAACCTGTCTTTCACACTCTCTCGCTCTTCAGCTGTACCCACTGACCTTGTGTCAGAAACAAATCCAATCACTTCCTTTGCTTCCTGTGGAGGGGCTTATAAGGACTCATCAGTATTCAATGGGAAAACTACGCATCTACAGAATATCTGGGGCTACTGGGAGTTTTGGGTACTTGCTGATCTTATGTATATTACGGGTTGCACGATTTTCATAATTGGCGCCCGAATGACCTGATTGTCTTGCCGACCTGGAGCTAAATGTTGCATTCCCCGCTCCTTACAGTATACCACTCTAACATATATCAATTAGCTTATTTGCAATTACTAACTACGCGAAGAACACTCACTTATTAAAAGTTAATTAAAAAATAATATTTAGTTCGGAATAGATAACATTGATATGGTGATGAACATGTATTCATATTTAATTATAATATATCGGGATTTCGCTTTCTTAGTAATGTATAATTTTTTGCAAACCTTCTAGTATCGTGATACTAAAATTAGACGTCATCTGCGTTGCTCACGCTCAATATACTCCAACAAAAGTCACGGTCATAGGCACAATCAGCTTAACTAAAATCTAACACCTACACAGGTATTAATTTGGACTCATTGCAACTCTACTTAGACAGTGCCTCCGCATCTATTCCTTTTAGCCTACACAAGTTTTAATAAACCTGGGAGGGTACTTGGTATCGGTGGCGAGTTATATGCGTTACTAGGCTAGGTAGGTGCGTTTGTTTTAATTTTAATACACATTTAAAGTTTACATTTCAAATTGTTTTATTTTTTAATCCTTTAATGAATTTGATGATTTTACTTACTTAGGGTACAAACTCGCTGACATTGAATTTTTAACTCCCACCCCTCAGTAATATGTTTCAAAAATCTATTTTTACATCGCCCGGAGGGTGTTTTCATTTTGTACTAGTCGTTTTAATGTTCCTAAGACGGACAGAAAACGATGAATTTCTTAGAGAAAGGGAAAAGGTAATTGTTAAAAGTATCTTGTAGAATCCTCACCTCGTAGTAAAGAAAATTGTCAATTATGTAAGTGTTGAATGTGGTAGGAATTATTATGCGCTGGGGTCTGTAATTAGGAAGAGAGGGGCCGGTTTAGCTCAGTCGGTAGAGTGTTCGGCTAGGAATCTCAAGGTTCCTTGTTCGATACTGGCCCCCGCCAACTCAGCGTATGAGTAGCGCAGGGATCTGTGCGGTAAAGTGACGAACTGATGATAGGCGTAGCGCTCCACCTCAGATGCTCAAATAATCTCCTTGGTCTAGCGCTAGTGAAAAGAGGATAGACTCCCTCACTGACTGGCTGATACCATCATTAGGCCGCCTCGACGACTTTACTTACATGATATCAGCGATCAGAGAGCAGTATTTTGGGTATTTTTAAAAATAGTATAAAACAAAGTGAACAAAAATAACTTTGGAACGTCACACACAGCACGGTTATTTCATATAACTCTAACCTAAAAAAGGGGAACCACTCTGAATGAATTTTATCTGTTAATTAATCTACCGATTATTTTCCCATTAAACTAACCCTAAACCCTAACCTAACCCCGACTTTTTTTTCCTAGTAGATCAATAAATAAATATATAATTTATCAGTCAATGAGAGTGGTTCCCCTTTTTAGGTTGGAGTTATAAGAAATAACCCACAACACGAATTATTACGAAACTTGTAGATGACATCAAAACTTAATTATTCGTGTATTAGTAGTAAAGTAAAATAGGCAGAGTGGCCTATTGTCATACATAGAGGGAGTCTATCCTCTTTTCCTTAGCGCTAGACCAGAGAGATTGCTTTTACCTTTAAGGTGAAGCGCCAAACCTACCATCAGCTGCCAACATTACCACATAGATCAGGCTGTGCTACTCATACGCTGAGTTGATGAGGGCCAGTATCGAAACCAGAACCTTGTGGTTCCAAGCGGATGTTCTATTGACTGAGCTAATCCGGAATTTCCCTATATATTATATATATATATATATATATATATATATATATATATATATATATATTCAAGCCAATTCACATCTATCTATCTATCTATCTATAAAACTTGTTGAAGAGGCAGTCTATCCTCTTTTCATTAGCACTTGACCAGAGATATTGCTTTTACGTTTGAGGTGAAGCGCCAAACCTACCATCAGCTGCCAACATTACCACATACGCTGGGTTGGTGAGGGTCGGTATCAAAACTAGAACCTTGTGGTTCCAAGCGGATGTTCTACTGACTGAGCTAATTCGGCCTTTTCCAAGATATCTATCTATTCCAGCCTATTAATATCTATCAATCTATCTATCTATCAATAAAACTTGTTGAAAAGACTCAATATTTTCCGTGTTATTGGTTTCGTGTAAAAGGAAAATATGTAGAGGAGGAAACATCCCTGTTATAGGCGATGTCCCTTTTGTTTGACCCCATCATTTACACTGGTCAACCAACCGCCTTATTTGCTTAAACTCTTTAAATGTTGCCAGTAAAGAATTCCGACCCAGCCTCATTTCTTTTTTTTATTTATTTGTATTATTATTTTTTGTTGTTTTTAACGGCTTTACTGGGTGGCGCATATTCGGAGAGAGAGAGAGAGAGAGAGAGAGAGAGAGAGAGAGAGAGAGGAGAGAGAGAGAGAGAGAGATCTTTCCGTTCTTTCTTGATGTTTTCCCGGGCATTTCATGTCTCGTTCACTGGCGTCTCGTTTCGCTTCATTCCTCCGAGTGCCCTTAACGCCATCTCCAAAGACTTTCCCCCCCCTCCGACAAATTCTTAAATAATATGTGTACGCCTTCTAGGGCTTCACACCTGGCACCTGTCGATACTCGGGCGCACGAATGGAGTAACAACGGTAAGACATCAAAAGAGTACGACTACCCCCTCAACCCGTCCGAACCCCACGCCACCAACGCCGCCGCCTCCAGTGACTTCTTGTCAGCTAACCAGTGAACCAGCCACACGCAAAACCCACTTAACCATTAACAGAAACATCTTGTACTGAATTTGTTCAGAACGAATAAGGGTAAAAAGAAAAGAAAAGGAAAGAAAGCATGCTGTTTTATACTGCATGGTTACTTTCCCTTCTTTCAGCACAAAGAGAGCAGAGGATGTGCCCATATATTTGCTTTATACATACCTATATATATATATATATATATATATATATATATATATATATATATTGAAATATACCATAGGGAGTCTTTGCTTTACAAATAATATTCCCTGATTATTTCATCAATTACAATAAATAGTATATACATATTTGTTGTTTCCATCTGAGACCTTTCGACAACCAGAGCGCTCCCCAACCTTCCTCAATTCTGTTTATTTATTGAGCATTCGTGAAGAACGTCACGCATGATTCAGTGACAAGAAACCAATTCCACCCCCGAGCACAAAAACCACAAATTAAAAGTAAATAAGGAGAAATAATGAAGCGAAATGTAAAATCCTGACGTTCCTTTTATTTATCAATTAATTAATTTATAAATTGTGGTTTACTAACTAATTACGTCATAAGTGAAATATTGTTGACATTGCTGTTATTGGCTGCTGTAACTAGTCTTTCTTTGCTTTTTTGTGTATTCCTCGAGTTCTTTAATAGTTGCATCTACACAATCCTCAATACTGGCGAGTACTCTTCCTTCCTTGACATATACAGTATATCTATGTCACCAATTGGGTGTATCGTCACAAATGTCTTTGTCCTTTGGTCCATTTGATCTCCTTTGTCTAATTTTCAGAAAGGTCTTGAGTATCTTACAAAAGAGACGTAAGATAAGGGTAACAAGAGATGCTTATTCATTTCATAAGATTTCTAATACAGAGTTCTTTTCTTACTTATTATTTCATCTCTGTTTGGTGGTGTCCACTTCCAATATTCCCAGGTCTTTGTTATTTTCCTTTTCTCCAAGTGTTCTGATACTTTTATGATTTGGGAGTTTTATTCCTTTTCGTTGTCTCTCTTTCCCACTTTTCATTATTATTATTATCTATATATCAATACGCTTGTTCTTAAATCTTTCGTCCGTTATCATCCTGCAATACCCTCTGATTAAAAATGAGACCGTCCAAATCATCCAAGATGGAATATAAAAATGTAAATCCAGATTATCTGGTGTCATTTAATCGCAGATTACTTATTTGTCTCATTTTATTTCACCCAATTTTAAAAATGAAATATTCCAAATGGTCTTGCGTCTCTTAAATACCTAAACTAAAATTGAAATAAATTGAAAAAAAT
>CM042170.1:66931272-66963772 GCA_023376005.1 Doryteuthis pealeii | reverse complement strand
TGTATGTGTGTATGTATGTGCGTGCGGGTGTGTGTGTGTGTGTGTGTGTGTCCTCCCAAACGAATAAAACTTGGCACACACAAAAAAAAACAAATAACCAAAAACCAAAAACAAGCAATAGATTACCCTGAAGATGACCATGGACATAGCCGAAAGCTCTTGGATACAAAATATCGGACACCTTCTACACTGATATATAAAAACCAAGAAGAATTGAACGTCTACACTTAACAATCATCATTAAATATAAAAATCTCCAACTTTTTCTTCCCCTCAAATTTCATGAATGTCAATAGGCAGCAAATAAGGAAATGATTATTTTACTGTCACGTGATGGAACACGTGTCATGTGGCACGTATATTGGAAAACGATTCCCGCCTTTTAAATAAAACATGTTATTTGTTCTAAACTAGTCGTGCGGTAAACATATTTTTTTGTTCTCCTTTTGAAATTATTTCAAACATTATCACCTAATTTTAATTAGACAGGCGGTAAATTTAAAATAATAATTTTGCTTTTGTTTCGTGTCTGCATTTGGATATAAACTCTGATCGTTTATTCACCAGCTTATTTTCTTGAAGGAATCCTGTTATGCACAATTTATCCTTTAAACTAGGGATGACTAAAATTTCACGATGAATGAGAATTAAACAAAATAGGAAAAAATGACTGAAACTTTTTTTAATGTTTTATGAAGAAAATGGATGAAAAAATCATTCATAAAACTATTTGTTTTACAGTCTTTAAAAAAAGTGAGAATTTTATAAATAAGAATATGAATCTATCCTAATGGCGCATTTTAGCCGTGTTTTTCTCTTTAAAAGATGTACCCGTTTTAACTTGATTTAATTCATTGTCATCATTAAGAAATTCATAGAAATTTTATATGTAAGTTTATGCTCTTTTCTTAAGAAAAAAAAAAAGCGGGAATTCACAAGTTTAACATTTTTTAAATAAAAGTTTAAATAAAGGGGGAAGTGCAGTCATACTGAATTTTGGCTATACCTATTTTAAACACAATCTACAGGGTTTTGGAGAGTCCTAATTGCATACACGAAAACTTTTTTTTATTAATGACTTCTTATTGGATTTGAGGTTCTTCACCACTCATCAATTTTAATTCCAATATATATTTAGGCGGTGGTGATGGCGTAGTGCTATTCGCGAAGCGTCTGCTTTGGAAAGACAAATGGAAATTATAAAAAACTTCCAGAGGCAATTGTGTTGTGAATTGGTCTCAATTGGATATATATATATATATATATATATAGGGTCATCCACAGACACGTGTTTCGACTTATCAAGTCTCTTCAGTGTGGCTAGACATTTTGTAAGCTACCTACAGCCGGAATTGAACTCCGGCGGTTGGGTGTCCGGCCTTAACCATTAGGCTGTCTTCACTTACAGAATGGGAAGGGGATTTTTAACTGTTTTAATACACACATCGGTTTATATATATTATATATATATATATATATATATATATATATATATATATATATATATATATATATATATATATATATATATATATATATATATATATATATATATAAAATACCCCGTTAGTATGTATCAATTAATTGTTCACCCCCAAACTGACAGCCACTGATGGCCGCAAGGGTAAAGAACTTGGCAGACGAGAATTCTGTCAGGTTTCGATCCGGCTAGAGGTATCTGTTAAAAAAATGGAGCCGCACTGATGAGAAGTAAACTTTGAAACACGTGTTTGTGGATGACTGATATATATACTCGCAACTCCCCTGATAGAGCACTGTGGGGGAGACATTAATTGAATTTCACTGTTTAGCATAAACCGTTACTCGCCTGTCGCTGTTTACAGACTTGAGTTCTCTGGTGATTGTAAACACATACCCCGTAAGTATTTATCAATTAATTGTTCACCACGGACAGACAGCCGCTGATGGTCGCAAGGGTAAGGAACTTGGCATACAAAAATTCCATCGGGTTTCGATCCCGGATAGAGGTAGATGTTAAAAAGTGTCGAGCCACGTTGATGAGATGTAAACTTTGAAACACGTGTCTGTGGATAACTGATATATTATATATATATATATATATATATATATATTTACCAACTCCTCCGCACGAGCAGGATACGACACAAGGTCAATTTCTTAAGCGGAGTTTAACAGGTTTGAATTCAGAGTTATCCTTCTCCTAGACTGGTTACCTAGCCATGGTTAAAGAACCCAGTCTGCCCTGCTATTTACCCATAGCTGGAGGGAGAATTGGATTCACACCTTTCCCAAGGGTATTAGGTCTAAGTGAAATGCAATTACCACGTCCAGGATTTGAACTCGGGGCGACGAGTCCATTTCCCATGACTTTAACCATTACACCTCAGACGATAAAATACTCTCCTTGGTCTAGCGCAAGTGAAAAGGGGATAGACTCCCTCACTGATTGGCTGATACCGACTTTAGGCCGCCCCGACGACTTTACTTTACTTATATAGTTACACACACATGTATATATTTATATCTTTATCTGTGTCTGAGTGTCAATGTATCTCTGTCTCTTTCTTTCTTGTTATACGTATATGTATGTATGTGAGTGTGTGTGGTTAGATACTATTTCTAACACACACACACACACACACGCACACACACATATATATGTATTTATATATAACTGTATAGGATCTTGCATATCCTTCAACCTACCTCTCTCTTCTGTCTCTCTCTCTCTCTGTCTCTCTCTGTCTCTCTCTCTCTCTCTCTCTCTATATATATATCTATATATAGTACATTGAAACCTGTAAGGAGAGATAAAGAAGAAAAAAAAACGCTTGATCCTAATATTAACCCTTTTTGTCTCGTGGGACTCTACAATGTCGCATCGTCTCTGGCAAATGTAACATTGCTATGCCAAACATAATACACATAAAGAGAACAGCTGCCTCGGAAAGAAGTCCAAATATTTGCTTGTGTGTATGGGTGTGTGGGGTGTGTGTGGGAGTGTGTGTGGGGTGGGTGTCATGTGTGTGGGGTGTGGGGGTGGGGGGTGTTGTGTGTTCTTTTTTGGCCATCGATCTTGTGAAAGCCGATCGCTCCAGTTTTGCATTCAGACTTGCCTGTCATTTCCAAGCAAAGAAAGAACGAACAAGAGAAAAAGGCGATCCCAAGACGTACCTTCGTCCCTCCACGGACAGCCATCACGAACGCCCTCTACCGCCCAAGTTGAACCTCGGGGGGAGGGGAGCGGGGTGCGGGGTCATTATTTGGAGGTGACATCAACATTTGTGCCTGTGTGGGCATGTGTGGAGGTGCGTGTATGTTCGGGTATGTGTGTGCGTCAGTCTATGCGTTTCTTTTGTGTTTTGATAAATTCTTACCATTTTTCTTTTTCCAGACTTCTTCTTCTTCTTCTTCTTCTTCTTCTTCTTCTTCTTCTTCTTCTTCTTGTTTCATTTCTTGTTGTTGTTGTTGTTGTTCTTCTTCTTCTTCTTCTTCTTCTTCTTTTTTCTTTTCATTTCTTCTTCTTCTTCTTCTTCTTCTTCTTTAATTTCTTCTTCTTCTTCTTCTTTCATTTCTTCTTCTTTTTCTTTTTCTTTCATTTCTTCTTCTTCTTCTTGGATTTGTTGTTGTTGTTGTTGTTGTTCTTCTTCTTGTTGTTCTTCTTCTTCTATTGTCTTTTCCTTTCTTTTTCTTCTCTCATACTTATTTATATATTTGACTCCTCTCTTTCTTTTTACATTACTGTTTTTTTCTTTATTTTTCTCCTCTTCCGCTGTCTTCTTTTTTATACATCTCGGATTTCTCTTCATTTCCTTCTTTTCACCTTTTTTCTTCTTTCTTTCTTTCTTTCTTCTTTCTTCTTCTTCTTCTTCATTCTTGTTTTCTTTTCCTCTACCTTTCCATCCTCTTTTTTCTTACCTGTATTATAGTTACATTTCTTTCATTTTTACTTTCTTTTGCTTTTTTTCTTTACTTTTTTCTTTCTGTCTTTCTTTCCCTTCTTCAAACGTCGTCGTCTTTTTTATTTTCATCTTCTCCTACTCCATTATTTTCATCATTTTACATTTCTTCTTTCTGTTTTTCTTCTTTCTTTCTTTCTTTCTTTCTTCTTTCTTCTTTCTTCTTCTTCTTCTTCTTCCTTCTTCTTCTTCTTCTTCTTCTTCTTCTTCTGTTTTCCCCATTTCTTCTCTTCTTCTTCTTCTTCTTCTTCTTCTTCTTCTTCTTTCTTCTTCTTCTTCTTCTCTCACCTTTTCTTCTTCCTCTTTCCCCTCTTCCTCCTCTCTTCTTCTTCTTCTTTAACGTTTTCTTTTCCAGGCGAACAGGACCCGCCTCTTTTACCGCTAAAACACGATGTCATCCATGTTGTCTTAGCGTGTTTTGCGTCATGGCCGACTGATTACAACACCTGTTTAATTCAACTCACACTGTTGTTTGTTGGTCGGCTCACTGAAGCCAAGGCAGTAAAAAAAAAAAAAAAAGAAAAAGAAAAGAAAAAGTATAAAACGGAAAATAAAAATAAAAAGGAGTGTCGACAGGGATGTGGTATGGAATCTTGGCGATCAGGCTGTAGCTCAGCTGAATCTTTTTATGTTTCTTTTTTTCTTTTCTTTTCTTTGTCATTCAAAAAAAGAAGAAAAAAAGACATCAATGAAGAAAAACAATTCAGTGATCAGAACGTGGAAACCTCGTGCGCATTTGGGAAATTCACGGACGTGCCTCATAAAAGATGACCATATATGGTAAGATAGAGATTAGCACGTAGGCCATTTAGTTTTTACGAAATACACAGAAATCCTTAAAAAATTAACGGAACTAAGAAAAATGTGAATTTGATGTTTACAGCATCATCGAACTATTCTGATAAGAACAAAGAAGATCAAATAAGCAAAAGATGGTTGGAAAACAGGTCGGTGAACAAAACGATTAAGAAGATTAATCGGCTGATAGATTTTAGTATCATGTCAGCCTATCTAGGGTTATTTTATGCCGAGAGGTTAGCGAATTGTATTCATCGTATATTTTTAAAAAAATATTTTTATCTAGATTTTTTCCTATAATTCTAGGCTATCAAACATTCGTATCTAATCTTATTATAATGGAGATTGTGGGTTTGTCTGTCTGTAACCGAAACTATATTACTATACAAGTCACAATTCCTTTAGTTATTTACATCATATTCTCCGTGATTTTATTTTTATTTTATTTAAACCTCAATTATTAATAAAATTGTTTTACATTACTTACACTGTTGACTATATCTACATACTAATAACATGCAATTGTATTTATATATACAACAAAATAGAGGTTTACAGTATGAATGGGAAGGCTAATTTGCATATTGATATTAAAAATTTGATTTTAATAAATATATGCTTAGTATTATGATTTCTAATTGTTTGGTTTTATCTTATTGAATATGAGCAAAAATCTCGGGAATAAATCTTAAAAGAAATCCCTTAACAAGAAGAAATAACTGTAATATTATTCTTTACTTCCTATTTTAACTAAACAGTTTAAATAGGAAAATTTACCAATGAAAGACGGGAGTAACGGAAATGATGGAAGAGTTAGTTTCAAAGTTGTTCTATTTTTCAATCATACCCCCTCTGTTCAAAATCTTTTTATCTACATTATTATTCAGTTTCATTAGCCTTTCTAATTTAATATCATATTTTATTATAAAATTTAACTAACATACTTGCACCCGGAGGGTGCATATATTTGCTAGTACAAATAATATACATACAATTATATGGTTTCAAGTATTTTTATCTAATACTAATAATTTGTACACAGTTGCTTGGTTCAAGCATTTTTATCTAATACTAATAATAAGGTTTCAAGTAACTATTTCTATTTAATAATAACCCTTTGTTTGCACACAGTTATATGGTTTCAAATAACTATTAATAATAACCCTTAGCAAACAATTATAGCTTCAAGTAACTATCTTAATACAAATAATTTGCACACAGTTAAATGGCTTTAGGGGTCGGGTTAGCTCAGTTGGTAGAGCGTTTGGCTAGAAACCACAAGGTTCCTAGTTCGATACCGGCCCTCGCCAACTTAGCGTATGAGTAGCACAGGGATCTGTGCGTTAAAGTAAGGAGCTGATGGTAGCAGGGTGGGGTTAGCCCAGTCAGTAGAGCGTTCGGCTAGAAACTACAAGGTTCCTAGTTCGATACCAGCCCTCGCCAACTCCGCTCCTTACGAGCTGATGGTAGATGTGGCACTCCACCTCAGACGCAAAAACAATCTCCTTGGTCTAGTGCTAGTAAAAAGGGGATAGACTCCCTCGCTGTCTGGCTGATACCGACTTTAAAACCACCCCGATGATCTTTTTTTATATGGTTTCAAGTATTCCTATCAGATACGAATGGTTTTTAAACAGATCTATTTGACTCCTAAATAAATCTGCAACAGGTACTAACATTTAGGGTCACGATGGACCTGAAAGTAATGACAGTGAAGCGCACTTCATACTCTCTAAATTTCCAGAACAGGAGCTTCACCACCAGATGCAGCTTCATTTTGAGGGTCGCCTTACTCCTTCACAAGGTGGTGGGGGCAATCTGCGTATTTTAAGCCCTGCTTACAGGGTGAAATTAGTGCATACTTGTCTAAATAATTGATAACAGTTATTCAGCGAAGGCCGGAGAATGTACAGACCGAATGCAAGGGGAGTTAATTAAGAATCATAGTGAACAGTTAAGAAACGGATAAGAATACAAATAATTTTTATCATAATGATAATAACAAAATGTTCGTGAAAACATTTCAAACAACTCTAGGAAGGTCGGAAAATCCACCGGTCAAACCATAGAGAATAAAATAAGAAGTAGATACTTGTGTGAATAATGACAATATAGAATATTTCATACAACTTTTGGAAGGCCGAAGAACGCACCGACCAAAGCACAGCAATAAAAAAAACTTAAGAACAGGATTCTCGTACAAATAGTTTACGCTGTAATAAGAATTTTTCATTTCAGAAATAAAACGAATCTATGAATGATACTAAACTGCATTCAATGGTTGGGCTCCTGTTCTGTTGATCTGGGTATTGTGGAGTACCCCTTCATTGTTATTACTTCTATGTCAACTCTGTGTGGTAGTATCTGTTAGGATTCCATCTATGGGTCAAATAGACCTGTTTAAAAATTATTCATATTCAAAAGGACCGTACGTAAAAAAAACCCCAAAAAACAGAAGAAATACACGGATAAGACACATCTTCTCAGACGCTCAGTAATACTCACATCACACCACCAATCTAATACAAATCCACTACCCCATAAAACTCATCCAAACAGCCATAAACAAAGCATCATCCCTAAACAGATAAGGGATCCTCAAATACAAACTAACAATAAAAACAACGGAACGATCGAATCTCAATGGTCTTCCACCACTGCCAACGCATGCACAAATTGATCCAAACACTAAAAAAGAAAAGGGAGTTCAAAATCCGACCCCAAAACAAAATCCACCTTCCACAAAGCACCCATCAATGCCAAGCGACAACCACCCAACCTACGCAGCATCCTAACCGCATCTAAAACAAACCTACACAACACACAAAAAGCAACCAAACGTGCAACAAATCAAGGTGCCAGGTATGCACACACCTAAAAAATGACCCCCTAATCAAAATACCGCACACCAATATCAAGATCCAACCCTCGCAACCCACCTGTGACAGTGCAAATGGCATCTATTATATCTACTGCACCAAATGCAAAAACAGCGGATATGTAGGTGAAACGCAAAGACACTTCAGATTTAACATTTAATAACCATAAATTAACCATTAGACAGCAATCACTATACACACCAAATAGCAAAATATTTTAATAAACCACAACACACACTAGAAAATTTAAAATTCATATTTATAGGTCACAACTTCTCATCCACACAGACACTTAAACACAGAAATTAAGTGGATAATCCGCCTACTCATACACACACACATGGATTAAACTCAGATCTAGGCATCCTAAACTCCTACAATATGTCTACTGTCCCCACAGCAGTGAATCATATATCCACAGCCCCAACCCTGCCAATGAAGAGGATAGCAAAGACATCCAGGCACTCCTAACTCGCACCAATGACCCACATACCAACACCCAATCCTAAACCCGCCAATGAAGAAGGCAGCGAAGACAGTCAGACCCCAAAGGCCGGTCGGCAGAACGTCACTCCAATTCAAGCCAATTCCAGTCCCACCAGCGAATAGATGACCGGAATTTCAACATTCCTACCTATAAAAGCATCAATGACCACACTAGACAACCAGTCTAGAAATTCTTGAAAAAGAGGATTTCCTCTCAAAATATTGAATAGAATAAAATAAAACTTAACACATAACATATAACGGAGTTTCTCATTTATTTCACAATTTACCCATGCTTCACACAAAGTCCCCCGAAATATATATTATAGATACACACACACACACACACACACACACACATATATATATATATATATATATATTTATGTACAAATATAATATATACATTGATAACTAGACTCACCAGATATACCAACAAACGACAACATATAATATATATATATATATATATATATATATATATATATATATATATATATATATATATATTACTATGCTAATATATAAGAAAACTCGCATTGAAAACATTCAAGAAAACATTCAAAAGACAACATTGCATACTATACGGCGTGATCGTATCCACATTGTTTACAATGAGCAATGAAATTCGAAAGTACATGTACAGTGATTTCAAACGGTTATTCATCCTCAATTGCGACATCTCACTTGCGAACAAGAAATGACCGTTATGGGCGTGCACTGACTCACCACATATCTATGGCCTTGTGCCAAATTGAAGTTTCATGTGTATGATGCCATAGATTAATGGTAGCCAAGTTGGGACAGCTAAGCTTTAGTAGAGGGTAGCGAATTTGCTCCTCACTGGGTGCTGCATATCTATTCAAGACGAATATAATCTAAGTAAATTCAGATTCAGGTTTGCTTTCTTTGTTTTAATGGCATATCAACCTCAATGGGTTATTTAATTCCGAAGACATCCTCGTTGATGAACATTAGTGGTACTAATTAACTTATGTGCGTGTGTAGATTCATACCTTTCCCAATGGTATTTGTCCGAAAGTGAACGTAATTGCGCAAATGGAGTTCGAAATCCAGCACGTTAACCACAGCACTATGGGATCTCCCCCATCCCTACCGAATTCAAGTGTAGCAGACCGTTGCTACTGTGTAGTGAATTTCTTCCTCACTGGGTGCCTCGGACTTGTAGCTCACCTTCGTAGATAATTGGATATCTCGACGTTGATCAATGGAGAGCAAGCGAGTTTTATAGACTATAATTGCTGTGTGTTGAGTTTGTATGAGAGTTTGTGAGCGCCCAATAATTGTAGCCTTGTGTCTGACTTAGTTAAGCTTTGTAAATATTTGGATATCGTCTGTAGATTAAAAAGCTAGTTAGTGCTGTAGACCATTATGGACGTGTACTGAGTTTGATCCTCACTGAGCGCCCCATATATATGGCCTTGTACCAGACTAGGAATTTGTGGGTATCCATGGATTAATGGTAGACAATCTAGTGCAGTCGAGCATTAGTAGAGGGTAGCGAATTTGATCCTCATAGGGTATCGCATATTTGTTCCAGACGAAGATAAGCTAAGTGAATACCTGTCAGTTGGTGGAGAGATCAAAAACGCCGTCCCACTGCGCAAGCGATCCCCCCCCCCCTCAGGGGCTGTGGGGGGTGTTTGGGGGGTGAGTGATGTGTTATGTCCAGACATGTCGTAAGAGTACATTTTTGTCATTAAGGAAAACATTGACTAACATAAACGCAGATCCCTTCACACAAGGAAATAGATTGATTGTGTTTACTTAACCTTCCAGCGATTAGATTTTACTCACTAGAAACAAATAAATAAAATCACGTATTTATTTTATCGTCTGATATATATATATATATTATATATATATATATAAGAATCTCTATTTGTTGTTGTTGCTGTTGTTGTTGTGATTAACTTAAGCCTTTGTGAGCGGCCATTTTTTTTTATCTGATCATTATAAATGACTGTATCTTATAAATTGCGCATTTACCAGACGAGTCAAAGAAAAAAAAAAAGAAAAGAAAAAATATAAAATATAAACGACAAAAAACAAAAGAAAAAAGAAAAAAAGAGTCCGCCAAGATTTGCCAATGCAAAGAAATCATTTGTCAACGTCAACATGCTGACGAGACGTCCATTTATAAGGCAACATTCATCGAGAATTGGCGAGATTTGCAGCGGACAGAAATACACTCATCGTTTTAAAGTAAACAAGGTTCTCCTGCGCATGCGTGTGCGCGTGCATTCTTCTTTGTCTTTCATATTTCTTTACCCGATATAACGTTATGCACCCAAAAGAAAATATGCAACTAGAATAATAATAATAATAATAATAATAATAATAATAACCATCGAGTGAAAATGAAAGAAAGCGAAAAGATTGACAAATACTTAGACCTTGCCAGAGAACTGAGGAAACTGCGAAACATGAAGGTGAAGGTAGTACCAATCGTAATTGGTGTCCTTGGAACGATCCCCAAAGTTCTGAAAAATAATTTGGGTTTATTGTAAATCAGAAGAAGAATCGAGACCATCCAAACTACAGCACTGTTGGGCTCGACTAGAATACTCAGAAGAGTCCTGGAGACCTGAGGAGGCTTGCTGTCACTCAGCCTGCAGTGAACCACCTGCTACGGCAGGTGTAAAGGTAAAGTAAAGTCGTCGGGGCGGCCTAATGTCGGTATCAGCCAGGAAGCGAGGGAGTCTATCCCCCTTTTCACTAGCGCTAGACCAAGGAGATTTTTTTTGCATCTGAGGTGGAGCACCACACCTACCATCAGCTCCTTACTTTACCGCACAGATCCCTGTGCTACTGAGTTGGCGATGACCGGAATCGAACTAGGAACCTTGTGGTTTTTAGCCGAAACGGCAGGTGTAAAACAACAACAATAATAATAATAATAATAATAATAATAATAATAATAATAATAATAATAATAAGAAGAAGAAGAAGAAGAAGAAGAATTGGTACGAAAGAAGAAGAAGAAGAAGAAGAAGATGAAACGTTCCTATGTTGGACCCGAACTCGCGTCGCAGAATTCAGAAGCGCTGTTTTAGATACTTGAACGAGGACATTGTAAAGGTTTCTTTTTTTTTTTTTTTTGACAGGCGACACACTTCATAAAAAATAATTTCTTGTGACACATTACTTACTTATTTTTTAGTTCAGTCAAATAAATCATTTAAAAAAAAAAAAAAAAAAGAAAAGAAAAAAGAAAGAAGAAGGAAAAAAAGGCCAACAAATGAATAAATGGCGTCTGGTAATTTGTCGTAAATATTTTTTTCTTATATATTTATTTTAGGTGTGCAGTGTTAGAAAATGACTCACCTGGTGGGGGTGGGATGGGGTTGAGTGTGGTGAGCCTAAAATGAGGTTTCAGTTTATAATAGATGCATATGGTGTAATTGGACACTGTCCAATTGAATGACATCTGATGTTCAGTCTACAATGTAAAATCCAATGTAAACTGAACCCTGACTTTATGTCTATTTACCCGTTTATCGGAAATTCTTTTACTTATGTCTGCGGTAGAGCAGCCGTATATATATATTTACCAACCCCTCCGCACGAGCAGGGTGCGACACAAGGTCAATTTCTTAAGCGGAGTTCAACAGGTTTGAATTCAGAGTTTTCTTTCTCCTAGACCGGTTGCCAAACCAAGGTTAAAGAGCCCACTCTGCCCTGCTATTTACACATAACTGGAGGGAGAGTAGGATTCACACCTTTCCCAAGGGTATTAGCGCTAAGTGAAATGCAATTAGCACGTCCGGGATTTGAACTCGGGGCGACGAGTCCATTTCCCATGACTTTAACCATTACACCACGCGCTTCCTAGAGCAGCCGTATATCAATATGGCTGATATAGTTTACTATATTTATAAGTGCTCAATATCAACCCACACACTATAAGTTAATATATCAAGATACATTACATAACGGAATTGCAATAAAAGTTGTACTAGTAATAATAGTTAATAATAATTCTATACTTATCTTCTTACTGTTCAACTATTCTCTTGGCTGTATCGGAGTTGGGCTCTGTTATTCTGGATCGGATAGCTGGGTCTCTGTATCCGTTGGTGGATATGTTGTGATCTATTATTACACGCAACTTGAATTTTTTAATGTTTTCCATCTCATTTTTTAACAAAGTGACGTAAAGCATGTATACTTTCCTCTTCGTTAGAAGATTGCAAAGGCAATAAACCGGAAGTTACCAAGAAAAGCCATATGGTTTGAAAATCACATAAGCGAGAAACTGTTAGTAGCCAAGCACCGTCGACTTTATGTTACGCTACCCTAACTACAGGTAGTTATGCTCTATCAATAATATTACACACTCTCTCCCCTGTGTCTCTCTTAGAGCGTTCGGCTAAAAACCACAAGGTTCCTAGTTCGATACCGGTCCTCGCCGACTCAGCGTCAGTAAGGAGCTGATGGTAGGTGTGGTGCTCCACCTCAGACGCTAAGATAATCTCCTTGGTCTAGCGCTAGTGAAAAGGGGATAGACTCCCTCGCTGATTGGATGATAACGACATTAAGCCGCCCCGACGACTTTTTAATATATATATATATATATATATATATATATGTGTGTGTATGTGTGTGTGTGTGTAAGTTAGGATAGTGTGAACCTGAAGTCAACGACAGTTTCTCGCCTTTGTGATTTTCAAACCAAGTGGCTGCTGTTTTTTGTTCTCCCTTATATACTGTATTGTAGTACTTTGTAGGGGGGATTATCATTTTATGGTTTTGAAAAGGAAGGAGTGGCATTTTATGGTTCTGAGGGGAGAGGTATTTTTAGGGGACTATTTGTTGTTACTGCTTAATTGTTTTTATTTTTGTTTTTTTGTTTTTATTATTTCTTTTTATTGGTATGCCTTGTGGTTTGGTGTTTAATGTTTTATAGTTCTGAAGGAAGAAGAATTTTTCTTGGTAGTAGTGGTGGGAGAGGGGATATCTATTTTTTACTGTTCAATTGTTTTTTTTAAATATAATTGTTTTTAAAAATATCACGATAGTATTAGAAATCAGTAACAACAAATAATTAGTTATTAAACCCAGTTTTATTAAAATCATTATGCAAATTATTCCCACCATATACAATGTAAATCTTTATTTCTTAGAGATATATAACACATGTTTCCGGATTCCAAATGCATTAATAATATTGGTAGTTTTGCAGCAAATTTAACTCAGCTAGACTTTAATAGAGACATTGTAAATAGGTAAGATGCTAATTAAGATTTTCGTTTATTTTTAATGGTCTTGTGTTTTGGTGTTTACGTTGTTGTTCTTTTTTTTTGTTTCTTACCACTCATTTGGTTTTTGAATATTTTTTTTATTGTGTTCATCTCTATACTTGGTCTACTCAAGAGGTCACTATACTCCAACATATCATAACACTTCTCGGAAATGATGGACATGCAAAAACAATGAGGTCATTATCAAATGTGATCTTAATAAATTCTTCAATGCTTTGTTTGCTCATAATCTGTTCATAGCCTTACTTTCTATGAATGAGATATTACTACCTAGGTTCATGAATTGTTCTATTGGCTTTAGAGGCTTACCATCAAGTGTAGAGATGCCCTTTTCTTTTGTTTAATTTTGTTTTTACATTATTATTTTGTAGGCATTCATCTATTTATTTATATTATTGTATTTGTTCGTTTATTCATTTATTTTTATATATAAAATTTGTGGGAATTTGTTTAGTCATTAGAGTCCCTAGATTTTAACTGACTTAGTAAGTATTTATTTTCGTGTCTACACTATCATCGTTTTTTAGTAGTTTATTTTTTCGGGTAAAGATAATCATTACCACGTTTTCTTCTATGCAAAATTTGCATTATCTGGTTAGGTTATTCTATGCTGGTGCCAGTTCTCTAATTTTCCAGGTTATTTCGGGTGTGTTTGGATTCGACTCTTTTGGTTTCACAAATGTATCTTGATCGTGTTGTGCTGTGTTCATATCTTTATTGTTAAACGATGTCTTGTGTGCGTAGATTCTTTGTTTCCAGGTGCCTTCAGTGACATCAATGTATATCTTTCTGATTTTTTTTGTTTATATCTTACAGCGTTGATATATATATATATATATATATATATATATATATATATATATATATATAACAATAGCATAATCTTAACAGATCATTGCCGTCCCTCACAATCCTATAACTCCACCACCAGAACCCTTCCTTGCATGAGCACTCAAATGACTCATCAAACCTGCTGCAGATCCACTAAGTTTGATGCAAATATGACATTGAAAGGACTTTCTTCCCGATGAATCAGATGATAGAATTTGATGCTTATGCACCACCATATCTTTCTTAAGACCAGAAGCCGACTTACAGACTTTGTTACAAATTGCACAAGACACATTGTTTGTTCCTAGAATTTGCATGGATTGACCCTGGTGAGATTTACTATGATTGACATATCCAGATACGTGTAAAAATACAAAAAGAAAAGACAAAATGTCTGGCCAAAAGAAAAAATACACCAAAAGAGTCGCCTAAATTAATATGTAAAATAGTGCTCAATATACAAAGTAGAGCACAAGGAAAACCAAACTTTTTTCTCTGCTTATTTTATTGAGCGAATTATCTTTCTCTCTTTATATATATATATATATATATATATATATATATGAGTATCACAAGGATATGTGCGGTAAAGTAAGGAGCTTATGGTAGGTGTGGCGCTCCACCTCAGACGCTAAAATAATCTCCTTGGTGTAGCGCAAGTGAAAAGGGGATAGACTCCCTCGCTGATTGGCTGATATCGACTTGAGGCCGCCCCGACGACATATATATATATATATATATATATATATATATATAATATATATACATATACATATATACATATATATATATATATATATATATATATAGAGAGAGAGAGAGATAGAGATCAGTACATTTATCTCTCTCTCTCTCTCTCTCTCTCTAAACTCTCTCTCTCTCTCTCTCTCTAAATCTCTTCTTATCTATCTATCTATCTGTCTGTCTGTCTGTCTATCTATCTATCTATCTCGACCCGATTCATAAAGTCTGTCCCTTGGGACATCAGAGTCATTGACTGTGAGATACCTGGGGTTGTTTAGAGAGCATATACCAACAATGTGAAAGGTCAAGTAATTCATTCCTGTTAAAAAGTAATAAAAGAATAAAGGGACAGGAAATGGTGTATCCTCATTGGGGATCATCCGGGTTACAGCTGGGAAAGGGTTAAACATACTTCATGCTCATTTCCCCATACATAAAGACTAAGTCCATTGCTGAAAACCGTTGGAGATAAACGTTTAGAAAAATGATCCGGTAAATCCTGTTAACCAATCCCACTGCCAAAACATAACGCCTAAATCCACCCTCATCCCCGCGTCAGTCCCCATTGAAACGACAAGACCTTTACAAATGCTCACCCTATCAGGAAAAATATTTTGGGATGGGAATTGTTTCCTGAAAGATGAATCGAAGGGGGCTGCGAAAGATAGTGAGTGTTTTTATCCGGTGTAACAGATAGATAAGAACAGACACACAAACAAAAAAGAAAATCCATATATATATATATATATTGTAAAGACTTCAAAGTCAATTTTATAATAAAATTGACTGATGAAGTCCTTCTCAATGCAGAACGAAATATATCTCCTACATCTACTTTTGTTCTCTTTTTGTCCACTTTTTCCTTTATTCTTTAAAACATTCTGTAGGATTTACTCCAACCCTCCTATCCTTTTATATATATATATATATATATATATATATATATATATATATCATCATCATCATCATATCATCATTTGCAATTCAGTCTCGAAAGACTATGATAAAAGTTTTTGTGTGCCCCTGAAGTTGCAGCGCCTCCTGTGACTATGAAGTCCTATGTTTGAGAAACATTCTCGACCACAGATTTGCATTTGTAGGTTGTCCCTGTAGATGATGATGTTCCGATGCTTTGTTGCCGTTGCTTTCTTATGGAACTCTTAGCTTCATGATGTTGTATCAGAGTGACTTCTGACATGTACAGTCCTCTTTGGAGATTCTGCCGCCACCGAGGGCGGTCTTGAGCCAAACATTCTGTAGGATTTACTCCAACCCTCCTATCCTCATATATATATATATATATATATATATATATATATATATATATATGGGAGAAATGTGAGGAGGTTAATCCGACAGTATGTGGAGAAAGGTAGACAAACATGGGATGTTATGGAAACTGAATGTTTATTGTCGAAACGTTGCATCGTCGACAATAAACATCCAGTTTCCATAAATCCCGTGTTTGTCTACCTTTCTCCACACACACACACACACACACACACACACACACACAATATATATATATATATATATATATATATATATATATATTGGGTCTTGTCCAATGAGAGACAAATATTCTATAAATAAGAAGGGAAAAGATGGGGTCTGCAAAATTGTTTATTTCATATTTTATTGTATTAAATGCGCAATTTTTTCATAAACGAAATCCTAAATATCATAAGTTTGACAATTGTTTACCAATTCTGATATTTTGAAGTAGTGACACGTGTTTCAGATTTTTATAAAAACTATATGTATGTACTTGTACTTGTGTCGAAGCAAATTGGATCGTCGGATTAAACATTTACTTTATTTCTTTTTCAGAAATCAATAATGACAGACCCTATTTTAAATAATGAAATGAAAAGGCATGCTGTGATTGTGGCATTAAAGGTTGATCATGGAAATTTAGAAATTGCACGTTTTCTTAAATTTCCAAGATTTTTTGTACACAAGATTCGTAAAAGAAAAGAAAAAATTACAACTTTATGCCTGTATAAAACCTTAAAAAAAGCATTGTAAACGCTCTGATTCAATGAGAACACCTGAATTCACAGATTTAAGCAGACAATTGATAAAAATCAAAGTCAATCATAACAAAATAATTTTCGTGTGTCTGAAAAAAAGAAACAACCGTCACATAAATAAATTAAAAAATACAACCAAAGAATTAAAAAAAATATTAAAATCCTTTCGTAAGATTTTTAAGAAAGGAAACGTTTGCCCTAATTTAAATTGAAATGGATCATGGAATTTTATTAAGCTACGATTTCGTCGCTGAATCGTAACATACAAATAAAATGAGTAGTTATTGCGAACTCTCACAATAACTTTTAACAGGGTCGACGGACTACAGAAATTTAGAAGCAGATTGTAACAAAGCTGGGGAACTTCAGGAAAAAAAAATGTCGGCTCGCACAAAAGTCGAGCAAAATCCAAAATGTTACTACACTGTACTTATGAGTAACAAATTCATTTTACCCAAAAAAAATTTTAACCCAAAAAAGACATTTGATACAAATCATACGTAATGAGGAGAGGTCAATTGATTTAAGAAAAAACAAAGGGGAATCGTTTAAATAGATCTAAAAATCTTTTAAACAATAAAAAAATCCCGCAGAAGCTGGTGTTATTTTTTTTTTTCTCAGATGAGAACAATTTTGAGAGGTGCCGTATTTGACGGCATATAGGACGCACGGGCCTAAAAGCCGCACCCCAAATTCAGCAGGTCAGATTCAGGAAAAAAGTTTTTAGTGTATTTAAGCATATATTGTTGAAAACAATTTAGCTGTGCATTACACAAGCAGAAACATAGCTGTAAAAAAGCAATTTGGCAGTACAGGCAAGCAATAAGCATACACAAGACATCTCAATAGCAGGAAACAATAATGATGATAAAATTATATTAATAATAATAATAATAATAATAATAATAATAATAATAATAATAAAACTTTACCTACGATGTATAAGACGCGGGCAAATTTTGAGCCAAAATTTTGGAAAAAAAGTGCGTCCTATATGCCGTCAAATACGGTATTTATTGATGCTAGAGGTGGATTTATTGAATATCTATTTACATACCTGTCTGCTAATCTATCTATCTATCTATCTATCTAATATTTCTCTGTATGTTATTGTTCATCTCCTCTTCTTTCTTTCTTTTCTTTTTTTCTTTCTTTCTTTCTTTCTTTCTTTCTTTCTTGTCTCACCGATATTCCACTCATTGTGCTATGTCCGCCAGTGCTGATGTGAGAAAAATGTTGAGAAGTTAACAGATGTCACCCAGGCTTCGGTTGACGGAGGGTCGTGAATGGGGACTGCTTATTAACAGTGTCTGTCCTTCAGCCGTTGGCACACTGTCTCAGAAATTATTAAAGAAAGACAGAGAGAAAGAAATAAATAAAGAAAGAAAGAAAGAGAGAAGGGAAGAAAGAAAAAAGAAAAAGTGAGAAAAGAGTTGATGGGTGAATTGATATGAACTCAGGTATGAATAAGTTGAGATAGATAGGTAGATAGATAGATAAGAACATTATAAAAATAGATAGATAGGTAGATAGAGAAAAACATAAAATAAATAGATAGATAATAACATTATACAAAGAGATAGATAGATAGATAGATAGATAAAGAAAAACAAACTAAAATAGAATATAATTATATCTAAAAATTCTGAGATACATTGAATGGAAGAGGCTAAGATAGATTGTAGTGATTTGGTTTGGTTTATTTTGTTTTACGGCATATCAACCTCAGCGGGTCATTTAATGCCGATAAAGTGTGGAAATAAATTAATTTCTAATGGATATACTTCTGTTTTAATGAACACATTTTTCTATTTAACCCATAGTTGGGACCTTAACAGGTACTACCACTCCGGCTCAGAGTGAACTAGGGAGCAATGGTAATGAAGGAGTGCTCCACATTCCCCAAACCTCCAAAACTGGAACCTCACCATCAGATAGAGTTTAACGTCATTCCCAGGACATGTAGACCCTCAGTCACTGCCTTCTAGCACCCATATGATAAAAAGGGTTGGGGCAATCATATAGGTGCTACGGCTTGACGTGACCAGCCGATTGATCGAAGGGGGCCTCTCCGACCGCCCGTCTAGCCTAATCAAGGGTCTAAGTGGAGTGTTGCAGGTCATGGACTGCTTATCAACCAAGAGTCCGTCCTTAAGCATCACGGGTCGCCATCCATGGCCAACAGGTGGCCCCATTTGGGGGAGTCTTACCCCTCTGTAGAGGTGCAGTCGGTGCATTCTAACGCCCCAGTCGTCAGGGAGGAGATTGTAGTGAGTTAGATAAAAAAGACTTATTTACAGAGTGACAGTCAGATAGATAGTATATACATAAATATAAAGGAAAAGTATAACATAGTCAAATTGATATGAATATCTTGAAAGTGAGAGAGAGAGAGAGAGAGAGAGAGAGAGAGAGAGAGAGAGAGAGAGGGAGGCGAGGGCGGGGAGAGAGAGGGGAAAGAGAGACAGATTGAGAGAGGAGAGAGAGAGGGGGAGGGAGAGGGAGAGAGAGATGTGTGAATTGAAGTAAGATTTTGTCATTATGACTAGATTGATAGATAAACAGAGTGAAGGATAAGAACAAGACAAAATGAAAGAAGACGGAAAAAGATAGGAAATTATATTTGTCAAAATTTCTCATAAATAAACCAAAATAGAAATTGTTTATCACCGTCATTTCAAGTCTCATACTTATTTCTATCAAACCGTTTCCTTTAAAAGTTTTATAAATTGGGTATTAGGTTAATGAAACTTGCCACAAAAAAGAATAGCCAAAAAAAAAAAAAAAAGAAGATGATGAGAAGAGGAAGTCTACATTTGAAAGTAAAGTTAAACGACCCAACCCATCCCTCATAGTAACACATTAACCCTTTACTCTACTTTTTTTTTTTAGAATTTGTTTTTCCTGATGAACCGAAGAAAGAGCCAATTTAACATTAACACTAAATACAACAGAGATCTTCCACAATGATTATAAATGATATTGATATAAACGGCTATAATGTATTATTCACTTCCGCAATTGTCTTTAATTAATCAATTAATCAATTTCTGATGATCCCTTTTTGGTGAAACTTAAGTAGGTTATCTTACTATACCTTTCTACTAAATCCGCTCTACTAACGTATTGATTAATTCATATTCTTTATAAACCTGACTTATTCGTTTAATATTTCATATCAACTGTCGATGTTGTGATTAACTCAATATTCTATTCCCCGCTAAGGGATCTTCTTTATCATTAATATATATATATATATATATATATATATATATATATATATAAAAGAAGGTCCGCAAAATGTATTTGTGTTCAGAAAAAATGTTTTAATTCTTTTTGTTTTACATATGCAACAACGTGTTTCAGATCTTCTGGTATCTTTTCAGGCTTTGATTAATATTATCAATCAAAGCCTGAAGAAGATACCAGAAGATCTGAAACACGTATTGCATATGTAAAAAAAAGAATTAAAAACATTTTTTCTGAGAACAAAATACATTTTGCGGACCTTCCTTTTTTTTTTTTTTTATAAAATATTGAATTTCTCCCGTTTGAACCAGAACAACATATTTATATATATATATATATATATATATATATATATATATATATATACTACACAGAATTGATAAAAAAAACAAAATCAAAACTAATATTATTTTATATTATTGTCGGACACCACGGCATTAAAACTCCGTAAATTGAAATAAAACTGTACACACACACCACACACACACACACACACACACACACATATATATATATATATATATATATATATATATATATATATATATATATATATATATATAAGGAAGTACTACTTTTTGGAAGTACTTCATATTTATATTTTCGGTAACAAAGTTTCAATGTTGTAGATCTTTGTAATAAATAATACCTAATAATATCCGTTTTGATTGCATAATGTTACTAGAATAAAATATTCTACTAGCATAAAACCCTAATATTTTAAAAGAAAATAATCTTTTTGATAAAAACAAATATTAGGAGTGAATTTATTGATATTATATGAAAAGACAAAAATAACAAATGATATAATTTGGTATTATTTATTATCATATTCTACATCATTGAAATTCTTTAAATAAAAATGAAATTACAGAAACATGGAGGCGCCCGTTGGGTAATGGTTATTGTCATCGGAAATTAACACGGCAAAGAGAGTTCAAATCCTGGACAAGGTTGTTTGCATTTCACATAGCGCTAGTACATTTGGGAAAGGTACACATCCAACTATTCTCTCTCTAGCTATGGATAAATAGTTGGCCAGACTGGGCTCTTTAACTTTGGTATGGAAACCAACCAAGGAGAAGGAAAACTCTGAATTCACACCTGTTGAACTTCGCTTTAAAAAATGACCCTTGGTCGGATCCTGTTTGTAGAGAGGGGCTGGTAAATAGACAAATGTATATATAGTGTGGACTTCTTTTTGGAATGTCTTATATACAAAATGATTAAAACACTGATTTTGATGATATAATGTTCTAGTAGAAAATTGTTCTAATGTTCTAGTTTGAAAAGACTGGGTCCGCTATGGACTACGATACATTGGCATACCAGTGTTGGCCAACCAGCAAAACTTACATATTACAGATGTACGGACACTATATGCCGAGGGGTTGCCAGGAGCGATGGCAGATAGAGACTGATATCATGAGAGAGAGAGAGAGAGAGAGAGAGAGAGAGAGAGAGAGAGAGAGAGGGGGGGTAAAGGGAATCCCTGCTGTCAGCATGACTTTACTCATTAGGATTAATATATAATATGAGAGAAAGACAGGGATGATGGGGATACATCTGTGCATAGTGGTACCCACAAAATACCCTAAAAATCCGTAGAATATTAACAGTTTGATCAATCTGTTAATTTGTTATATTACCTAGAGGTTTCCCGTGTCTCGTCGGACGTTTTTACATATATTTTGCAATCTTTTCAACAAGAATTTAGAGGTGTATCATTTATCATTTTTTGAACATTTATCTAAGATACACACACGGACACAGACAGACAGACAGAAAGACACACACACACACACACACACACACACACACACATATATATACACACACACACACATATATATATATATATATATATATATATATATATATATATATATACACGCACACACACATACAAATATGTATATATTTGTATGTATATTGGTCTGTATATCTGTGTATGTGTGTGTGTGTACGAGATGATACCTGTCAAGGTGCGCGTACAACCATTTACATCCGCACACAAACGCACACACATATAGATATGTATGTATATAGGCCATTTAATAATCAGATGGGCGGTTACTTATATATGTCATCGCGTACCGGCGAGACTTTTTATTAATTCCTATGTGTGAGGTAGATGTGCAACCCGTGGGGCGTGTGTATTAAACCGTGAAATTGAAGTAAAAAATGTTGTTTCATTTTCCAGTTATTTAGAGACAAAATATTTATAAACATAGATGTGTACGTATGTTCATATGTGCGCACGTGTGTGTGTGTGTGTGTGTGTGTGTGTGTGTGAGTGAAGGAGTGTGTGTGTGTGTGTGTGTACCTGTACGTATATGTATGCATATGAGTGATTTTGTCCGAGCACATGTTTATTTAGTTGATGGAGATGTACATACAGAAACATTTATAGATTTACTAATGTAAATGTGAAATCTACCTGTGTTTACACGGTAGAATAAATATATATATATATATATATATATATATATATATATATACCGTATTTGCTGACGTATACCTCCACCCTTTGTATAAAACACTTTAACATATTAGCAAAAATTCCTGAAGAAAAAGTACCTCAAATATTTTAACGGAAATCATAATTATGACCAAGTCGTGCTGATAACATATATTCCTTTGCCTCTCTCAAGCCAACCGTCTATATCAGTCATCACTCCTGGCAGCAAGTCCTCAACTTGGCATCCAGTGTCTGCATTTAGAGATTTTGTGTAAGCTTTTGCTGCTCGACCAACACTAGTGTTTCCAGCGGTATGAGTCCGATGGAGAACTCACTTATGATGTTGTCCTTGCTTCTCCAGCTAAGCACAGTATATCTGGTTTGTCTTACTTGGATGATTTGTGTGATAGGAGGTAAGTGGCCGTACAGCTGCATTTTGTGTGATGCTACTCCCAGAATCTATTCAAGAGAGCACGCAACATTCTTTCTTAGTGTTTCGTTAAGTCCAAATTGTGAAGCCATATAATAGTACTGATACTGCTACAGCTTTAATTAATGGGAGTAACGTAATTATATAAGCTTTAAACTACAAAAAACACAATTGAAAATTAAACTGCATAGTTTATTTAATATTATTAAAATTGTTGACAGTTTGAAAAATCCAATCTATCTTATTTTATACAAATACCAGAAAAGAGTGCCTTACATGATGTAATGGTTAACGTGCTATGGTAGCAGGCCAGTAGTGGGGATTTTGATTCTCACTGAGTGCCCCACATTTCTATTGTGTCTATATGTGTGCCTATGTGTGTCTTGGTACGCATATGCTTAGCAGATCTCTCTCTCTCTCTCTCTCTCTCTCTCTCTCTCTCTCTCTCTCTCTCTCTCCTATGGGTGTGTAGTAAGTCTACAAAGAATTTTAACTCATAAGCGATGTTCTCCTGTGGAAGCCAACACATGGACATGCAAGTGTGGGGTGCCCAGTAAGGACCTACATTGACCAGCTATGCAAATGAATGATAGGTGCAATGAATGATAGGGAAGGTTGGCGAGAGATTGTCGTGGATATCCGTGCTGTATGCGCGACATGATGATGATGAAGATGATATCTTTATCTAATTTGTTTTTAACTGAGTGAGTTTACTCATTTGCGGTGAGTTTACTAATCTTAATTATACTAGCAAATTTATACACCCTCCGTATTTAAGTTTTAATGTAATAAAATATTATACTAAATTAGAAAGGCTAATGAAACTAAATAAGAATGCAAGATAAAAAGATTTGAAACAGAGGGAAGTATAATCGAAAAATAGAACAATTGAAACTTACTCGTCTATAACTCTTCCCTTTCATTGCTAAATTTTCCTAATTTAACTATTCAGTAAGAATAGAAAGTAAAGAATAAAATTACTTCTTGTTAATGGATTAAAAAAATATCCCCGGATTTTTGTTCATATTCATTAAAATAAAACCAAACAATTAGAAACCAATGATATTAAGCACGCATTTATTAAAATCAAATTTTTAATATCAATATGCAAATTAGCCTTCCTGTTTACACTGTAAAACTCTATTTTGTTGTATATATAAATACAATCACATGTTATTAGTATGTAAACCCGCCCAACAGGGTGGGGGTCCAGTGGCTTCGGCCCTGGATCTTTACGAGTTAATAGCGTCGATCCCAGGGGGCCATCCCCCAGGCAACACCTGCCCCTTGATTTAAAGGGGCAGGGCTGGGTTTATTGCCCAGCGCCTGAGGCGCCCCTTGAGGGGAATGTCGACGGATCGACGCAATTTTTTCACCTGCCACCCATGAGTCTCAGCTTGTACACATTAATATAAACTGTGTATGTAGATAAGGCCAACAGGCAATTTTATTAGATATTGAGGTTTAATTTTTTTTTTGAATGGAGAATATGATGTAAATAGCAACGGAAATTGTGACTTGAGTATTGACATAGTCTCGGTTACAGACAGAAAAACTCACAATCTCCATTATAATAAGAAGATATATCCTGCCATCTTCGTTTTTGATTATTGAAAAATGAACGATAGAATTGAGAAAATTTTCCAAGAGAAAATTTATCTCAACTCCTCAGCAAGAAATCAGAACTTAATTACTTTTTGCATGTTTGACATACTATAGATTAAAGGGTCTTTATTTCTCACTGGATGCCTCATAATCCTGGTCTTGTACCATGATTTGCATGTTTGACATAATACACACTATAGGTTAAAGGGTCTTTATTTTCTCACTGGGTGCTCCTTATTACTGACCTTGTACCACAATTTGCATGTTTGACATAATACAGGTTAAAGGGTTTTTACTTTCTCACTGGGTGCCCCATATTACTGGCCTTGTACCACAACTTGCGTGTTTGGTATAATATATGTTACTGTGTCTTTATTTTCTCACTGGGTGCCCCGTATTATTGATCTTGTATCACAATTTGCTTGCTTGGCAGTATAAAGGTTAAAGGGTCTTTACTTTCTTACAAGGTGCCCCGTACTACTGGCCTTGTACCACACATTGCATGCTTAATAGAATAAGGTTCAGCGGATTTTACATTGTCAAGTGACTTAAGTTTTGTGTCTCCCATTTTATAAGAGTACTATAAATTTATAAGGATGTGTACAGAGCGTAACGGTTATTGTCGTAGGAAATGGAATCGGTGACCCGAGTTCAAATCCTGGACGAGGCTGTTGGTGTTTCACTTCGTACTAATGCCCTTCAAAAAACCATGTATCCATCTGTCCCCCCCTTAGATATAGAACATATGGAATTGAAACGGTATTTACATATATAAATAAACAATGTATAAAACTGATAAGTTTCTTTCAAATAATCCCTTTGATATTTAACACAGTTCCAGCGAGTTTCCATTGTTCGAGCACCTTTGAAACTTCTCTTCTGATATGGTGTTCATAGTCGTATTTCTGTTATTATCTCTACATCTTTAAGGGGTCTGCTTGGGTTACACATGGCGTTTTTGTCGTTGGGAAAGGCATAAATCTATCTCTTCTACCCCCAGCTACGGGTAAATAGTAGGTCAGATTGTATTCTTTAGCTTTGCTTAGACAACTAGACTAGGAAATAAAAAAAAAACTCTGAATTGAAGCTTGTTTTACTTCGCTTAAAAACTGACCTTGTGTCAGGGGTTGGTTAAACACTATCAATTCACTTGCCTTGGCTATTGAATAATCTCGCTAGAACTGTGAACTTTTTTTTTTTTATCTTATTCTTTTATTTGTTTATAATGTTTTATTTGTTCTAGACTTTCAGTCCTTTGTATAATTTTGGGGTATTGGACACATTTTTACAGAATTTATACTGTTTTTATTTCATTTTTATTCTTTTGAACCGTCCGGTGGGCGTTGTTATGCGCAAATAGTATCACCGTCAAGAATTTTGGTCTTTTTATTGTGGAATATTTGAAATCCTTTTCCTTTTTAGAATGAACACGTGTGATTAAATAAAGTCATGGAATCTGAATGGTTGTCAATTCTTGTAAGCAATCCTCCCCCTCTCACAATAAAATGAAACTCCACCCTTCTTCTTCTTCTTCTTCTTCTTCTTCTTCTTCTTCTTCTTCTTCTTCTTCTTTTCTTCTTCTTCTTCTTCTTCTTCTTCTTCTTCTTCTTCTTCTTTCTTCTTCTTCTTCTTCTTCCCATTTCTTCTTCTTCTTCTTCTTCTTCTTCTTCTTCTTCTTCTTCTTCTTCTTCTTCTTCTTCTTCTTCTTCTTCTTCTAATATTTTTTTTCTTTGTTCTTTTTCTCAGGTTTTTTCTTTCCATGTCTTTTTTTTCTCTTTCCTTTCTTTTTCTTCTCTCATGCTTATTCATATATTTGACTCTTCTCCTTTTCTTTCTTTCTTTCTTCTTTCTTCTTTCTTTCTTTCTTCTTTCGTCTTTTTATTTACATTTCTGTTTTTACTCTTACGCCCCACATTTTCTATCATTTATTTCGTTCTTCTGTTTATTCTTGCTTCTCTTTCTCTTCCTCTTTCTCTTTCTCATTCTCCTTTTCATTCATCTCCTTCTTTTGATTATTTTCTTCTTCTGTTCATTCTTTCTCTCTTCTTAATTCTTCTTCTCACATTTTTTTATTTTTTATATTTTCTTTCTTATCCTCAAACTTCTTCTTCTTCTTCTTGTCTGTTTTTCTTTCTCTTGATTTTTCTTCAAAAGATTTACACCTCTCACCTCCCCTTAACTCGTCACGTGCGTGTGCAGACAGCCCATTTATTTACGTAATGTGCAAATGTATATCTGAATAATTTATGGTCAATATTGACACAGGCGGGCACCGGTTATTTCGCGCTTTTCGTTACTTACCCATTAATTTCGAGGTGGTTGATATTCAGTTAGTGGGGCGCACACTCCAATAATTCAACAATCATTTCAAGCCATATTGAAGTTATTGTTTTTTTTTTTTTTTTTTTTTTTTTGTCAAAATGATTTCTTAATTACTCGAAAAAAACAAAGTTTCTCTCATTAGAATTTTCTTTTATCATAAATTAAGTAGAATAGCAATAAAATTAAATAAAATAAAAAATAAAAAAATCATGCGTAATTATTACAGTTTTAATGAATATATCTATTAATAATGGAGATTGGATTTGGATTTGTCTGTAATCGAAACTACGTCACTGCTTATGTCACATTACCCAAATCGTCATCACATAGAATAAATGCATTCAAAATTTTAGCATGCAACCTTAGACAATCCTCATTGATTTAAAAAAAAATCCATGCCCGGTATTATATATTTATATATAGTTATTTTATTTTAATATATATATATTTCAAGTTATCAGAACTAAGTTTCCATTTCAAATTGTTTTATTTTTTTACTCCTTAATAAATTTGACGATTTTACTTGCTTATGTTACAAACCCGAATTAGAGAAAATCCTTCGGAAAAACCAAACGGATTCCACGGAAATCGATTCACAACTTCTCAGATCCTGATTCCGGACAAAGAAAACGTTGCTATTCTCCAAGGCATATGGTTCAATACATGAAATGAAACTACTACTAGCATACGGTCTCCCAAAAGAAACGGTTACCGCTATAATGATACTCTACAAAGACACTAAAGCAATGGTACGCTCACCTGATGGTGACACAGATTTATTTGACATATCCGCTGGAGTCCTACAAGGAGATACATTAGCACCATATATATTTATAATATGCCTAAACTACGTACTCTGAACATCATTAGATACCATAAAAGAAAAAGGCCTCAGACTAAAAAAACAGAAGGCAAGAATCAGGCGATATCCCGCACAGACTATCACAGATGCAGATTACGCTGATGACCTAGCAGCAAATACACTAGAACAGGCAGAGTCACTACTACATAGTCTGGAGAAGGCAGCAAAGAACAAGTCACACTCAACGTTAAGCCTCTTAGAACAATTCACATACCTAGGTAATGATATCTCATCACAGAAAGCGATGTTAATACACGAATAGGGAAGGCATGGTCGGTTATAAACAGATTATCAATCATATGGAAATCCGATCTCACTGACAAATTAAAACGACAATTTTCCCAGCTGTTGTCGTAACAGTGCTGCTGTATAGCTGCACCACTTGGACCTGGAGAAGGCACCTGGAGAATAAGCTAGATGGGAGCAGCACAAGAATGCTGCCTGCGGTCTTGAACAAGTCGTGGAAACAACATACGACAAGGAAGCAGCTGTACGGCCACCTGCCCCCTATCTCACAAACCATCCGAGTGAGACGGACAAGACATGCTGGACACTGCTGGAGAAGCAAGGACAAACTCATAAGCGATTTCTCCTGTAGAAGCCAACACATGGACATTCTAGTGTAGGCCACCCAGCAAGGAGCTATATTGACTATTTGCGAGGATACTGGATGCTGCGCAGAGGATATCCCAGGGACAATGAATGATAGAGAAGATTGGCGAGAGATTGTCACGGATATCCGTGCTAAATGCGCGTCATGATGATGAAGCATGTTACAAATTCCCTGACATTAAATTTTAAATACCATCTCCATAGGCAATATCTTATTAAAATTAAATTTTACACCGCCTGGAGCGCGTTTTTTTTTTGCTAGTACATATTAAAATAGAAGAAACTCACGAAACTAAACAAGAACGCATATACAGAGATTAAACTCATTTTATTTTATTTGATTTCTATATGAAATTATACATAGGATTGATTCAATAACACCAAATAATTATTTATTAAAATCGATTTTGTTAAATCCAGTATGCAAATTATCCATCTCATATAGTATGTAAACCTTTATTTCTTAATGATATATAACACACCATAGCAGGATTTTAACTGCATTAATAATATACGTTCTTTCAGGCAAAGCTAACTGAAAGCTTCATAGAGACATTAATAGATAATATGCTAATTAAGATTAAATAATGATTATATCATATTATTACATAATTCATAGATAGTCAATGAATTATGTACGCACTGATATAAGAATATTTTTGAATAAAAGTTCGTTAGATTTAAAATCGGATAAATGGATATGGTTATGGTTGATTTAGGATAACCCCCAGCTTAACCCTCTCCGGATGTGCGCGATTACAGGCGTGAGATTAATTCAGATGCGACGAGAAATTCAGAGTGAGCGGATGCATAGGTCCACTCGCTCTGAAAGTTGTTTCTCCACCGCGCGGTTGAATCATTGTGGGCTGGGTTGTTTTAAATAAAAGAGAAGAAAAACAAGTCTCGTTAAGTTATTAAAACAAGAAATGACCATCCCGAAGAAGCCAACATAAGAAACAACCCACAGGAAGAGCCCGAGGAAAAAGCCCAGAGAAAACGGCCGACGAATTAGAAGCAGAGGGTAACAAGAGCCCCTTATTTATTTTCTACTCTGTATCTCCCCCACCCCACCATTATATACCCGAGATATGTTAAAGGGGTATATAACAATATCATTTAATAATAATAATAATAGTCATTGAGAATATAATGTAAATAATTCGGAGAATTTTAACTTTGGCGGTGACGTAGTTTCGGTTACAGACAGACATACAGATTATCTCCATTATAATACGATGTAAAAATTTCCAAGAACTACTAAAAAATATTATATTCGGGTATGAGTCGATCCCGTGTATAGGTCGACCCAAAAATTTTGTCAGGAAAATTTATGATATTAATCAGGCATAAGGATTTTGCTTGTAGAAATCCACATAAGAAAGCAACTGTATGACCACTTCTTCCCCATTATACAAATTATCCCAGTAAGACGAACGTGACATACTGGATATTGTTGGAAAAGCTAGAACGCACTCTCCTGTGTGCATCTACACTTGGACACACTAGTATCAATATATCAATTAGCTTACGGAGGCGCGTGGTCTAATGGTTAGAGTCGTAGGAAATGGAATCGTCGACCCGAGTTCAATTCCTGGACTAAGCTGTATGCATTTCACATAGCGCTAACAGCCTTGGAAAGGTATGAATCCAATTCTCCCTCCAGCTATGGGCAAATAGCGGGGCAGACCGGGTTCTTTAACCATGGCTATGTAACCAGTCTAGGAGAAGGAAAACTCTGAATTCAAACCTGTTAAACTCCGCTTAAGAAATTGACTTTGTGTCATATCCTGCTCGTGTGGAGGGGTTGGTAAATATATATATCAATTAGCTTTCTGCTGATTTTAGACGCTGCGCAAAACTCCCAGTAGCGATGACTAATAGGGACGGTTGGCGAGAGAGTGTCATGGATATCCGTGCTGCCAACACTACATGATGATGATGATGATGATGGAATTCATTTTTAAAGCCAAATATTCCCATTAATTGTTTAATTGACTTATTGATTTTAACGGCATGTCAACCAACTAGAATTTCTTTATGCCTAGAGGTTAGGGAATCTCGTTCATTGTACGTCCATGTTTATATTTTGTGTAGTGTGTGTAAATAGTCTTTTTTGACACACAATCGAATACAAAATAATTTTTAAAGTTATCTATTTGACCCATAGATAATACCCTAACAGATACCATTATTCAGGGTCAGAGTGGACCTGGGAGTAATGGCAATGAAGGTATGACTCTACACTCTACAGATCTCTTGTACTGGAGCTTCACTATCAACTGCAGTTCAATATCATACCGAGGACACCCCTTTTTATTTGGGGAGTGGTCTAACCCCACTGCAGAGGATACAGTCAGTGTTTTCTAAATCCTCGCCAACAGGTCGACATTTTGTTAGAATTTCAAACTTATAAAATTGTTACTCATGTATAAGTCGACCATTTATTCATTTTCTTTTTTTTTCTTTCTGCTCGTCCATTGGTTTTATTAATTAGTATTTCTTTGGTTTTTTTAGCGTAGTCTTCGAGTTCTTGAATTGTAACATCTGCACAATCTTCAAAGGTAAAAACCTTTCCTCCTTCTTTGCCATTATTATTATTATTATTAATTATTATTATTATTATTATTATTTGCTCCTTTGAGTTTTCACATCAGTGTTAGCTGATGGTCTTTCACTGGAGTCTGAGTGACAGCAAGTCTCCTCAGGTCTCCAGGACTCTTCTGAGTATTCTGGCAGATTGCAGCATGCAGTGTTCTGAATAGTTTCAATCCTTCCTCTGATATCCAAACTTTCCAAGCCCTTTTCTAATCCTTTTGGACTGTTCCAAGTGCACCAATACAATTGGTATCACTTTCACTTTCATATTCCATAACTTTTTTCAGTTCTCTGGCAAGGTCCAGATATTTGTCCATTTTTTCATTTTCCTTTAGCTTCACCCTGTGATCTGCTGGCATTGCAAAATCCACCAGTTGACAAGTTCTTTCTTTTTTGTTTATCAACACTAGGTCTGGCCTTCTTGCTGGGATAAGGTGATCTGTTTTTATTTCAAAGTCCCAGAGAATTTTGTGCGTTTATTATTATTATTATTATTATTATTATTATTATTATTATTATTATTATTCATTGGCATTTCAGTCTCGGAAGACTATAAAATAGATTTTGTGTCCCTGAAGTTACAGCGCCTGATGTGACTGTAAAGTCCAATGTTCGAAAAATATTCTCGACCACAGATGTCGCATGTGAAGGCTGTCCATGAAGATATTGATGTGCCGGTACTTTGTTGTCACTGCATTCTTCTGGAACTCTTGGCCTCATAGTGTTGCGCCAGGGTTGCTTCAGATATGAACAGTCCTCTACGGAGAGCCTGTCGCCACCGAGGGCAGTCCTGAGCCAAATTTTCCATATTATTATCATTGTTATTATTATAGAGTTTTTCCCAGTATTTCACTGGAGGCTGAGTAACAGCAAGTGTTTTTGGATCTCCAGGATGTCTATTCATTATTATTATTATTATTATTTTCCAGCCAGCGTAATTTAGTGGTATTTTACTTGAATCTGAATGACAAATCTGCTCAGATCTCCAAGATTCTTCTGAGTATTCTAGCCGATCTCAACAATGCTGTTGTCTGGATTCTCTCCTCTGATTTCCAATTCCTCCAGAAACTCCTGGAGACCATTCCAAGGACACAAACTAAAATTGGTACCACTTTCACTCTCATATTCCACACTTTTTGAAAAAATTATTTGGCCTATCTTTTGTTTTTTGTTTTTTTCAACTTCAACCTGTGATACGCTGGGACGGCAAAATCTACTAGATGACAGGTTCTCTTTTTCTAGTTAATCAATACCAGGTCTTCTGGTAGGGATAAGGTGATCCATCTGTATCTCAAAGACCATAAGAATTTTATGCGTTTCATTCTCTAGAACTGATTTCAGTTTAGGTAGCAAAAACTAGTCGAGAC
>CM042170.1:66918772-66926272 GCA_023376005.1 Doryteuthis pealeii | reverse complement strand
GGTTTTAAGGGGTCAAATAAGAACAAAACGACAGGTAACAAATGTAGAAAACGTATTAAACAGAAAGTAGACAAATACAATAGAGAGATGTGGAAATTATGTCCGACGAACAGAGTTATTGGCACTCGCATTGGCTTACAATTATCCCTGTTATTTATAGTAACCTGTCGGGCATTCCATTAGTCTTATAGGGTGTATCATCTATAACAATATCAAAATTGATTAAAGGTGTAGTTGTTAATGGGTGATGCTGTACCTAATAATATCCATTTTGATTATATAATGCCCCACTAGAAAGAATAAAATGCTGACATCTTTTGGTTTAGAAGTAAATTGACTTTTTACAAAGGTATTCAAGTTGTCAGAAGAGAACGCGGTGGTGTAATGGTTAGAGTAGCAGGAAATGGACTCGTCGACCCGAATTTAAATCCAGGACGAATCTACAGTTCACATAGCGCTAATACCATTGGGAAAGTTATGAATCCAACTATTCTCCCTCGAGCTATGGGTAAATAGTAGGGCAGCTTGGGCTCTTTAACCTTGGTTAGGCAACCAGTCTAGGAGAAGGAAAACTCTGAATTCAAACCTCTTAAATCTCAGCTTGGGGTGATAACTACTAGAATAGGCTCAGGCCTACTTAGTGATCTATTTTAATTTGTACTCATTTATCAATGAAAGAGCTAAAATCTATAATATCAAATATCAAATTAAGAGACTGACACTGTATGTCAGATAAATTGAAGAATTCCTTCCAAGTTTCAACATTCATAGGATAGACCCAAGTAATATTGGCTGAGGTGAGAAAGAAGGACCGGGAAGAAAAGGAAGTCTTAAGCATAACGCCATTTTAGCAATGGCTATAGAAATGGAGATATCTTTGTAGACTGGGACGACCTTGCGAAAGGCCCGTTTGTTTTATTTCGCTTTTTTTGTTCTTGGTTAAGTGAGCTGATATTTTATTACAAGTGAAGAGTGAATAGCAAAATAAAGGTGTAAGTTCGATGAATAAATAGCCGTTGTGTGTCGACATCTTTTCTCCTATAGATGGGCACGTCAACGCCCCCTAGATATATTTGCATTTTTGTTAGTAGGTTTTATTTATATACTAAATCGGCGTCAATGCTTTTGCGAAAAGGAGAAAGAAAGAAAAAAAGGAAAACCTGATTAAAACCTATTCACAAACAGGCGGGAAGCAAAAGGTAAAGGAACGCCTGCCTTCTTCCATTTTGTTTTCGTTTAGTTGTAGAACTGGCTCGCTCCAATAGGTTTTCTTTTCGTTTTCCGTTTTTGTAACTGTTTAAGACAAGAGTAAATGTTAAACGCACACGAAAATAAATAGATGAATATATAGAATAAATAAATAAAATAAAATAAAATAAAAAAACAAAATAAAACCCGTGGGACTGTTTATGTAGCTATTCGAGATATCGCTATTTTATAAATTATTCCGTTTTTTTTATAACTTTTAATTTGACCAAGAAATTGCATATTCGTAGGTTGATGCAAAACTTTAATGTGTCATCTTCTTTTTCTTCTTCCCAATTTTAAGTTAAGCGGATGAAATTCTTTGAAGTTTGCAGTTTTACTGTCGGTGATAAATAGATTTTTTTACGAGAATCTAAAACGATAAAAAAAATTGAAGGTAAGATTCTCATAAACACCTTAACTTTGCTTTTCACTCTTCACTTGTAATAAAATATCCCCCCCATCCACTTCAGAACCCGAGCCTTACCCAACGTCTGTAAGATATGACGTACTATGAGTCTCACCATAACATGCTGGCCTACGATCTGTTTGGCAAGGGTTTTAAAATCAAAACCAATTTCTTGGCTGATTGCCACCCAAAGACTAGCGTACCCATTCTTCCATACAATCTCCCAATGAGGGAGAAATCGGTTCATGCCTTTGCCAACATAATTAGCCCAAAATGAATACAAACAGCCACGTCCAAAATTCGAACCCGTTTCGTTGTATTCATTTCTCACAATGATACACATTACACCATACAGTAATATACCACCCAACCTCTCCACCCTGTCGGTGGGGCGTTAGAATGCACCGACTGCACCTCTGCAGAGGGGTAAGACTCCCCCAATGGGGCCACTTGTTGGCCGTGGGTGGCGACCCATGATGCTTAAGGATAGAACCCAGGTGGAGGAGCAGTTCATGACTTGCAATACTCCACTTTGACCCTATCTTGGGCTAGACGGCAGTCGGAGAGGCCCCCTCCGATCAATTGGCTGGTCATGTCAAGCCCTAGCACCTATATGATTTTCCCAACCCTATTGCCCTTATGGCAAGCCCCAACACTTTTTTATCATATGGGTGCTAGAAGGCGGTGACTGAGGGTCTACATGTCCTGGGAATGAGGTTAAACTCTATCTGATGGTGAGGTTCCAGTTTTGGAGGTTTGGGGAATGTGGAGCACTCCTTCATCACCATTGCTCCCTGGTCCACTCTGACCCGGAGTGGTAGTACCTGTTAGGGTCCCATCTGTGGGTTAAATAGAAAAACATAAGTTGATAAACAAAATTGAGAATTGATTTATTTCAAAACTTTATCGGCATTAAATAACCCACTGAGGTTGACATGCCGTAAAACAAAAACAAACCAAACCACCCAACCTCTTTAATTACTTCCAAAAGCCGTGACGTAACACAGTCTTAAACACAAACCAGACGTAATGCATTAAAATGCATTAAACAGAGAACAAACACCGTAAAACTAGCATAAAAAACTCGCGAAAAAGTATAAATATATAAATAAATGTTTAAGAATTGTGCAAAAAATGGTATAGGCAAAAACCAAAAGTTGTCCTTGAAAATGAAATGCATAAAGTTCTCTGAAACTCTGAAAAGGCCACACCTAATAATTAATAATTCACAGGAAGAAAACGAATTGTTATCAAGTGGATTTTGTTGTGCCAGCAGACTACCGAATGAATGTAAGAGAAAGTGGAAAGCTGTCAAAGTACTTAGATCTTGCTAGAGAGCTGAAAAAGCTGTGGAACATGAAAGTGATGGTGATACCAATATTGATTGATGCTCTTAGAACGGACCCCAACGAACTGGAAAAAAAAGACAAAAGGAATTGGAGATTAGAGGAATAATCGAAACCATCCACACTACATCATTGTTAAGGTCGGGTAGAACCCTTGTATCAGTTGTATCCAACTGTACAATTTTTTAATTTTTGGAACGTATAAGACTAATTCTCTTTTTATTTTTATGTAAGAGTTTTTTACCTAATTCATATTTCGAGAGAGTTCAGTTATAAACGTCTGTAGAAAACCGGAGAGTACAGCGGCCGAAACGTTGTGTATATAACAATAAAGATGAGGAGAACAGTCTGAAAAATCTAAATAATACAGAATATATTTTTGTTTCAACAGCTGAAATTTTGACTGGAAATAAATTTTTCTGTTTTATCATAATATATGAAGAAAATGAATAATACGACATCAGACCCCAAAAAACTGAAACCCCCATCAAAGTTATGTGCCTGCTTGTGTGTGCTTGTGTGTCTTTGTGTGTCTGTGTGTGTGCTTGTGTGTGTATGTGTGTGTATGTGTGTGTGCGTGTGTGTGCTTGTGTGTCTGTGTGTGTGTGTGTATGTGTGTGTACTTGTGTGTCTGTGTATGTGTATATGTGTGTGTGTGTGCGTATATGTCTGTGTGCTTTTGTGTCTGTGTGTGTATGTTGTGTGTCTGTGTGTGTGTTTGTGTCTGTGTGTGTGCTTTTGTGTCTGTGTGTGTATGTGCGCCTGTGATACCATGTGTACCATGGATTATTAAGCGGTTGACATCAAAATTGTTATTGGCGACTGAGACAAGAGATCAAACCGAGTGAACGACATTTGTTTAGAAAAGATGTTGTTAGCATCCATCCGTCTAGAGACGATGGCGTAGTGTCCACAAAACGTGGAACTACGTAGTCTGGGGGGGTTGATATGGAGGATGAGCTGTCACTCAAACAGCAAGTCTCTCCTCTCCATACAGTCGCTCTGGTTTAAAGGAAAGCCAAAACAACCGATGCAGTTTTGCAACGATGGTGTTGCAGGAGTTGCTGGATAGCGTTGAAGTTCAGCATCGCACCACCTGAGAGAGTCCAACTTCGATTTCAGTGTTTACTCCCCTAGCCTATCTTTGGAATAAGGTATAGTTGTCATGTAGTGGAGATTTTATAACAGACTTTTCATTTTTCTCTGATTTTTTTAGATGAGGCTTGATAATATGTATTATTTGGATTATTCGGACTGTTGTCCTTATCTTTATTGTTATCTGTACAACGTTTCGGTCGATGGCTCCTGATTACAACAAGAAGGTACCCGAGTTTGAAAAAGAAGGTTTCCGAGTTCGAGAAGCCTCCTGAGTCCAACAAGAAATACCTGGAGAGGACTGGAGGGCACATCGGCTCAAACGTTGTACAGATAACAATAAAAATGAGAACAATAGTCCAAATGATCCAAATAAGACTTTTCCTTGTCTAGATGGATTGTCGTCCAATGCTAAGGAGCCCAATCAACCCCATTTGTGCATTTATGTGGGTAGTAAGTACCTCAATTCTGTCATTGTGGATGTCCGTTGGGTCCCCTGAAGATCATCGTCACTTTTAAAAGAAAAATACAAATAAAGAGAAAATATAATTTTAGTTTTTAAAGAATGATCAAATGTCATGTATCAGTTGTGCAAACGGCACGAGTACAAAGATTTGATGAATTTTAATAGAAAAAAATTAGTTGGATACAAAATGTTTTTTATAGTCTAAATAATTAATATAGTGAATTATGTTAACAAAATATTTTTCAAGTACAAAATTGGAGAATAATATAAACAGAATAAACTCACGATTCTTAGTTTCACGCTGTTGATCGTCTGGCAAGTTAGTAAAATATGGGATCGAGTAACATTAGGCAAGTATGTATATATATATATATATTATATATATAATATATATATATATATATATATATATATGTGTGTGTGTGTGTGTGTGTGTGTGTGTAAAATGAAAATGGAAGTGAATCCGACAGTATGTTGAAAAAAGAAAATAAAGTAAGAATAGATAAAAATTGATTAAAATATCCTATTTTATCCATTCTATACTTTCTTTCCTTTATTTCTTTTTCAATATATTATATATATAATATATATATATATAATATGAATGAATAAATAAAAGTTTAGCTTTTTTCATTATCATTGGAACAATTATTGCCACCATTTGTTTTCTTGCTCTGTGGCAGTCTTCAGGCAACGAAATTGTTTTTGAAAATGATACAAATGATATAAATAAGGTTAAATGTGTGCGTTTTTTTTAAATATATATATATATATATATATATATATATATATATATATATATATATATATATATATTGTAGTCTGTTAATTAAAGGAAGAAACTGACAGTCACCAAGCGCCATTGACCCAATGTTAAACTTTTAACAATTTAAACTTTTAATATATTATATATATATATATATATATATATATATATATATATATATATATATATAAACGTGCACGCGCACGCGCGTGTGTGTGTGTGTGTGTGTGTAGAGAAATTTAAAAAAAATGTCCCCTAAGGGCTTCCGTACGTTATATACGTCCAGTGTAGCAATCTTCCAATTGTTCAAAGTAGACTACCGCCTGTAGCGAAATGTCCTATAACCATGTGAATTATACAATTCAGTTTCAGTACAAAAAGAAATCCATTTAGCTGGAAAATTTTAGCTCAAATTATTCTCCGTTACTTTTAAAATTGAAGGTATTCCCTTTTTTCCGTAAATTGTAATTTAATGTCAAGCAGTTTAAAATTCCCCTGAAATTATCTAAAAAAGAAAGAAATGTATAACACTTCCCCACAGGAATATCGCCGCAGGGAAATCACATCTGAAAAAATATGGTAAGAATGTTTATTATATAAATGTTTGAAAGAAAATCTTGTCACTTGTTTCCCAATGAAAATCTTAAGGTTGTTTTTGATGATATAATAGAGAAACACCATGAAGCCAAGAGGTCCAGAAGAAAGCAGCAGCAACAAAGCACCGGTACATCAACATCTTCAGGGACAGCCTTCACATGCGACATATGTAGTCGAGAATATTTTTCGAACATAGGACTTCACAGTCACAGGAAGCGCTGTAACTTCAAGGGTACAAAAACTTTATTATAGTCTTCCGAGACTGAAATGCCAATGAATAATAATAATAATAATAATAATAATAATAATAATAATAATAATAATGTCACTCAGACACCAGTGAAAGACCATCAGCTAACACTGATGTGAAAACTCAAAAAGAGTAAATAATGATAATATGGGAAAATTTGGCTCAGGACTGCCTTCGGTGGCGACAGGCTCTCCGTAGAGGACTGTTTATATCTGAAGCGCAACACCATGAAGTCAAAAGGTCCAGAAGAAAGCATTGGCAACAAAGCACCGGCACATCAACATCTTCAGGGACAGCCTTCACATGCGACATCTGTAGTCGAGAAAATTTTCGAACATAGGACTTCACAGTCACAGGAGGCGCTGTAACTTCAGGGATACAAAAACTATATTTTATAGTTTTCCGAGACTGCAATACCAATGACAATGCTTATATAAAATTTGCTTCGTCCGATACACAGGATCAGCAGTTCCTATATATACTAGCAAATTCATCGCGTGATGTACGCTTGACTCTGCTGGCGGCTTTGCTCGCTTCGTGACAGGTTCGAACGCTAACTTTTTGGCCGATTTGCGAAGAGCCATAACATCATTATACAGTATTTCAAATATCGTCATATAATTCATCGACATTGTCTCTTCACAAAATCTAAAGACAAGCTCGGTATTATCCTTAGCCTCAAAAATTGAATTTCTTATATTTCTTCATGAATTTAACTCATTTTCTTATGGTCAATCCAAATAAGGGTTCGCACTAACAATAAAATACTTTGCAACAGTGCTAAGAATTGAGGTCTTAAGTAGACGGTTCTTGTAATGATCCCCTGACTGCTCTAACCAGCACTACAAGTTGGCTTGGGCTAGTTCATTTACTCTCTAAGAAAAGGTAAGATAGGTTATTCCACAACACTTTTACACAATACACAATTTATCTTTTGCCTTTTTAATTTTTTATTTATCCATTCATTGTATATGTCTGGAACATTCAGAAAGAAAAAAAACGTTACAAAATTTCCTCTAATCGAATAACCCTCTTCATATACAGATATTTTAGCGTGAACCCATTACTTTTGACAAGTATTTTCTTTCATATGAATGGTGTTGCTTTGAAATAGGACGGACAGATTTGGGGTGATACATAAACACCTGAGAAGTACAAACCATGTGAAATCTATTTTCTCTCACCTGGACCGGCTGCCGTACCAAGGTTAAAGTAATAGAGCACCCTCGCTACATTTAATTATTAGCTGAAATGGAGATTCATAATTTCAAATATGCACCACACAAAACTTAACCACCCTTCCCATGATGTACCACACAACAAAAT
>CM042170.1:66891272-66906272 GCA_023376005.1 Doryteuthis pealeii | reverse complement strand
CCAGTCATCCATTCTATCTGTCATCACTTATATGAATGAAGAAGGGTCCAAGCTTTTAAATTAAGTGTGCGTCAATACCTTCAACCTACGGAGAAAAATAACCAAATATAAATATGTAAAATTTACCCCGAACACCATATAATATATATATATATATATATATATATATATATATATATATATATATATATATAGGGTTGATAGATATTTGAATAGAGAAACAATTTGTGTTTTGTAGGTTTTCATGGGAGTTAAAAACAGGAACCATACGCAAGAAAAATCAAATGTCATTGCAATGAAAATAATGCATTTATCCATATTTTGTGGTTCTGGTAACTTAATGTGCCCCCCCCCCCCCCACACACACACCCAATAAAAATCCCTGAAAGATCCCTAAAATCTGTTCTGATAGCTTAACATTGCAGGGGTCATTAAATATTTTGAATAGGGTGGGTGTGGTTATAATTAACTTGATAGTTTGCTAACTCTTTCAAATGGACACTTGACTTCATCTTTTCAGTCAACTGAGTCGATTATTTGAACCAAAATTTTTTTTATATTTATTTATTATATTCATTCTATTGAAAAAGACTCTTCCGTATGATTTTTTTAATAGCATTCTCTTTGTCTCTGTCTTTCTATATCTGTCTGTCTGTCTGTCTGTCTCTCCTTCTGTCTGTCTGTCTGTCTGTCTGTCTCTCTCTCTCTATATATATATATCTGTGTGTGTGTGTGTGTGTGTGTGTGTGATGAATGTTAAGAAAAAAATGTTTGTTGTTTTAGAAGCATGGTAAAACTCATGTTAAAGAGTAAAGCTCTGAATAAAAATCAAAATGATGAATGTTGTGTTCTTAATCTTATTCATTTTCCTTATATTTCGGGCGCCCTCCCCTTTCTAAAAGGTTTGTTTTATACTGGACGCATTTGTGTAATGTAAGAGAGAGAATGTGTGTGTGTGAGAGAGAGAGAGAGGGGGGAAATGAGGGAAGGAGACAGACAGACAGACAAGGAAAGGTAATATGGGTGTGTGCAAAGTGGGGGGGAATGGATAGACAGACAGACAGACAGACAGACATAAAGCAAGAGTGTGTGTGAGTACGCATGCGCCAACGGGCTTTGCGAATTTTGATGTACCCATTTGAAGTCGACAAATCTCTCTCTGTGTGAGCGCAGATTTTTCCATTATTTGATTACAGATCATTTTTCGAAAAAAGGGGGGGGGGCATTTTCTAACCAAAAAATAAAAAGTGTCAAGTAGAGCTAAGTATGATCGATGTTACCGTCAGGCCTGACCCACGGTGATAATTCGCGAGCCCACTTAACAAAAGGCCCCCCCTCTCATTCACCCCTTCTATACAACCCCTCCCAACCCTTTCTGTTCCCCGCTCCCCCACACCCCCTGACTGGAAGCGAAGGGGAGGGGGCGGCGCTCTTAAACTGAGATTTTTGGCTTTTGGTGTCAAATTCTTTTTCCCTTGAAAAAAAAATGGGCTTTGCGAAATTCAAGTTCTGGCTGAAGCCGTCAGTGTTTGGTCTTCACAAAAACGTCCATGCGCAGATGTGACACGAAACTGCATCCGGGCTGTGAGTCTTCAGTTCTGGATCTGTGGGAATTGTGGATTACTTCTTCCTTGCAATTACTCTCGAGTCCACTTGACCCTGAGTGATAGTACCTATTAGAGGTCTATGGGTAAAATAAAACTGTTTGAAGATTATTTGTTTTTGATGATGATGATGATGATGATGATAACAAACAAGTAGAAAACAAAGGAGTAGTATCTGTATGAGGTCCTAGTTTACTATGTTCTGCTTTAAGATATAGTAGACAGAGGGATCTGACTGTTACATAATTCATAGGTAGCAAATGAATTATGTACGTACTCTAGGCAGAGGGATTTAACTTTTTCTTGGTGGAGCAAGACTCGAACCTTTGGAATGGGTTTAGTAGAGCATGCTTGAAGCATTGCGTTGATAGTGACCAAGCACATGGGCGTTAGATCAATTAAAGTTGCGAAGGATTCTCCGAAAGAAAATGCTTCCTATATACTTCCATGCAGTGCAACATTTACGGAGATCAAAATAACACCCCTCGATAAAGTAACTTATCAGCCAGAAAACATTGTCTTTAGATAAAGTTTGGTTTGGTTTGGTTTGGTTTTACGGCATATCAACCTCAGTGGGTCATTTAATGCCGATAAAGTTTTGAAATGAATCAATTCTTAATGGATAATACAATTTTTTAATACATACATTTTTCTATTTAAGCCATAGATGGGACCCTAACAGGTACTACCACTCCGGGTCAGAGTGGACCTGGGAGCAATGGTGATGAAGGTGTGCTCCACATTCCCCAAACCTCCTGAACTGGAACCTCACCACCAGATAGAGTTTAACGTCATCCCCAGGACGTAGACCCTCAGCCACCACCTTCTAGCACCCATATGATAAGAAGGATTGCGGGTTGCCATAAGGGCAATAGGGTTGGGCAATCATATAGGTGCTAGGGCTTGACATGATCAGCCGATTGATCGGAGGGGGCCTCTCCGGCCGCCCGTCTAGCCCAAGATAGGGCCAAAGTGGAGTATTGCAAGTCATGAACTGCTCATCCACCTGGGTTCTATCCTTAAGCATCACGGGTCGCCACCCACGGTCAACAGGTGGCCCCATTGGGGGAGTCTTACCCCTCTGCAGAGGTGCAGTCGGTGCATTCAAACGCCCCAGCCGACAGGGCGGCTTTAGATAAAGGTATCACCATTAGAGATTCATTTTCCTCAGCGATGGACAAGAGCCTGCATGTCACGTAAAAAAAAATGTCATTAGCGAAGGTGACCTACTTTTTTTTCTCAGCAACCATGACGGTGTCGTTGTCAGAAAAAAGTTATCCGCTTAGTCCATCTTTCAACGGCTCGATTTGCGCGAGTGAGCTGACAAAGATTTATAGATGGATGAATATTAGTAGACTGAAATACATAAACATCGTGATAGATATGAGTAAAATGAAAAGATAGATAGATAGATAGATAGATAGAAGATATTGATAGAGATAGATAGATAGATAGATAGATACAAAACAAAAGGAGATTTGGATTAGATGATCGATAGATGATAACAGACCCATATATATATATATATATATATATATATATATATATAATATATAATATATATATATAGAGAGAGAGAGAGAGAGAGATAGAAACAGGATGAGATAGATAGATATAAAGGAAGAGACCGAGATAGATAGATAGATAGATAGATAGATAGATAGATAGAAACAGGTCGATAGATAGATAAATAGAAACTGAACGGGGTAGATAGATAGATAGATAGAAAGAAAGAGGCTGAGATAAGTTGATAGATAGATAGATAGAAACAGGCCGAGATAGATAGATTCCAACATCAAGAACTGGACAAAAGACGGTAGATGCATACTGGATAATAAAAAGTTATTTATATATTTCTGTATCATTTCAGTTTTTCTAATTTTCCCTCTTTCCCCCTCTTCGTTTTGGGCCCTTCCCATGGTAGGTATTTTCCCGACCCGTTTGCCAATATGGTGCATCAAACGAGGATTGAACTCGCTATTCAGTAGTAATGAATCTGCGAGACTTGGTTGCCTTCGCATAGTATAATGGTTTACTAGCTGACCATTTTAATAGGTCATAATTCTCATTGGCCTTGTGCCAAACTAAGATAAGCTTAATAAATGACTTTCCTTATTTTTCTTCCTCCTTCTCTTCCTCCCTATCCTTTCTTCTTTTTTTCCTATTTCCTCTTCTTTTTTGCCCTTTTATTTTTTACTGTCTCTTATTTTTTTTTCTTCCAAAAATATTTTTTCATTTCCTTCACATATATATTAAAAAAAGGCTACAGTGGCAATAGAAGTCGACAGGTCATTGCACTGATCACGTGGTGAGAAAGGACATTTTAGAATGTCGTGTTAAAGTCCACTTAATGTCTGTCCCCAATCGTAAATGCCCCCAATAGACTTTTTAATGAAGTATTTATTCATTTTATCGATAAAATTTATGATTCTACTTACCTGTATGGGGTCCAGTTTAAGACATTCTGCTATTAAGTTTGGTTGGTTGGTTGTTTTTTTTTTTACGGCATGTCAACCCTTGTTGTGTTATTTTATGCCGAAAACGTTTTTGTTTTATTCATTCTTGTTGGGTAGTAAACATTTAAAACACTTTCTTTTAAGCATTTTTCCGTCCTGTCGGCTGCGACGTTAAAATGCACCGACTGCACCTCTACAGAGGGGTAAGACTCCCCCAATGGGGCCACCTGTTGGCCGTGGGTGGCGACCTGTGATGCTTAAGGATAGAACCCAGTGGATGAGCAATTCATACTCCACTTTGGCCCTATATTGGGCTAGACGGACGGTCGGAGAGGCCCCTCCGATCAATCGGCTGGTCACGTCAAGCCCTAGCACCTATATGATTTTCCCAACCCTATTGACCTTATAGCAAGCCCCAATCCCTTTTTATCATGAGTGCTAGAAGGCGGTGGCTGCGGGTCTACATGTCCTGGGAATGACGTTAAACTCTATCTGATGGTGACGTTCCAGTTTTGGAATTTTGGGGAATGTGTAGCACCCCTTCATCACCATTGCTCCCTGGTCACTCTGACCCGGAGTGGTAGTACCTGTTAGGGTCCCATCTATGGGTTGAATATAAAAACATGAGTTTATAAACAAAATTGTATTATGCATTAAGAATGAATTTATTTCACAACTTTGTCGGCATTAAATAACCCACTGAGGTTGATATGCCGTAAAACAAACCAAACCAAACCCTTAAGCATTTTTAAACTCATTTTTGATCTACTTAATCCATAGATGTCACCCTTCATGTTAGTAAGGGTTATAGTGGACATGGGAGTAATGTTAATAATGGGGTACTCCACACTACCCAGAACTCCAGAAGTGGAACCTCACCACTAGATTCAGTTTAACGTCATATACAGGACACTCTTCATTTAAGAGATAATAGGTTAGTTAACTTGAGCTCCTAAACCGTTTTACAGCATGTCGACCTTATTGGGTTAAATTAAATGATTTCGTTTATTATTGTTATTTACTTTGCTGTAAAAAATAATTCAATCGATAAAACCACATACAAATTACATATTTAGAAAGATCATTTTATTATCTTTCTTACTAAGATTAGACCGGTGATACGCGGGTAATTCCGAGGTGAAACGATTAGGGCACAAATTTTTCAACTTCAAATTACCAGCAGCAGCGCCATTTTAAATCATTGCTGATATAGACAGCAGCAAGAAAATTTTTTGGCAGCTATGCCACGATTATCGCAAATAGTTTGATTTTTGTTTAATTAATCAATTATATCCTTAATCAGTAAAAATCAATAACCAAATTTGGCGTTTTTCTTAGTTATAGGGATGTCAAGGTGTATGCAAGATTTCGAATCTAAATAACATCTCGATTCTGAGTTATAAATCGACACATACATACCGAATTTTCTTATATATATATAGATGTATATATGTGAGCTATATTTATATTTGGTCTGAAGTTCGCATAGGATTGAAACTATCAGTAACCAGGCACCGTTGACTCCATATCCACGCTAACTTATATATATATATATATATATATATATAATAAAAAGATTTTGAAGGCAATTTACAATGCAATATGTGTTGAATTTATTTAACTTTTTTTTTTTTCAAAACTAAATATTCCAATAACTCTGAAGATGGAATTTTACTTCCGAAAATATTTAGTTTTGAAAAAAAAAAAAGTTAAATAAATTCAACACATATTGCATTGTAAATTGCCTTCAAAATCTTTATATTACACATACACACAATGCTTCAAAGATACTATAAAGAAACAAACTTTATATATATATATATATATATATATATATATATATATTATATATATATATATATATATATATATATATATAAAACACAATAAAAAGCTGTTAAAGTGAAAACATTTTATAACATCGCTGATATTGAGTCATATGAGTTCAAAACAAAAACCTTGACGATTTGAACTCATATGACTTTTGTCTCCGCTCTTAACAACACGGAGTATAAACAGGCTCTGATGACGATTTTCATGAAATCGAAATATTGTTAAATATCAGCGAAATTATAAAATGTTTTCACTTTAACAGCATTTTGTGATGTTTTCATATCTTTTTTATATATACCGTCGGATTCATTTCCTTTCTTTTAACTTATATATATATATATATATATATATATATATATATATATATATATATATATATATATTTAGAGTCTCGTTATCAGAAGAGACGTACCCTGAAATTTAACGGAGGAATCTTTTTTTTTTTTTTTTTTGCTTACCGTCGTGAAAGCAAAAATCTTTTGTGACAATCGCCCGTCTTTGTAGGTGATATTGAATAAGATAGTTTTTCAAGATTTTATGAGAATTTTAAGGCTATGAACGTTTTTCAAACGAACAATACAACGAACGTGATCTTTCTCCCTCGGGCGTTTGAGGACGTCATGCATAATTTACAATTCGCTTCTGTGTCCATTTAGATCTACACGCAAACCCTTTTTGTTACCCTATGAGAAAAATGGTTGACGAATGAGCGTTTAACTTGGCCAATTGTTGCTTGTTACAAGTGAAAAGAAGAAGAAACAGAGCTCTTTTTATTTGGGGTCTTCCCAACGCCCCTGTCGTTTTAAAGACAAGTACAAAGATCGACCGTGCGTTAAGATATATATATATATATATATATATATATATATATATATATATATATATATATATTGATGGAGTGTTTATATTAAACAAAAGGAAAACGGAAATGAGAGACCAGACAAGAAAACAAAATTATCGAAATAGAAAGACAGCGAAAAAAAAAAAAACAGTTATTAAAAGAACGACAGCAGGAGAGAGAGAGAGAGAGAAGAGAGAGAGAGAGAGAGAGAGAGAGAGAGGGGGGGGAGTCTAAACTAAAGTAAAGAAAGAAAGAGAGAAAAGAAGGAAGAAAGAATGTGAATGAATATAGAAAGAATATATAAATTAAAAAAGGAAGGGAGGAAGAAGGAAATCCAGAATGAATAAATGAAGGGAAAAAGAATAAATGAATGAAAGAATGGAAGGAAGAAAGAAAGAAAGAAAGAAATAATAACAGAATGAATGAATGAATGGAATAAAAATAAAGAATGGAAGAAAGAATGGAAGAATGGAATGAATGAAAAAATAAAAAGAAAGAATGAATGAAAGAAAGAAAGAAAGAAAGAATTAAAGAATGAAATAAATAATGAATGAATAAAGAAAAAATAGTGAAAAAAAATGAAAAAAATAATGAATAAAGAAAGAATAAAAAATAAATAAATGAATGAAAGAAATAATGACAGAAAACAGTAATACATAAAGGAAGCCTGAATGAATAACAGAATTAAAGAAAGAAAGAAAGAAAGAAACAAAAAGCAAGAAAGAATAAAAAAGGAATGAATGAATCAACCGAAAAAGGAATAAAAGAGCACAAGGTAAGAAAGAAAGAAAGAAAGAACGAAGGAAAGAAAGGTTAGCAGAGAATGAAAGATTAAAGAAGAAAAAAAGAAACAAAGATGTGGAAAGAAAGAAATAATAATTGAAAACAAAGGAAACAAAATGGAATACAAATACACAAAATTGAATGAAATGAAAGAGAAAATGAAAAAGTCATAAACAAAGTTAGGATAAGAAAAGGAAAGAAAATAAAAAGGAACAAAAAGGAAAGAAAGAAATGAAAAGAAAGAAAGAAAGAAAGGAAAGAAAGAAAGAAAGAAAAGAAAAGAAAGAAAAGAAAAGAAAGAAAGAAAGAAAAGAAAAGAAGGAAAGAAAGAAAGGAAAGGAAAGAAAGGAAGAAAGAAAGAAAAGAAAGAAAAGAAAAAGGAAAGAAAAAAAGTTAGAGAGAAAAGGAAAGAAAGAAAGGAAGGAAGAAAAGGAAAGAAAAAAGAAACAAACAAAAAGAAAAAGAAAGAAAAAGAAAGAAAGAAAATGAAAGAAAGAAAGAAAGAAAGAAAAGGAAAAAAAGGAAAGAAAGAAAGAAAGAAAGGAAATAAAGAAAGAAAGAAAAGGAAAAAAAGAAAGGAAAAGAAGGAAAGAAAGAATGAAAAAGAAAGAAAGAAAGAAAGAAAGAATGAAAAGGAAAGAAAAGGAAAGAAAGAAAGAAAAGAAAAGAAAAGGAAAGAAAGAAAGAAAGGTAAGTGTGTTTGTAGTAGACGAGATTACGGGCTTAGAAAGAAGGTGTCATTTTGCGTATAGATGACATAGTTTATTTAATATGAAAATCTGTAGGGGTGGGGTGGGGGACGTGTCAGCGCCTGGAATGTTCGGTCGACGGGTCGGGGTATTCATGTGTAACACGTAGGGAAGGAATTATGGACAAATAAAGCACTTTATGTTATTAAGTTACCACCCACTTTGGTAGAAATATCGGTTGGCATGCTTGTAAAATCCAGGGTGCTCTCCAAAGCAAAATCTCTAGAAGACAATACGTTTTTCTTTCCCCCCAAGTTGTTCAAGATTTGATCTTTGCAACTGTTTTCAAATCCTAAATAAAACTGTTTGCTTTTACTTTTGCGCCAATGCCCTTGGGAAAAGCATACACCCATTTGTTCTCTCCGTTCCACAGCATTGGGTAAATGGTAAGGCAGGCTGGGTTCTTTAACCTGGGTTTGGCAACCAGTCTAGGACAAGTACAATCTCATGCACAAAACAGCTATATTAGTCATGTCGAACAAGTATATATATTCATGAATATCATTTTCATATATACATATACACACACACACACACACACACTATATATATATATATATATATATATATATATATATATATATATATATATATATATATATATATAATATATATATGTATATATAGATATATATTTAAACAAAATTTTGGGGATGAAACAAAGAAATCACATTGCTCAACCACAAATTTGTAGGAGCTTTATTTATTTATTTGTTGATTTTTTAAAAATATAATTGTTTTTCTGGGTAGTTGCTTATGGAAAACAATTATATTTAAAAAATTGAACAAAATATATATATATATAATATATATATATATATATATATATATATATACCAACCAACTTTTCCTTTTCCTACACTAGTTATCTAACCAAGGTTAAATAGGCCAGCCTGACCTATTTAGCCATAGTTGGATTCATATATTTCCCAAGAACATTACAGCTCTGTGAAAAGCAAACAGCCTCGTCCAGGATTTGAACTCATCTCACCGTATCCATTTCCAATGAAGGTAGCCATTACACCACACCCCTCCATAGGTATATACCTATTTATAAACATATTCGTCTCTATATTTAATTTCTCTCTCTCTCTCTCTCTCTCTCTCTCTCTCTCTCTATATATATATATATATATATATATATATATATATATATATATATATATATAAGGGATACTCTTAGTGTAATAGCTATCATATTAGAAATGGAACTGGTGATTCGAGTTCGAATTCTGTTTGCATTTCACTTCGTGCAAATGACCTTGGAAAGGGCATTTACCCATATGTTTTCCCCCAGCTAGGGGTAAATAGTTGGACAGACAGGGTTCTTTAACCTTGGTAAGGCCGCCTAATATAGGAGAAGGAAAAGTTCAGTTTCACATTCAAACTAGCTTTATAAGTCTGGGTTTTCCTTATTGCTGGAACCATGTAACTCAATACAATATGTCATGTTATTTGGTAAGGAGATGGGCGCCACTAAGTAAACTTTTCATTTCCCAGAGAGATGCCATTTTCATTTTGGTTTTACAAGTCATACAATCCAGCTTATGAGCATCCATGACTCTCATAAAAACCGCGTATATCACAGGTTAAATATTGTTAGTAGAAATAATATATACGTACACGAAGGATGCTGTTTGCTGTCTTAAAAAAATCGCTGAAATAACACCCCACAAAAAAGCAGCTGTACGGCCCCTTCCCCCTATCACAAAAACTATCTAAGCAAGACTAACAAGACCCACTGGACACTGCTGAAGAAGAAATGACGAACTCAGAAGTGATGTTCTCCAGGGGTTACCTACACATGGACACACCATGTAGGCCGACCAGGAAAAAAAACTCCATCAACCAGCTCGGTGCGGATTATGGATACTTCATTATAGACCTACCAGGGACGATAACGGTTAGGTACGGTTGATGAAAGGGAGTCATGGATATCTGTGCTGCCAGCACGACCAGGTGACAGTTGCTTTTTAGTATTAGTATTTTTAAAAGAATAAAATATACGATTATTTTTTGCCTTGAGGTTAGGGAATCGCGTTCATTGCACGTACATATTTACATTTTTCTTAAGAAGCTTTATTGGCACACGGTATTATCGAATATGAATAATTTTCAAACATATATATTTGAGCCATAAATGGCACCCTAACAGGTACTACCACTCCGGGTCAGAGTGTACCTGGAAGTAATGGCAATGAAGGGTTTCTCCACATTCTCCTGATCTCCAGAAATGAAGTCTTGCTATCAGATGCAGGTTAGTGTCATACCCAGGACACCACGTTTCTTGGAGTGCCTTACTACTCCGCAGGGAATACCTGTATGGCGGAGAGCTAGGTGACATTTTGGACTTCCTCAGGTACATAAAGTATATGGAGTACTCTGTTATATCAAATATTTTACAGCCTGAACGACTTCCTCAAGCTGAACGAGCATCCTTCTTCCATAGCCTGCGTATGCATCTATATGTAATGATTTGGAAGAGTTTAGATCATTTCCAAATTCAACCGTGGTAGTTTTGGTTAGTGTCATGATAGATGTTGATCCATCTCCTGAAGAATTTCTAAAGATTGTATGGTACAAGTACAAGAGTTTCACAATGAGTTCTTGCAGCGCAAAACTGAGCTCATGCCAGAAACAAGGGCTTACAGACTGCATTGTCGAGATTCCGATTGCAGTAACATCAGTCAGGCTGCACAAAAATTAGAATATTGTTGTAGATGACTCACCTATGGCCAGAACATTGGACTTACCCAAAGTGTATATTTAATAGAGCAAAGCTACTCAAGTGAGAATTAACAGATACATGTTCTTCGTGTACGCTGTAACAAGGAAACCCTCCTCATTTGTACATTGATATATTGCTGAATACATCTGTTCTCTACATTTTATCCCCGTGTTGAGTTATTATTTATTGACCCTTACAAAAGGTCATAACAATTAGTATTATCTGCGTTATTCGGACTATTGTCGCCATCTTCATTGTTATTTGTACAACGTTTCGGCCGATATGCCTTGCGGCCTTCTTCAGGTATTTCTTGTCGGACTCGGGAACCTTCTCGGACTCGGGAACAAGAAATACCTGAAGAAGGCCGGAAGGCATATCGGCCGAAATGTTGTACAAATAAATAACAATGAAGATGGGGACAATAGTCCGAATAACGCAGATAATACTAATCTTCAAGCCTCATCTCAAACATTCAGAGAAATAGGTCATAACAAACACAAAAGCGAAGATGAAGTTACCTTATTTGAGCATTTGTTTTGCAGACAGAAAATTGTCAGTGAATTACTTTTTTGGTTAATATTGTATTGACAAAAACAAGAACTGTAATTCTATTCGAATGCTTATTTTCATGTGATGTGCTGTTTCATTCTTGTAATTTTGAATATAATTGTAATACAAACAAACAAAGGTGAAATATGATTTGTTTTTACTTCACATTCCTCATTTGAAATCTGGTTTGCATACTCTCCACAATAAAAAGAATTTCCCTGGGTGGTCAAAAAGAAGGGGTTTCAAATTTCAAAAGAGGATACCCTAGTCTTTCAAAAATACCAAATTTAGCGTGGTGACTATTTTTCCCGGTCCACCTTCAGATCTAACAGACTATTTGAAAAATACCATAATGATATTTCCTTAAAAGTTATTTGTCATATCAACAACGTGTTATCATCATATCGTCTGGGAAAATAATAAAAACCAGGACAGCCATCATATTATTATTATTATTTTACTCCTTTTGAGTTTTCACATCAGTGTTAGCTGATGGTCTTTCACTGGAGTCTGAGTGACAGCAAGTCTCCTCAGGTCTCCAGGACTCTTCTGGGTATTCTGGCAGATTGCAGCAGTGCAGTGTTCTGAATGGTTTCAATTCTTCCTCTGATTTCCAAACTTTCCAAACCCTTTTCCAATCCTTTTGGGACCGTTCCCAGTGCACCAACTACAATTGGTATCACTTTCACTTTCATATTCATTTATTATTATTATTATTATTATTATTATTATTATTATTATTATTATTATTATTATTACCCCTTGTGAGTTTTCACCCCTGCATTAGCTGGTGGTCTTTTAACTTGAGTCAGAGTGACAGCAAGTCTCCTCAGGTCTCCAGGACTTTTTTGAGTATTCTAGCTGATCTTAATAATGTTGTTGTGTGGGTAGTGTCGATTCTTCCTCGGATTTCCAATTCCTCCTATTTGTTTTCCAAACTCTCTGGGACTGTTCTAACGGCACTAACTACAATTGGTATCATCGTCACCACAGTTCGTTTTTGTTTTATTGCTTTTTTAGTTCTTTTTCAAGGTCCAGGTATGTGTCCCTCTTTTTTTTTTTTACATTTTCACTCTGTGACCACGTAAAATCCACTAATGATAGATTTCTTTCTTTATTATTATTATACAGATTATTATTTCCTCCAGAACAAAAAAAATATTTTAATGCATCCAATCTTATTCTTTTTTTAAGAAGCTGCAAATAATGAAATGTCAAACAAGAATTGAGTATAATGAAAACCAATATTTTAATATATTAGTAATTTGAAGGCAAATACAATGCGTATGAAAAATAAAAACAAAAAGATCTTATTTTTGTCTTATCGATTTCGAAGCATAAACTTCATCATCAGAGATTCGTATCAGAAATGGACGTGCTTACGTTTTTATTTGTGTGGTTATAATTTCTCTTATTTCTTTTTCCTCTTCTTTTTTTTCTTTCTTCTTCTCCTCCTTTCTTTTTTCTTCATGTTATGAATGAAATGGGCAAATAACTGTAATTTTTTTTTAATGTCTGTTAAGAATGAATGTATACAATATTGTCTGTTTGAGATCCGGTCAATGTTGCAAGATTGTAGCCATGTCAAATTCAAAATCAAAACCGTCAATAGGAAAATGTATATATATATATATATATATATATATATATATATATTTACTTTCATTAAAACTTTAAACTCATAATACCATTTAATAAAAAAACAGGAGTGAGATTAGAAAAAAAGTATCCACACTCTCCTTTTATGGAAGCCGGACAGAACTGTGAACAATCTACAAAAAAACAAGCTACCTCCTTAATGATAACTCACCGGTTTGCGATTACCATCTCTCGAGCTTGCTGAACCTTCTCATCAGTGGTGGAGGTTGATGGATGTCCGGTCATGTTTAAACTTCTCAAGCCAATCATACACACTTCTACGTGGTAGTGCACTATCTTCGTATTGAGTTATAAACCTCCGATGAATTTCATCCCCGTGCAGTCCTTCTCGCCAAGAAAATCGGGTCACTTTCTTGGTACATACTGCGAGCGGAGCGGTCATGTTTATACTGTAGAGACAGTAAGCAAAATGGTGTGATCAGCCTCAAACTTCGATCACGTGACCACAACAGTGCAAAACACTGTGTGACAATAATGATATGTTATGGCGAAATTGTGGATAATTTTTAAATTTCCCACTTAGAATGCAGGTTTTATCCAATCTCGAATCTATCTATCTATCTATGTAATAATATATATATATATATATATATATATATATATATATATATATATATTGTGAACAAAAAGTATTAAGACAATCAGAAATATTTCTTGTATGTTGTTTATTCTCAGCTAGTTTCGACCTTAGGTCATTGTCAGGAGAAAAATTCTTATTTGAAGAAATTGTTGATAGATAATTAGAAAGGGAGCATTATAGAAGAACTATAAAAGTTGAAGTGTTTTTGTGGGTTTGACATGCTATTAAAATCCGGGTAGACGAGTGTGTTTAATAGTAGCATGTTCATTTGTTCCGTGAAGAACCTCTATGAGGTAGGTTATTTTTTGATGCTCTTATATATGTGAGGGGGGGTTCATGGGAGTTGTGTGTATGACTATATGTGTATACATATACATGTATGTGTGTGTTTACATATACGTGTGTGAATGTGAGTGTGTGTCTGTATCACGGTACTGTGCGCGTATATATATATATATATATATATATATATATATATATATATATATATATATATAATCCAAAAGTCCAGAGAAGAAATCTTCCTTACGACACAAGAGTTTTATTTAAAAAACCTCTCGCAGTTGGAGAGCTCAGTGTGTGCTCTTAATGTTAGAGTCACAGAGCAAATATATAAGTAAAGAAATAACAAAAGACTTAGAGATTTAGCATTATAGTCTATTTCAGGGAGCTTAGACAAATTGTCTAACTCTCCCGACTCATCAGATGCGAATGATGAATTCTTTATTACTTTAAAGGCATTTGAAAACAGATTTTTATTTTCTTATTTTTTTTAATTTAAAATTTTTTATAGTCCTGTGATATGAATTCCAAATGAAATCCTTGATGTAAAAAAAAAAAAAAAAAAATTATGTTATTGTTTCAAATATGAGTACTTCCGCCACAAAAAACTCGGTCAACAAAAAATGTATCTCTTAATGTATCTCTTATTTTGACATTTTCAGAAAAAGAAAGACATATTCCAAATTCGTCACCAGAGGCTAAATCTCTAAGTCTTTTGTTATTTCTTTACTTAAAACTAAACACTTTTAATGCCATCCGATGATAAACACAAAACAAATTTTGTTTGCTAACCAATACACAGATGCAAATATTTGAACTGCACCATCTTCTCCCAATTTGAACTATTACCACAGAAACTTGCTACGCCTGGTGGCAACCCCTGTGCTACGCTGCATACCAAAGCCGTTACCTAACAGACTTTAAGAGTTTAAAACA
>CM042170.1:66881272-66886272 GCA_023376005.1 Doryteuthis pealeii | reverse complement strand
AAAAACGTGAGCAAAACCTCTTAAGTAACAGCTGTAAATTTTTTTAAAATGAACTTAAAATGAATACAATTTCCTAACTTTTAGGCATAACATAATTCCAACGTGTTGATGTGCCGTTAAAATCAATCAATCAATCAGATATTAACGGGGTTGATTCTTATTCCAATGGATTATCAGCCTTGTGTATTTTTTTTTTCATCGGAAACATAAGAGATAGTCTTTATATTGCAAATGGTTCTTTTTTTCGTCGTTGAAATCTTGAGTCCCTCAAGGAGTCACTCCTCCTCCCCGTGAGCTCCCAAATCTTTAACAACGCCCCTGGGCCCCTACTTGAGATAACGTTATGCAGTAAATCTCTGCCCAGGGTACAGTTCTGTTTTAAATTTTTTTTTTTTTTTGGTAAACAGTAAGGTTTTCTTTAGACTGAACTCAAAACGATTTCTGGCTGAAAAACAGTCAAACGTGTGAATCAAAGGAAATTGTCAGCCTGCATTTGGGGCCCCTAACCCAAGCCTCACCCACAGAATGCAATGTCCAATCTGGGGTGGGTAGGTTGGGAGAGTGAGCAATTATCTCCCCTTCCCTGATTTTACGAACTTAGAACTTCTCAGCCATTATGGGGTAGATTAAAAATCCATCTGACATATTCTAGGTAAAGAGCATAGTTTGCTTGTTTCTTTTTTCTTTTTCTTTTCTTTTTTTTTTTTGAAATCTGTGGTTTAAAGGTGGGTGGGATGACGCAGCTCTCACCATACAGTGAAACGGCTAGGGCTTGGGAATGAGAGTTTGGTTGGGGTAGGGTGCTCAAATGCCGCTCGCTCGGGGTGGGCGATGACAAGAAACAGGGTCTGAGATTTTATTACTTCATCGATCGTTTTTCTCTCCAAATGTCTTTCTTTCTTTCTTTCTTTCTTTTTCAATTGACTTTTTTCTTTTTTATCGTCTCACTTTCATAGCTCCCCCTTTTTATATTAATTTATTCTTTCTTTCTTTCTTTCTTTCTTTCTTTCTTTCTTTCTTTCTTTCTTTCTTTGGCTGTCAGTGCTTTGTCGTGAAATAAGGCTTGACTAGCTTTTTCGCAGACCAGTACTACTGTAACAGGTTCGATCCTAAGTGAGTGCAGACCTGTGAAATACAGGCCACATTATACAGAGAGAGAGAGAGAGAGAGAGAGAGAGAGAGAGAGAGAGAGAGAGAGAGAGAGGGGGGGGGGGTTAAAAGCCTATGAAAGTGGGAGAGAAGGGAAAGAAAAAAAGAGTGTGATAAAGAAAGAGAGAGAGAGATAGAGAGAGTAACTGAGAGAGAAGAAAAAAATATAAATTTTGCTGACTTGAGGAGAGAGAGAGAGAAAGAGAGAGAGAGAGAGAGAGAGAGAGGGGAGGGAAGGAGAGAGAGGAGGTGGGGCGTAGAGAAAAATTCTCTGAGAATTATTAAAAGAGGGGGAGAAAGGAAAAGATTGGAGAAAATATTAGAGAGAGAGAGAGAGAGAGAGAGAGAGAGAGAGAGAGGGGAAAGAGAGAGAGACAGAGACAGAGACAGAGAATGGAGGAAAGAGAATGAAACAACGAAAAACAAAGAAAGGGAAGGAAAGCATATGTTAATTCAACCAACCTGAATTTGTAATCTATTTACAATAATAATAATAATAATAATAATAATAATGAAAACGCAGCGGTAGAAGTAGTAGTCGTAGTATTAGTAATAGTTAATTAAACGAAGTAAAATAACGTATTTATATTAATGACGAGGCCTGTCGCGGACCAATTATGATACAGAGCGGTTTTTCTTTAGTTTTCTTCCTATCACCCAATTTTTTCTTCTTCTTCTTCTTCTTCTTCTTCTTCTTCTTCTTCTTCTTCTTCTTCTTCTTCTTCTTGTCTGTTTTTCTTTCTTCTTCTTCCGTCTGCCTGAATTGAAAAGGAAATAAAAAGGAAAAAATGAATTTAAAAAATGACGGTAGGCGGGAATGAAGTAAAAATGTGACTCTTTCTTTTTTCATTTTTCTTTTTTTCTTCCTTTTTTTTCTTTCTTTTTTCTTTCTCTCTTGTGTATCAGATCGTTTGTCAAAATATTATGATTGTGCTTTCGTTGGGCAGCGATTGTGATAACACACAGTGGAAACAAGGTAGGGTCGGTCGGTTGACCCAGGGCACATAGAGAAAATACCCGTTCCTATGTGAACGATTGAAGAAAAAGAAGAAAGAAGAAGAAAAAGAAGAAAGAAGAAGAAAAAGAAGAAGAAGAAGAAATGACAAGAAATAACGATTATAATTTTATTTTATTTTTTTGTGTTTAAAATGAAAAAAAGGGTATATTTAAAAATGTGCTGTGACTTTAATTTTATTCTAATGCATAAAAAGAACATAGACATTGCCCTTATACGTACACATACGTGCCCCCCCTCCCTTATACGTACACATGCGTGCCCCCTTGCCCTTATAAGTATGTATTCCTACCCCCTCGCCTTTATTCGTCCACATGCCTGCTCCCCTCGCTCGTATGTTTATCAACCTAAGTTTTTTTTATGGCATAAGGCCAAATAAATCTCCGCCCTGTCGGCTGGTGTAGTAGAACACACCGACTGCACCTCTATAGAGGGGTAAAATCCCCAAATGGGACCACTTTTTTATCGTGGGTGGCAACTCGTGATGCTTAAGTATGGAATCCTAAAGGAATTTTAAACAAGGCGCGAAAAAATAATCTAATACGTTCAGCCACAAATATGAGGAACACAGGGTAGATCGAACCCACTACTCAATAGTAATGGTCAGTGAGACTAGCACCACAATGATGAGATCCGAATACTCTGGACCCTTCTTAAACTTGACAAGAAAGAAGCTCAAACCATAGATCATAGAAGGAGAAAATGTAGTATCATACAGAAAGCCTTACACCTGAGAGATAGTATTGACTATGAGTTTTCAGAAAAGAAGGTGGGGGAAAAGGACTCGTCAGAGTTAAGTACAGTGTGGATGCAGCAATTAAGACAACCGGGGCAAAGTGTTACATAATTATTAGATTCCTAATATTTATGTACAGTAGTGTAGAAACCAAAATGGCTGTTATAAGTTGCAGCCCATGGCCTTGAAGGATTGAATGACAAGGCTTGACCTCATCCTAATCCTTCCGGTGGATACAGTGGAGAATCCGGTGAGAAGACCCTCTTCCGGTTTAGATTAGAAAGAGATTTTTAGTCAGATCGGCGCAAAACACGACGATGGTAAGTCGTGTTAGTGCATGGTGCCGATCAATCTGCGCAGTAGTCTGTGGGATTTCAGAATAAAATATGATCTAAGTTAAATCGAAGTCTTGTTTATTATCTAAAAACTACCCAATCGACACAGGGCTCTCTATGATAAGAGAAATCCCCAATGGAAAGACACACAACGAAGTCCCCAAGACGAAGTCCAGACGCTAGAAGAGACGTTAGAAAGATGCTGGAAGAAGAATAATAGAAGTAAAGAAAGTAAGGAAAGAGAGTATACAACAAAAGAAGCTGTGTGACATACTTGTAATATCCTCAAGGGGGCATAATGACCATTGTCATTTGGGCGACATATTTTCTGGCCTATCATAAGTTCCATCAATATGGTATGTATTGTAGAATTTAGTTACACAGATCAATATTCAGCTGTATCGTAAGTTGTGTCTGTTCTGGAAATCCTGTGTGAATTAGTAGCTGGTTTATATAGCAGGTTGATTTATTCCACTTTGTATCTTGGTCAAGCTCATTCCCTGGATTCTGATTCGCTGATTTAGCGTAAATACTTTGATCCATACATACCAGACACATGACTATGTTCAGATAGTTAGTACTGGGTCTGTATTTGGTTACAGTCTGTCAGCTTTTGTCTGTCAACTGGAAGTGAGTTGAAACCTTCTTGTGGGGGTGAGTAAATGTATCTTGATTCTACATGAATGAAAGTGGCATGGTTTGTCTGTGTGGCAGAGACTTTTATGGATTGTTATGCTCTACCAACCCTTCCATGCAGGTTAATTTTAGTCTGAAATCAGAATTTTCTTTCTCCCATATATGTTGACCAATGCTATTATTTACTTTAGATGACCCAAAAACAATTCCTTAAGAAGGCGGTTTGCATTTTACTTCGCGCTAATATCCTTGGGAAAGGGAAGAATCCATCTATTCTCCCTCAACTATGTGGAAAGGGAGATGGAATGATAAGCCACATAACAATAGAATTCAACAAACGGGCACAGAAGGAGTACAAATGCAAGCATGACGGAATTAGGAAAGGTAATCAATTGGAAATTGTGCAAACGACTATATATATATATATATATATATATATATATATATATATAATAAAATAACTATATAAAGTTTACATATCTATTTCATTAGACTGCACACAAGAAACACTCACAAACCACTTGTTTCATGCATGCGTGAAGTGCAAACATCTTCAGTGACGTTGTTTCAAATGCAAGGAAAATCGAAAATTACAAAAAGTATGAACAGACAGGCCGATAGTAGTGTCTTAGAGAATCATGTGTATTGACCATGTCTATTATCAACTTTCGAACTAACGACCCTAATAGACATGGTCAAACACATAAGATTCACAAAAACACCTTAAAAATCCCAATGTCGTTAAACTTTTCTCATTTTCGATTTTCCTTGCATCTTGAAACAACGTTCACCTGAAGGATTGTTTCGGCTACCGGCATAGCATGAAAACCAGTGGTTGTTGAACTGTTCCTTGTCATCAAAATAGACATAAATAAGTAAAAACCACTATATATTATTTCATGTATATTTATATAATGCTCATACACTTTTCTGTTATTTGAGAGCAACTCCTAAACAAAACTTGCATTTTGGCACCACCGTTCTCTATATATAAGCTCAAACACACAACCCACATTTAGATAATTATATATGCGCGCGCGTGTTAGTGTATCGTGTGTTGTTAAAGATTTGCTCAATACATATAGAGCATCAACATATATCTATAATTTTTGGTTCAGTGAAGACATAA
>CM042170.1:66874320-66881172 GCA_023376005.1 Doryteuthis pealeii | reverse complement strand
TGAGCCACTTAAACATATTAAAGGCCCCCCTTCTTCATATACAACCCCTCCCCAACCTCTTTCTGTTCCCCGCTCCCCCACCCCTGAATGGAATGCGAAGGCATGGAGTTGCCGGTGTCCTCCTTTTAAACTGAGGATTTGGCTTTTGTGTCGTTCAAATTTTTTCCTTGAAAAAAAAATGGTCCCTGAGGCTTTTGCGAAATTAAGTTCCTGGCTTGGAGCCGTCATTTTTGTTTGGTCTCTTCACAAAAACGTCCTGCGCAAGATGTGCACAAACGAAACGCATCCGGGCTGTGAGTCTTCAGGATCCTGTGGGAATTGTGGGATTACTTCTTCCTTTTTTCAGATTACTCTCGAGGTCCACTTTGACCCTGAAGTGATAGTACCTATTAAGGGTCTATGGGGAAATAAAACTGTTTGAAGATTATTGTTTTTGATTCTTGATTTTGAACGATTGATGATTGATAGATAAACACACAAAGTAGAACAACAACAGGAGTTAGTATCTGGTTATTGAGGGTCCTAAGTTCTTAATGTTTGCTTTAAGAATATCAGTAGACAGAAGGATTGGATCGTTTTTACACCTTATTATAGCGTATGAACAATGAATTATGTACGTACTCCTAGGCAGAGGGATTTAACTTTTCTTTTGGTGTGGCAGCAAGACTCGAACCTTTGGAATGGTGTTTAGTAGAGCATGCTTGAAGCATTGGTTGATAGTGACAAGCACATGGGCGTTAGATCAATTAAAGTTGCGACAAGGATTCTCCGAAAGAAAATGCTTCTATATACTTCCATGCAGTGCAACATTTACGGAGATCAAAAAATAACACCCTCGATATAAAGTAACTTATCAGCCACGAAAACTTATTGTCTTTAGATAAAGTTTTTTGGTCTTGGTTGGTTTGGTTGTTTGTTTTGGTTTGGTTTTTTACGGCATATCAACCTCAGTGGGTCATTTTAATGCCGATAAAGTTTTGTTGAATGAATAATCAATCTTAATGGATATACAATTTTTAATACAATACATTTTTCTATTTAAGCCTAGATGGGACCCTACAGGTACTACCACTCCCGGGTCAGAGTGCCAGGGAGCAACATGCAATGGTATAAAGGTGTGCTCCACATCCCCAAACTCCTGAAACTGGAACTCACGGTGATAGAGTTTTAAACATGTGCCCTCAGCCACCACTTTCGAGCCCATTATGATAGAAGGATTGCGGGTTTGCCATAGGGCAATAGGTTGGTGTTGTTATATAGGTGCTAGGCTTGACATGATCAGCCGAATTGATCGGAGGGCCCTCTCCGCCCGTCTAGCCCCAAGATATAGGGCCAAAGTGGAGTATTATGCAACGTCTATGCCACCTGGGTTTATTCGTGGATCACGTGGTCGTCGCCACCACGGCAACAGGTGCCCATTGGGGAGTCTTACCCCTCTTGCAGAGGTGCAGTCGGTGCATTCAACGCCCCAGCGGACGGGCTTTAGATAAAGGTACAATTTAGAGATTCATTTTCCTCAGCGATGGACAAGAGCACTGCCATTTGTCACGTAAAAAAAAAATGTCATTAGCGAAGGTGACCTACTTTTTTTCTCAGCAACCATGACGTGTGTCGTGTCAGAAAAAAAGTTATCGCTTAGTCCATCTTTCAACGGCTCGATTTGCGCCGAGTGAGCTGACAAAGATTTATAGATGGATGAATATTAGTAGACTGCGAATACATAAAAAATCGTGATAGATATGAGTAAAATGAAAAGATAGATAGATAGATAATAGATAGATAGAGATAGATTAGATAGATAGATAGAAAAAGACAGAAAGAAAAAACAGAACCCAAGATGGATTGATAGTCGATTGATCGATAGATATAAACAGACCCGATAATAATATATTTATATATAATATATATATATATATATATATATATTATATATAGGAGAGAGAGAGAGAGAAAGGCTAAGATAGATAGATATAAGGAAGAGACCGGAATAGATGATAGATAGAGACCGAGATAGATAGATATAGATAAGAAACAGGTCGATAGATAGATAAATAGAAAACTGACCGAGGGTAGCTAGTTAGATAATATAATAGATGATAGATAGAAAGAAGAAGAATGAAAGAAAGAGGCTGAGATATGTTGATAGATAGAATAGATAGATAGATAGATTCCAACATCAAGAACTGGACAAAAGACGGTAATGCATACAGGAATAAAAAAAGTTATTTAATAATTTCTGAATATCATTTCAGTTTTTCTAATTTTCCCTCTTTCCCCCTCTTTCGTTTTGGGCCCTTCCCATGGTAGGTATTTTCCCGACCCGTTTGCCAATATGGTGCATCAAGCGAGGATTGAACTCGCAATTCAGTAGTTATGAATCTGCGAGACTAGGTTGCTAACCCTTCGCATAGTATAATGGTTTACTAGCTGACCATTTTAATTGGACATAATTCTCATTGGCCTTGTGCCAAACTCAGATAAGATTAATAAATGACTTTCCTTATTTTTCTTCCTCCTCCTCTTCCTCCCTATCCTTTCTTCTTTTTTTCCTATTTCCTCTTCTTTTTTTGCCCTTTTATTTTTTACTGTCTCTTATTTTTTTTTCTTCCAAAAATATTTTTTTCATTTCCTTCATATATATATTTAAAAAAAGGCTACAGTAGCAAAAGAAGTCGACAGGTCATTGCACTGATCACGTGGTGAGAAAGGACATTTTGGAACGTCGTGTTAAAGTCCACTTAATGTCTGTCCCCAATCGTAAATGCCCCCAATAGACTTTTTAATGAAGTATTTATTCATTTTATCGATAAAATTTATGATTCTACTTACCTGTATGGGGTCCAGTTTAAGACTTTCTGCTATTAAGGTTGGTTGGTTGGTTGTTTTTTTTTTTTACGGCATGTCAATCCTTGGGTTATTTTATGCCGAAAACGTTTTTTGTTTTATACATTCTTGTTGGGTAGTAAACATTTAAAAAAACTTTCTTTTAAGCATTTTTCCGTCCTGTAGGCTGCGACGTTAAAATGCACCGACTGCACCTCTACAGAGGGGTAAGACTCCCCCAATGGGGCCACCTGTTGGCCGTAGGTGGCGACTCGTGATGCTTAAGGATAGAACCCAGGTGGATGAGCAGTTCATACTCCACTTTGCCCCTATCTTGGGCTAGACGGACGGTCGGAGAGGCCCCCTCCGATCAATCGGCTGGTCACATCAAGCCCTAGCACCTATATGATTTTCCCAACCCCATTGCCCTTATAGCAAGCCCCAACCCTTTTTTATCATATGGGTGCTAGAAGGCGGTGACTGAGGGTGTACATGTCCTGGGAATGACGTTAAACTCTATCTGATGGTGAGGTTCCAGTTTTGGAATTTTGGGGAATGTGTAGCACCCCTTCATCACCATTGCTCCCTGGTACACTCTGACCCGGAGTGGTAGTACCTGTTAGGGTCCCATCTATGGGTTGAATATAAAAACATGAGTTTATAAACAAAATTGTATTATGCATTAAGAATGAATTTATTTCACAACTTTGTCGACATTAAATAACCCACTGAGGTTGATATGCGTAAAACAAACCAAACCAAACCCTTAAGCATTTTTTAAACTCATTTTTGATCTACTTAATCCATAGATGTCACCCTTCATGTTAGTAAGGGTTATAGTGGACATGGGAGTAATGTTAATAATGGGGTACTCCACACTACCCAGAACTCCAGAAGTGGAACCTCACCACTAGATTCAGTTTAACGTCATACACAGGACACTCTTCATTTAAGAGATAATAGGTTAGTTAACTTGAGCTCCTAAACCGTTTTACAGCATGTCGACCTTATTGGGTTAAATTAAATGATTTCGTTTATTATTGTTTACTTTGTAAAAATAATTCAATCGATAAAACCACATACAAATTACATATTTAGAAATATCATTTTATTATCTTTCTTACTAAGATTAGACCGGTGATACGCGGGTAATTCCGAGGTGAAACGATTAGGGCACACATTTTTCAACTTCAAATTACCAGCAGCGCCATTTTAAATCATTGCTGATATAGACAGCAGCAAGAAAATTTGTTTATATTAGCAGCTGCAGCTATGCCACGATTATCGCAAATAGTTTGATTTTTGTTTAATTAATTAATTATATCCTTAATCAGTAAAAATCAATAACCAAATTTGGCGTGTTTCTTAATTATAGGGATGTCAAGGTGTATGCAAGATTTCGAATCTAAATAACATCTCGATTCTGAGTTATAAATCGACACATACATACCGAATTTTCTTATATATATATAGATGTATATATGTGAGCTATATTTATATTTGGTCTGAAGTTCGCATAGGATTGAAACTATCAGTAACCAGGCACCGTTGACTCCATATCCACGCTAACTTATATATTATATATATATATATATATATATATATATATATATAATATATAAAAGATTTTGAAGGCAATTTACAATGCAATATGTGTTGAATTTATTTAACTTTTGTTTTTTTTTCAAAACTAAATATTTTCGGAAGTAAAATTCCATCTTCAATGTTATTGAAAGTACTAGGTGATTTTTTTATAGTACTTATCCCACGGCGATATTGTAATCATCTGTTGTTTAAGAAGTTGATGAACGCCATATATTTGAAAATTTTTTCCGTGATGTTAAATCGGCTAATTCCGTGATGTTAACACGGCTCGGCTGCTCCGGCGCGTGGAAATTGTTCGAAATTCTTTTAATTTTTACTATAATTATAGCCTTGCTCGGAATAGTGAAATAAAGTTTGTTTCTTTATAGTATCATTGAAGCATTGTGTGTGTATGTGTAATATAAAGATTTTGAAGGCAATTTACAATGCAATATGTGTTGAATTTATTTAACTTTTGTTTTTTTTTTCAAAACTAAATATTCCAATAACTCTGAAGATGGAATTTTACCTCCGAAAATATTTAGTTTTGAAAAAAAAAAATGTTAAATAATTCAACACATATTGCATTGTAAATTGCCTTCAAAATTTATATTACACATGCACACAATGCTTCAAAGATACTATAAAGAAACAAACTTTATATATATATATATATATATATATATATATATATATATATATATATATATATATATATAAAGATAAAACACAATAAAAAGCTGTTAAAGTGAAAACATTTTATAACATCGCTGATATTGAGTCATATGAGTTCAAAACAAAAACCTTGACGATTTGAACTCATATGACTTTTGTCTCCGCTCTTAACAACACGGAGTATAAACAGGCTCTGATGACGATTTTCATAAAATCGAAATATTGTTCAATATCAGCGAAGTTATAAAATGTTTTCACTTTAACAGCATTTTGTGATGTTTTCATATCTTTTTTATATATACTCATACCGTCGGATTCATTTCCTTTCTTTTAACTTATATATATATATATATATATATATATATATATATATATATATATATATATATATATTTAGAGTCTCGTTATCAGAGAGACGTACCCTGAAATTTAACGGAGGAATCTTTTTTTTTTTTTTCTTTTTTTTTTTTTTTTTTTTTTTGCTTACCGTCGTGAAAGCAAAAATCTTTTGTGACAATCGCCCGTCTTTGTAGGTGATATTGAATGAGATAGTTTTTCAAGATTTTATGAGAATTTTAAGGCTATGAACGTTTTTCAAACGGACAATACAACGAACGTGATCTTTCTCCCTCGGGCGTTTGAGGACGTCACGCATAATTTACAATTCGCTTCTGTGTCCATTTAGATCTACACGCAAACCCTTTTTGTTACCCTATGAGAAAAATGGTTGACGAATGAGCGTTTAACTTGGCCAATTGTTGCTTGTTACAAGTGAAAAGAAGAAGAAACAGAGCTCTTTTTATTTGGGGGTCTTCCCAACGCCCCTGTCGTTTTAAAGACAGGTACAAAGATCGACCGTGCGTTAAGATATATATATATATATATATATATATATATATATATATATATATATATATATATATATATATATATAATATTGATGGAGTGTTTATATTAAACAAAAAAAAAAACGGAAATGAGAGACCAGACAAGAAAACAAATTATCGAAACAGAAAGACAGCGAAAAAAAAACAGTTATTAAAAGAAAGACAGCAGAGAGAGAGAGAGAGAGAGAGAGAGAGAGAGAGAGAGAGAGAGAGAGAGAGAGAGAGAGGGGGATGCGGGAGAGAGACTAAACTAGAGTAAAGAAAAGAAAAAGAGAAAAAAGGAAGAAAGAATGTGAATGAATATAGAAAGAATATATGAATAAAAAAGGAAGGGAGGAAGAAAGAAAGCCAGAATGAATAAATGAAGGGAAAAAGAATAAATGAATGAAAGAATAGAAGAAAGAAAGAAGAAATAATAACAGACAGAATGAATTAATGAAAGAAAAATAAAATAAAAATAGATGAAAGAATGGAAAAATTGAATGAATGACTAGATAAAATAAAAAGAAAGAATGAAAGAAAGAAAGAAAGAAAGAAAGAATTAATGAATGAAATAAAAATGAATGAATAAAGAAAAATAGTGAAAGAAAAAAATAAAAAAAATAATGAAAGAAATAATGACAGAAAACAGTAATACATAAAGGAAGCCTGAATGAATAACAGAATTAAATAAATAAAGAAAGAAAAAAGCAAGAAACAAAAAGCAAGAAAGAATAAAAAAGGAATGAATGAATCGACCGAAAAAGGAATAAAAGAGCACAAGGTAAGAAAGAAAGAAAGAAAGAAAGAACGAAGGAAAGAAAGGTTAGCAGAGAATGAAAGATTAAAGAAGAAAAAAAGAAACAAAGATGGGGAAAGAAAGAAATAATAATTGAAAACAAAG
>CM042170.1:66864320-66871820 GCA_023376005.1 Doryteuthis pealeii | reverse complement strand
CATTGCTGAAGAAGCAATGACGAACTCAGAAGTGATGTTCTCCAGGGGTTACCTGCACATGGACATACCATGTAGGCCGACCAGATAAAAACTCCATCAACCAGCTCGGTGCGGATTATGGATACTTCGTAATAGACTTACCAGGGACGATAACGGTTAGGTGCGGTTGATGAGAGGGAGTCTGGATATCTGTGCTGCCAGCGTGACCTGGTGCTTTTTAGTATTAGTATTTTTAAAAGAATAAAATATACGATAATATTTTGCCTAGAGGTTAGGGAATCGCGTTCATTGCACGACATATTTACATTTTTCTTAAGAAGCTTTATCGACACACGGTCTTATCGAATAAGAATAATTTTTAAACAGATCTATTTGAGCCATAAATGGAACCCTAACAGGTACTACCACTCCGGGTCAGGGTGTACCTGGAAGTAATGGCAATGAAGGGTTTCTCCATATTCTCCTGATCTCCAGAAATGAAGTCTCGCTATCCGATGCAGGTTAGTGTCATACCCAGGACACCACGTGCCTTACTACTCCGCAGGGAATATCTGTATGGCGGAGAGCCAGGTGACATTTTGGACTTCCTCAGGTACATAAAGTATATGGAGTACTCTGTTACATCAAATATTTTACAGCCTGAACGACTTCCACAAGCTGAACGAGCATCCTTCTTCCATAGCCTGCGTGTGCATCTTTATGTAATGATTTGGAAGAGTTTAGATCATTGCCAAATTCAACAGTGTAGCTGGGACTGGAAAAGGAATAGTGGTAGTTCCGGTTACTGTCACGATAGATGTTGATCCATCTCCTGAAGAATTTCTAAAGATTGTATGGTACAAGTACAAGAGTTTCACAATGAGTTCTTGCAGCACAAAACTGAGCTCATGCCAGAAACAAGGGCTTACAGACTGCATTGTCGAGATTCCGATTGCAGTAACATCAGTCAGGCTGCACAAAAATTAGAATATTGTTGTAGATGACTCACCTATGGCCAGAACATTGGACTTACCCAAAGTGTATATTTAATAGAGCAAAGCTACTCAAGTGAGAAGTAGCAGATACATGTTCTTCGTGTACGCTGTAACAAGGAAACCCTCCTCATTTGTACATTGATATATTGCTGAATACAACATGTTCCCTACATTTTATCTTGCTTGCTTGTTTGTTTTGTTTTACGGCATATCAAACTCAGTGGGTCATTTAATGCCGATAAAGTTTTGAAATAAATCAATTCTTAATGGATAATACAATTTTTTTATAAATACATTTTTCTATTCAACCCATAGATGGGACCCTAACAGGTACTACCACTCCTGGTCAGAGTGGACCAGCGAGCAATGGTGATGAAGGTGTGCTCCACATTCCCCAAACCTCCAAAACTGGAACCTCACCATCAGATAGAGTTTAACGTCATTCCCAGGACATGTAGACCCGCAGCCACCGCCTTCTAACACCCATATGATAAAAAGGGGTTGGGGCTTGCCATAAGGACAATAGGGTTGGGAAAATCATATAGGTGCTAGGGCTTGACGTGACCAGCCGATTGATCGGAGGGGGGCTCTCCGACCGCCCGTCTAGCCCAAGATAGGGCCAAAGTGGTGTATTGCATGAACTGCTCATCCACCTGGGCTGTATCCTTAAGCATCACGGGTCACCACCCACGGCCAACAGGTGGCCCCATTGGGGGAGTCTTACCCCTCTGCAGAGGTGCAGTCGGTGTATTCTAACGCCCCAGCCGACAGGGGGGTACATTTTATCTCCGTGTTGAGTAATTATTTAAGACCTTTAAACAGGTCATAACAAATACAAAAGCGAAGATGAAGTTACCTTATTTGAGCGTTTGTTTTGCAGACAGAAAATGGTCAGTGAATTACTTTTTTGGTTAATATTGTATTGACAAAAACAAGAACTGTAATTCTATTCGAATGCTTATTTTCATGTGATGTGCTGTTTCATTCTTGTAATTTTGAATATAATTGTAATACAAACAAACAAAGGTGAAATATGATTTGTTTTTACTTCACATTCCTCATTTGAAATCTGGTTTGCATACTCTCCACAATAAAAAGAATTTCCCTGGGTGGTCAAAAAGAACGGGTTTCAAATTTCAGAAGAGGATACCCTAGTCTTTCAAAAACACCAAATTTAGCGTGGTGACTATTTTTCCCGGTCCACCTTCAGATCTAACAAACTATTTGAAAAATACCATAATGATATTCCCTTAAAAGTTATTTGTCATACCAACAACGTGTTATCATCATATCGTCTGGGAAAATAATAAAAACCAGGACAGCCATTATATTCTTCTTCTTCTTCTTCTTCTCGTTATTATTATTATTATTATTATTATTATTATTATTATTATTATTATTATTATTTTACTCCTTTTGAGTTTTCACATCAGTGTTAGCTGATGGCCTTTCACTGGAGTCTGAGTGACAGCAAGTCTCCTTGGGTCTCCAGGACTCTTCTGAGTATTCTGGCAGATTGCAGCAGTGCAGTGTTCTGAATGGTTTCAATTCTTCCTCTGATTTCCAAACATTCCAAACCCTTTTCCAATCCTTTTGGGACTGTTCCAAGTGCACCAACTACAATTGGTATAACTTTCACTTTCATATTCCATAACTTTTTCAGTTCTCTGGCAAGGTCCAGATATTTGTCCATTTTTTAATTTTCCTTTAGCTTTACCCTGTGATCAGCTGGCGGTCTTTTAACTTAAGTCAGAGTGACAGCATGTCTCCTCAGGTCTCCAGGACTTTCTTTTGAGTATTCTAGCTGATCTTAATAATGGTGTTGTCTGGGTAGTCTCAATTCTTCCTCGGATTTACAATTCCTCCAATCTGTTTTCCAAACTCTCTGGGACTGTTCTAACGGCACTAACTACAATTGGTATCATCGTCACCACAGTTTGTTTTTGTTTTATTGTTTTTTTAGTTCCTTGGCAAGGTCCAAGTATGTGTCTATCTTTTCGTTTTCTTACATTTTCACTCTGTGACCAATGGAACGTAAAAATCCACTAGATGACAGATTTCTTTCCTTATTCTTTTCTTTTCCTCCAGAACAAAAAATATTTTGATGCATCCAATGTCATTCATTTTTTTTGCATTTGATTTTTTAAATTTAAACATTTGTAAATACATAGTTTTTGCAGAGAAAAGAATTTCTTTCTTTTTTTCTTAAAAATCTATATTATACCTTAAAACAATAATGACAACATTCATTTCACATGAAGCTTAATTATAGATTAAAATGCTTTTTCCAAAATTGTACTAAAAATGATTATTTGGCGGTGTCCATCTCCTCTAAGTAACATGTAAAAAAAAGTAATGTTTTAGCAATCTATTGGCATTTGTTTTTGCAGATGAAAAAATGCTCGATTTACTCTTAAAATTGGTGTTTACTATTTACCACAACAAAACGATAACACCAGCATTTTGAGAGAGTCTGCCTAAGTACCAACATTCATTTTAAGACTAAATAGCACTCGCCTTTGTTTTTTTGTAGAAGAAATTGGGAAAACGGAAAAATTTAATTTCATAAAAAAAACAAATATTTTTTTTACTTTGCATCAAAGTCGAAATGATAATGATAATTATGAAATGAAAATAAGATGTTCAAATTTAGACATTAATCCAGAGTGGCTGGATGAACACAAGGTCTTTTTTACATTGGGATTTTAATAGGGAATCCTGCAAAGATCCAACTTGTGTTTCAATAATAATAGATCTGCGAGACTAACATTTTTACCCCACTCCCACCCCCTCTACTCTCTGGTGGCTGCTTCTAATATGAAAATAAAATTTAAAAAAAGTTACCGTCAATTTGATAGCCTTTTCTGGAGCCACACCAACAAGTTGAGGCGCAAGACCTCGATACAATCCAGTGAAACCTTCATGCCGAAGTACTTCAAACTATTTTTGTACATCAATTCTCCTACATAGGATCCTGTCCTTTGGTTTTGAATACGCGTTTTAACCACAACGGCTGTTGCACCAGTGGCTGAAAAAAACAAACAAAAAAACAATTATAAATCATAAAAAAATAATGAAATGTCAAACAAGAATTGAGTATAATGAAAACCAATATTTTAAATATATTAGTAATTTGAAGGCAAATACAATGCGTATGAAAAATAAAAACAAAAAGATGTTATTTTTGTCTTATCGATTTCGAAGAATGGACTTCATCATCAGAGATTCGTATCAGAAATGGACGTGCTTACGTTTTTATTTGTGTGGTTATATTTCTCTTCTTATTTCTTTTTCCTCTCCTTTTTTCTTTCTTCTTCTCCTTCTTTCTTTATTCCTCATGTTATGAATGAAATGGGCGAATAATTGTAATTTCCTCATGTTATGAATGAAATGGGCGAATAATTGTAATTTCTTTTTTTTTTTGAATGTCTGTTAAGAATGAATGTATCCAATATTGTCTGTTTGACATCCGGTCAATATTGCAAGATTGTAGCCATGTCAAATTCAAAATCAAAACCGTCAATAGAAAAATGTATATATATATATATATTTACTTTCATTAAAACTTTAAACTCATAATACCATTTAATAAAAAAACAGGAGGGAGATTAGAAAAAAGTATTCACACTCTCCTTTTATGGAAGCCGAGCTCATCGTGGATGATTTGGTTGGCAGAACTGTGAACAATCTACAAAAAAACAAGCTACCTCATTAATGATAACTCACCGGTTTGCGATTACCATCTCTCGAGCTTGCTGAATCTTCTCATCAGTGGTGGAGGTTGATGGATGTCCGGTCATGTTTAAACTTTTCAAGCCAATCATACACAATTCTACGTAGTAGTGCACTGTCTTCGTATTGAGTTATAAACCTCCGATGAATTTCAGCCCCGGGCAGTCCTTCTCGCCAAGAAAATCGGGTCACTTCCTTGGTACATACTGCGAGCGGAGCGGTCATGTTTATACTGTAGAGACAGTAATCAAAATGGCGTGATCAGCCTCAAACTTCGATCACGTGACCACAACAGTGCAGAACACTGTGTGACAATAATGATATGTTATGGCGAAATTGTGGATAATTTTTAAATTTCCCACTTAGAATGCAGGTTTTGTCCAACCTCGAATCTATCTATCTATCTATGTAATATATATATATATATATATATATATATATATATATATATATATATATATATATATATATAGTGTGAACAAAAAGTATTAAGACAATCAGAAATATTTCTTGTATGTTGTTTATTCTCAACTAGTTTCGACCTTAGGTCATCGTCAGGAGAAAATTTCTTATTTGAAGAAATTGTTGATAGATTATTAGAAAGGGAGCATTATAGAAGAACTATAAAAATTGGAGTATTTTTGAGGGTTTGACATGCTATTAAAATCCGGGTAGAAGAGTGTGTTAGTAGTAGCATGTCCATTTGTTCCGTGAAGAACCTCTATGAGGTAGGTTATTTTTTGATGCTCTTATATATGTGAGGGGGGGGGTTCATGGGAGTTGTGTGTATGACTATATGTGTATACATATAAATGTATGTGTGTGTTTACATATACGTGTGTGAATGTGAGTGTGAAAAGTCCAGAGAAGAAATCTTCCTTACGACACAAGAGTTTTATTTAAAAAACCTGTCGCAGTTTGAGAGCTCAATGTGTGCTCTTAATGTTAGAGTCACAGAGCAAATATATAAGTAAAGAAATAACAAAAGACTTAGAGATTTAGCATAATAGTCTATTTCAGGGAGCTTAGACAAATTGTCTTACTCTCCCGACTCATCAGATGCGAATGATGAATTCTTTATTACTTTAAAGGCATTTGAAAACAGATTTTTTTTTATTTCTTCCTTTTTTTATTTTTAAAAAATTTATAGTCCTGTGATATGAATTCCAAATGAAATCCTTGATGTTGCAAAAAAAAAAATTATGTTATTGTTTCAAATATGAGTACTTCCGCCACAAAAAACTCGGTCAACAAAAAATGTATCTCTTAATGTATCTCTTATTTTGACATTTTCAGAAAAAGAAAGACATATTCCAAATTCGTCACCAGAGGCTAAATCTCTAAGTCTTTTGTTATTTCTTTACTTAAAACTAAACACTTTTAATGCCATCCGATGATAAACACAAAACAAATTTTGTTTGCTAACCAATACACAGATGCAAATATTTGAACTGCACCATCTTCTCCCAATTTGAACTATTACCAGAGAAACTTGCTACGCCTGGTGGCAACCCCTGTGCTACGCTGCATACCAAAGCCGTTACCTAACAGACTTTAAGAGTTTAAAACAGTAAATCTATCTGAATTCTTTTTTTAACGTCTCTTCAACTTCAAGGAAGGTTAAACATCCGGTAATTTAAAACAGTTGTTGTGTATTTCTTTTGAAGTCACCTTTAACCTGATTCATCGTCTTCGATTGGAAGAAGAAATATAAAACTTTGGGGGCATGTTGTGACGCGATATGGCAACACGCCAGGTCATGACCTGTACAAATAAGTAAACTTAGTGCTGAACCTACACTGTAATAGAATATAAGAGCTTCCTTTTCCAGCACAAAGACAAAAAAAAATCTCCTGTCTTTTATTGGAAAAGTCACACTTTAATCATGTATGTATTTATTAACCCCTCTATACGAGCAGGATCTGACACAAGGTCAATTTCATTGAGCGGAATTTAACAGGTTTGAATTCAGAGTTTTTCTTCTCCTAGACAAATGCTTGTGAAGATTTTCGATCGGCAAATGAGCCTCCTTATGAAACCCCAAAACATTTTTTTTAATTCATCATGATAGCCACTGTTTATAAAATAATTACATTAATTTATTTATTTTAATATTAGATATAAAAATCAAATCACGGTACTATTGTAGAATAGAGCGCAAGAGATGATATTAGGTTACGTATAAAATGAATTATATTTCATTATATTTCACGGAAATACCCGAAACCTCTGACGTGCTCAGGTAAGGGTACTTCGGTAGTTTCCGTAATATAATGCTATTTACACGTAAAATGCGATTCTAGTAATAGAAGCTCTTGTGCGCTATTCTGAATTTGTTCCATAATCAGTACCTTAATTCGATATTTAAACTTTTAAGCACATTCAAAATTATTTTTAAAAGAAGTATGTATGTATATGTCCTGAAGAAACTATGCAAATATAACAATTAACAACAAAGTAAATATACATACACATTCACTATCACCAGATCTTGATTTTTGAATCAAAACAATGAAGATTTGTTTTATATTCGTGAAGAGAATTAAGAAATTAAATTTAAATGATAACAACGTGGAAGGTTTTTTTGCATTTAATATTCTATATAGGAGAAATTAACTTTTCTTTTCAGAGGGTATGTGCATTTTTCTCTGACACCGCACCAGGCCGGATTAATGCAATGTCTTTTTGACATAGGGATTTTAATGGGGCATCCTGCGAAGTCCAAATCGTGAGTCAGTAAAAATTGATACTCGAGACTAACTTTGTACTGCCCCTCACTCTACCCTACTCCTGC
>CM042170.1:66846820-66861820 GCA_023376005.1 Doryteuthis pealeii | reverse complement strand
TATATATATATATATATATATATAATGGCCTTTCCCATCTATGTCGAGTGGTAATACCGGTTAGGATACCCTCCATCTACGGGTCGAATAGATTTGTTTGAAAATCATAACTCATATCTAGATTTTGGTAAAAGGCTAAGACTATATTATCAAATACTGTTATTAACTCTTTCCGTAATGATCAATTAGAAAAATGTTTAGCATTAAAACATCGCCCAGTACATCTCTTTTGTTTTTCGTAAAAGTTAGAGTACATTGTATTTCATATTTAAATATTAAACTAAATCTAGATATATCTTACCCCTCTGCAGAGGTGCAGTCGGTGCATTCTAACGCCGGTATATTAGATATTGAATATTTGATATCACAAAAACGTGAGCAAAACCTCTTAAGTAACAGCTGTAAAATTTTTTAAAATGAAATTAAAATGAATACAATTTCCTAACTTTTAGGTATAACATAATCCCCACGTGTTGATGTGCCGTTAAAATCAATCAATCAATCAGATATTAACGGGATTGATTCTTATTCCAATGGATTGTGTTTTTTTTTTCATCGCAAACATAAGAGATAGTCTTTATATTGCAAATGGTTCTTTCTTTCGTCGTTGAAATCTTGAGTCCCTCAAGGAGTCACTCCTCCTCCCCTTGAGCTCCCAAATCTTTAACAACGCCCCTGGGCCCCTACTTGAGATAACGTTATGCAGTAAATCTCTGCCCAGGGTACAGTTCTGTTTTGAATTTTTTTTTTTTTTTTTTGGTAAACAGTAAGGTTTTCTTTAGACTGAACTCAAACGATTTCTGGCTGAAAAACAGTCAAACGTGTGAATCAAAGGAAATTGTCAGCCTGCATTTGGGGCCCCTAACCAAAGCCTCACCCACAGAATGCAATGTCCAATCTGGGGGTGGGTAGGTTGGGAGAGTGAGCAATTATCTCCCTTCCCTGATTTTACGAACTTAGAACTTCTCAGCCATTATGGGGTAGATTAAAAATCCATCTGACATATTCTAGGTAAAGAGCATAGTTTGCTTGTTTTCTTTTTCTTTTTTTTTCTTTTCTTTTTTGAAATCTGTGGTTTAAAGGTGGGTGGGATGACGCAGCTCTCACCATACAGTGAAACGGCTAGGGCTTGGGAATGAGAGTTTTGGTTGGGGTAGGGTGCTCAAAATGCCGCTCGCTCGGGGTGGGCGATGACAAGAAACAGGGTCTGAGATTTTATTACTTCATCGATCGTTTTTTCTCTCAAATGTCTTTCTTTCTTTCTTTCTTTCTTTTTCATTGACTTTTTTCTTTTTTATGTCTCACTTTCATAGCCCCCCTTTTCATATTAATTTATTCTTTCTTTCTTTCTTTTCTTTTTTCTTTCTTTCTTTCTTTCTTTCTTTCTTTCTTTCTTTGGCTGTCAGTGCTTTGTCGTGAAATAAGGCTTGACTAGCTTTTTCGCAGACCAGTACTACTGTAACAGGTTCGATCTTAAGTGAGTGCAGACCTGTGAAATACAGGCTCCATTATACACAGAGAGAGAGAGAGAGAGAGAGAGAGAGAGAGAGAGAGAGAGAGAGAGAGAGAGAGAGAGAGAGAGAGAGAGTAACTGGAGAGAGAAGAAAAGAAAATATAAATTTTGCTGACTTGAGGAGAGAGAGAGAGAGAGAAAGACAGAGAGAGAGAGAGAGAGAGAGAGAGAGAGAGAGAGAGAGAGAGAGAGAGAGAGAGGAGGTGGGGCGTAGAGAAAATTGTCTGAGAATTATTTAAAGAGGGGGGAGAAAGGAAAAGATTGGGAGAAAATTATTAGAGAGAGAGAAGAAGAGAGAGAGAGAGAAAAGAGAAGAGAGAGAAAGAGAGAGAGAGACAGAGACAGAGACAGAGACACAGAGACAGAGACAGAGAATGGAGGAAAGAGAATGAAACAACGAAAACAAAGAAAGGGAAGGAAAGCATATGTTAAATCAACCAACCTGAATTTGTAATCTATTTACAATAATAATAATAATAATAATAATAATAATAATAATAATGAAAAAGCAGCGGTAGAAGTAGTAGTCGTAGTATTAGTAATAGTTAATTAAACGAAGTAAAATAACGTATTTATATTAATGACGAGGCCTGTCGCGGACCAATTATGATACAGAGCGGTTTTTCTTTAGTTTTCTTCCTATCGCCCAATTTCTTCTTCTTCTTCTTCTTCTTCTTCTTCTTCTTCTTCTTCTTCTTCTTCTTCTTCTTCTTCTTCTTCTTGTCTGTTTTTCTTTCTTCTTCTTCCGTCTGCCTGAATTGAAAAGGAAATAAAAAGGAAAAAATGAATTTAAAAAATGACGGTAGGCGGGAATGAAGTAAAAATGTGCACTCTTTCTTTTTCATTTTTCTTTTTTTCTTCCTTTTTTTTCTTTCTTTTTTCTTTCTCTCTGTGATCAGATCGTTTGTCAAAATATTTGATTGTGCTTTCGTTTGGGCAGCGATTGTGATAACACACAGTGAAACAAGGTAGGGTCGGTCGGTTGACCCAGGGCACATAGAGAAAATACCCGTTCCTATGTGAACGATTGAAGAAAAAGAAGAAAGAAGAAAAAGAAAAAGAAGAAGAAGAAGAAGAAGAAGAAGAAGAAGAAGAAGAAGAAGAAGAAAAAATGACAAGAAATAACGATTATAATTTTCTTTTCTTTTTTTGTGTTTAAAATGAAAAAAAAATGGTATATTTAAAAATGTGCTGTGACTTTAATTTTATTCTAATGCATAAAAAGAACATAGACATTGCCCTTATACGTACACATGCGTGCCCCCGCCCCTTATAACGTACACATACGTGCCCCCGCCCTTATAAGTATGCATTCCCTGCCCCCTCGCTTTATACATACACGTACCTGCCCCCCTCACCCTTATTCGTACACATGCCTGCTCCCCTCGCTCGTATGTTTATCAACCTAAGTTTTTTTATGGCATAAGGCCAAATAAAGCTCCGCCCTACCGGCTGGTGTAGAACACACCGACTGCACCTCTATAGAGGGGTAAAATCCCCAAATAGGACAACCTTTTTATCGTGGGTTGCAACTCATGATGCTTAAGTATGGAATCCTAAAGGAATTTTAAATAAGGCGCGAAAAAATAATCTAATACGTTCAGCCACAAATATGAGGAACACAGGGTAGATCGAACCCACTACTCAGTAGTAATGGTCAGTGAGACTAGCACCACAATGATGAGATCCGAATACTCTGGACCCTTCTTAAACTTGACAAGAAAGAAGCTCAAACCATAGATCATAGAAGGAGAAAATGTAGTATCATACAGAAAGCCTTACACCCGAGAGATAGTATTAACTATGAGTTTTCAGAAAAGAAGGTGGGGGAAAAGGACTCGTCAGAGTTAAGTACAGTGTGGATGCAGCAATTAAGACAACCGGGGCAAAGTGTTACATAATTATTAGATTCCTAATATTTATGTACAGTAGTGTAGAAACCAAAATGGCTGTTATAAGTTGCAGCCCACGGCCTTGAAGGATTGAATGACAAGGCTTGACCTCATCCTAATCCTTCCGGTGGATACAGTGAGAATCGGTGGAGAAGACCCTCTTCTGGTTTAGATTAGAAAGAGATTTTTAGTCAGATCAGCAAAAGCCACGACGATGGTAAGTCGTGTTATGCACAGTGCCGACTCAATCTGCGCAGGTAGTCTGGTGGGGATTTCAGAATAAAATATGATCTAAGTTAAATCGAAGTCTTGTGTTATCTAAAAACTACCAATGACACAGGGCTTCTGATGAAAAGAAATCCCCAATGGAAGACCAGACACGAAGTCCCCAAGACGAAGTCCAGACGCTAGAAGAGACGTTAGAAGAGACGCTGGAAGAAGAATAATAGAAGTAAGAAAGTAAGGAAAGAGAGTATACAACAAAAGAAGCTGTGTGACATACTTGTAATATCCTCAAGGGGGCATAATGACCATTATGTGTTTGACCATGTCTATTATGCAACCTTTCGAAAACGACCTAATAGACATGGTCAAACACATAAGATTCACAAAACACCTACATATCCCATGTATGTTAAACTTTTTGTAATTTTCGATTTTCCTTGCATTTGAAACAACGTCACCTGAAGATTGTTTGCGCTTACGCATGCATGAAACCAAGTGGTTGTGACTGTTCCTTTGTCATCAAATAAATAGATATGTAAAACCTTTATATATTTATTCTATTATATTATATAATAGCTCTATTTTTATATTGAGTACTCTCCCAATAATACTGTATTTTGGCACACCCGTTCCAGTAAAAGCTGAAACAGTGACAATCCCACACACACTAATATATATATATATATATATATATATATATATATATATATGCGCGCACGCGCGTGTGTGTGTGTGTATAAAGATTGCTCAATATCAGTGATAGAGCACATGTATCTAAGTTTTGGTAGTGAAGACATAAAGTTGTCAGTTTCTCGCCGATGTGTTCATCAAACCAAGACTTGGCATGGGCGAGACACCGACAGTTAGCAGGCACCATTGACCTTATGATGACGCTACCTTTATATATATATATATATATATATATATATATAAATTTCAGAAAATCATTCCATTTGAAAACACATATGTTCGTATCCAGAATCTTTCTCCCTTATATTTTTTTAAGATTAAAAAAAGAAACGGGGGCGGTTGGGGGGGGGGGGGTTTCTCATAACTTCATAAAAGAGAAGACAGTGAAAAATGTGCTTGCCTAGACGAAAACAATATGTATATATTGTTGCAATTTTTTTTCCGTGGTTTGGGGGGGGCGTTAAATGAGGGAGCCGTTTCTTTGAAGAAAGGATTGAATAATTGACACATGGAGAGCAGCTTTTCTCTCTATTAAAATCAACCGAAAGAAAAAAGAAAAAAAGAAAAACAAAAGAAGGAAAAAAAAACAAAGGAAAAAAAGGAAAAAAGAAGAAAAACAAAGGAAAGTAGAAAAAATGAATGAAGGAAAAAAGGAAAAAAAAAAAAAGAATGAGTGAAAGAAAGAAAAAAAAAGAAGATAGAAAGAAAGAAAGAAAGAAAGAAATTATACACACGTGTCTTCTTCTTCTTCTTCTTCTTCTTCTTCTTCTTCTTTTCTTCTTCTTCTTCTTCTTCTTCTTCTTCTTTGCGAAGGAAAAACCAGATTCGTAAAGCATGAGACGCTGAGTAGACAATTTTATGCCGAAGATCGGAATTTGTATGAGATTAATTAGGCCCAATTTAAAACACACACACGCACACACACACACACACACCACACACATATATATATATTATATATATATATATATATATATAATATACACAGACAGACACATACACACACATATACATACACACACAGACATACACTTACACACACACACACACACTCATACATACACATACAAAGATAAACATACACACATATACATAGACACATATACACACATATGAGTGCGCTCACAAACTCTCCTCCTCTATCTCACACGGATACTCACACACAGACATACACACATTTATACATAGACATCTACACGGATACACATACATACACATACATAGACACATATACACGCATATGGGTGCACCCACAAACTCTCCCTCCCCCTATATCTCACACGCATACTCACACATACACATATACACATATATATATATACACACATGCAAAGATAAACATACACACATATATATATAGATACATATACACACATATGGGTGCGCTTACAAACTCTCTCTCTCTCTCTCTCTCTCTCTCTATCTATCTATCTATCTCACACGCATACTCCCACACATACACATCTGCACACACTCAATGCACAGATACAATTGTACACATACATATTCAAAGATTTAATCCAATAAACATAGCTTAGTTTTGTCCAAAGGCACAAGTAAAGGGCACCCAGTGAGAATCGTGCTCGCTAACAATGAATGGCTTACCTAGCTTGCTAACCATTACACCTAGTGGATAAGGTAGTTAGGTTAAGACAGTTCTAAGTGACAGTTATCTCTGGAACCCGAGTTCAATCCTCAGTGAAAGCAGTTAGAAAAATAATTAACACAACTCCTACCCCAACTATGGTTAGCGGAATGAGAACAGGATACTCCCGTGGATTGAATAAAGGGTTAGGTTCAAAGTTCCGTGATGGCTCCCGATTACAACAAGAAAGTTCCCGAGTTCGAAAAGAAGGTTCTCGAGTCCGAGAAGGTTCCCGAGTCCGAGAAGGTTCCCGAGTCCGACAAGAAATACCTGAAGAAGGCTGGAGGGTATATCGGCCGAAACGTTTTAGAAATAACAATGAAGATGGGGACAATAGTTCGAATAACGCAGATAATACCATTACACCGAAGTTACACAGCGATTAGCCTGTTAATTGTGTAACCATTTAAGCATGCAAGTCCTCGGTTTATAAAAAAATGACTTGATTCCGCCTTAAATAAAGGTCGTCGGGGCAGCCTAAAGTCGGTATCAGCTTATCAGCGAGGGAGTCTATTCCCTTTTCACTAGCACTAGACCAAGGAGATTGTTTTTTTGCGTCTGAGGTGGGAGCACCATACCTAACATCAGCTCCTCACTTTACCGCACAGAACCCTGTGCTACTCATACACTTAGTTGGCGAGGGCCGGTATCGAACTAGGAACTTGTGATTTCTAGCCGAACGCTCTACCGACTGCCGAAAAGGGTTGATATGCCGTAAAACAAAACGACCAATTAATCTGAGGTGCCCTTTTAGTTGCCATTTAGCTTAGTTAGAACAAGGTCAGAAGGAGATATTTATCCAACCAGTTTGCCACGTATAGGATGTGATGTGGCTAGGATGTGACACACACAAGGTCTGATGTATAAGGCATTCGGTAAGAATTAAACTCACTAAAATGATTTTTTCATCAAGCTCATTAACGATCACATCATATGAGAGCACACTGGCTAACGATACCGGTTAGTAGACCATTGTTAATGATAATGATTCTCACTGGGTGCCTCATATTTCTGGCCTTGTGACAAATAAAGCTAAGTTTAGTAAATGATTGTTGTTGCTCAACAGGAGGCGCACTTTTGAATAAAAAATCGGAGCTACTAGCGAGGATCGAATAAATTACTCAATCGCAATTGGTTGGATGGATTTTAAGGCATGTCAACCCCTATTGGGTTATTTAATGCTGAAGACATTTTGTTTTATTCACTTTTGAGAATTAAAAAAAATTTGAACTCAATTTTTTAAACACAATTTTTTAAACTCATTTTTTCTATTCAACCCATATATTGGACTTTAACAGGTACTACGGCCCGGGGTTATCATTAGCATTGCAGTCTCGGAAGACCATAGATTTCTTGTGCCCTGAAGTTATGTTCTAGCACAGCACCTTCTGTGACTGTAAAGGCTAATGTTAGAAAAACAGGTTCCGACCACAGATGTCGCATGTGATGGCCGGTTCTGAAGATGTTGATGGTGTGTCGGTGCTCTGTTGCTGTTGCTTTTTCTTGGATCTCTTAGTTTCATGATGTTGTACCAGGGTGACTTCAGACATGAATAGCCTGCCGCCACCGAATGCGGTCCTGAGCCAAATTTGGCTGAAATTATACTTGAAGACATTCTTAAATCGCGGCTAGGGGCGACTAATCTATTTTTGCCAGATGAAAGTTCCATATAGAGGATGTCCTTTGGAATTCACCCATCATTCACCCGGTGGACATGGCCCAGCTAGCGGAGACGACGCTGTCTCAGTAGAAAGCACAAGCTGGGAAGTACTTAGCACCTTTTTTTATGTAAGAGAGTGGAAAATGAGAATATTCTGTCTTGGGCACGTGCCTACCGAAGAGCTAGATTTTATATTTGCCAACCGATAGGATGTGACACAGGGTCAATTTTTAAGCTGAGTACAGCGGATTTGAATTCAGAGTTTTCCTTCTCTTAGACCGGTTGCCATACCAAGAGCATTTGTACGAAATGAAACGCAAATAACCTCGTACAGGATTTAAACTCTGGTCGCCGATCCCATTTGTAGCGACGATAACCGTTACACAACGTGCGTTTCCAATTAAGTTAATCCTCAGACGAAACCAGAGAATTGTAGAATCAGTCAACACACACATACTGCTGTTGTGACGGGCGGTAAGCGAATCTAACGCGACAAGTCGTTAACGACGCGAGTTCAAACCTCATCACCTTCTCCGGTTATGTTTTTGTGTTAAATCAACCTTTTTTTAAAAAATAACCACGCCTATGTTAAGTCGATTTCATAAGAATAAAAAACTGCTTTTAATTTCAAAGTCGACATGCTTTTTGTATAGGCCTTTTTGTGTATTCGTTTGTGTGTATCAAAGGAGTTTTTGTTGTTGAATCAAAATGGAGTGCATGTTAAGAACGGCTCGATGTTGTTTTTAGCTTCTTTCCTCGTATCACTGGCCAATATTTCACTTAGACACGAACCATTAGACTACTGACTGTAGGAGAGAGAGAGAGAGAGAGAGAGAGAGAGAGAGAGAGAGAGAGAGAGAGAGAGAGAGAGAGAGAGAGAGAAAGAGAGAAATATGGACAAGTAGCAATTGGCAGAAAAAAGAAAGAGAGAAAATTAAAGCGATAGAGAAATTTAAAAAAAAATGAGAGAACGGTCTGAAATGCATCGAATGATAAGAGTGAAAATTGTCCCTTGAGAAGAGAGAATTATGAGTGAGTTACTTCGAGTTGGATGTAACACAAGGTTACAGGTATAAGGCGTCTATCAAGGATCGAACACACTATTCAGCAATAATGGATCATGTGGTACTAGATTGTTAACCCTTACACCACGATTTCTTTATTATAATTATTGCTGGAAACAAGAGCAACATTGATTTGTTCACAGTGGACATATTTTTATACAAGGACTGCTTGAAAAAACCCTTGGTGCCTGTTACATAAACCATCACTATTGGTCCATCTTTGCTGATAACCGTGACGCCTGGTGTCTCACCACTAACCATGTTGTACCCTCCTTTGAAAATATCCACAGGGCCACTCTAAAAAAAAGGCACGGGAAGAAGAATCACCAAACAATACCATCAAACTCTGACCAGACCTTCAGCTGCAGCTGCTGCGACCATGCCTGCCTGTTCCACATAACCCTTAACAGTCACAAATATGCCCGCAGTCAGGAGGAGATATTCATCCAATCAGTTTGCCACGTATAGGATGTTATGTGGGTAGGATGTGACACATAATATGATGTATAAAGCCTTCGGTAAGAACTAAACTCACTAAAATGATATTTTCATCAAGCTCATTAACAATCACATCATATAAGAGCGCAATGGCTAACGTTATCGGTTAGTAGACCATTGTTAATGATAATGATTCTCACTGGGTGCCTCATATTTCTGGCCTTGTGACAAATAAAGCCAAATTTATTAAATGACTGTTACTGCTCAACTGGAGGCGTCCTTTTGAAAAAAAATTGGAGTTTCTAGTGAGGATCGAATAAATAATCGGAATTGGTTGGATGGATTTTAAGGCGTGTCAACACTTATTGGGTTATTTAATGTTATTTGTTGTCTCCTCCTTTGAAAATACCTACAGGGCCACTCTAAAAAAACAAAAATGGCATAGGAGGAAGAATCACAAAACAATACCATCAAACTCTGACCAGACCTTCAGCTGCAGCTGCTGCGACGGTGCCTGCCTGTTCCACATAGCCCTTAACAGTCCCGAATATGCCTGCAGTCAACGTGGACCACCCCCTTAATCTTCGTTAATGAAACCAAACCATGAATGTCATGTTTTTTCATAATTGTGTCTGTTGTTTAAATTGGTAGAGATCAATTATTTTTTGTTTTTTGTTTAAAGATATTTCTCTCAATGTTTGAGATGAAGCTTGTTGATTAGTATTATCTGCGTTATTCAGACTATTGTCCTCATCTTCATTGTTATCTGTACAACGTTTCGGCCGATGTGCTTTCCGGCCTTCTTCGGGTATTTCTTGTCGGACTCGGGAACCTTCTCGGATTCGGGAACAAGAAGGTTCGCGATTACGACAAGAAGGTTCCCGAGTCCGAAAAGAAGGTTCCCGAGTCCGACAACAAATACACGAAGAAGGCCGGAGGGTCTGTCGGCCGAGACGTTGTACAAATAACAATGAATATGATGACAATAGTCCGAATAACGCAGATAATATTAAATATATTTCTCCAAAAGATTTAGACATTTTTGTTAATATATTCGTGTTTAATGATAAAGTTGGCCATTCTTTTATTATTCATACTGATGTTTTTTTAATTTATTTTGTTAACTAAGTTTCCAGATGTTTTAAGCTAATGGAACTGCTTGTTTCTCTAAGAGGGCTTCGGATTTAAGCCATGACTCTTTCTACTTGGTGAGGGTCACTGCCTATTTCTGATACAATGGGTCACATTGGGTTATCGGATTTATGAGTTTTTGATTGTCCGTATATTTTTGGTATCATTGGGTGACATTCAATCTGTTATGTTTTGGTTTGGTTTGTTTTGTTTTACGGCATATAAACCTCAGTGGGTCATTTAATGCCGATAAAGTTTTGAAATAAATTCATGGATACACAATTTTTTTTATAAATACATTTTTCTATTTAACCCTCAGATGGGACCCTAACAGAAACTACCACTCCAGGTAAGAGTGGACCAGGGAGCAATGGTAATGAAGGGGTGCCCTACATTCCCCAGACTTTCAAAACTGGAACTTCACCATCAGATAGAGTTTAACGTCATTCCCAGGACATGTAGACCCTCGGCCACCGCCTTCTAGCACCCATATGATAAAGAAAGTTGGGGCTTGCCATAAGGGCAATAGGGTTGGGGCAATTATATAGGTGCTAGGGCTTGACGTGACCAGCCGATTGATCGGAGGGGGCCTCTCCGACCGACCGTCTAGCCTAAGTAAGGGTCTAAGTGGAGTGTTGCAGGTCATGGACTGCTCATCAACCAAGAGTCCGTCCTTAAGCATCACGGGTCGCCACCCACGGCCAACAGGTGGCCCCATTGGGGGAGTCTTACCCCTCTGAAAGTAGAAAGAAAAATATATATAAAGAGACTGATAAGGAACGATAGGGAGATTGTTAGAAAGATACACACACACATAACTTTATATATATATATATATATATATATATATATATATATATATACGTATGAGTTGCACAGGAATCTGTGCGGTAAAGTGAGGAGCTGATGGTAGGTGTGGCGCTCCACCTCAGACGTCAAAAATAATCTCTTTGGTCTAGCGCTAGTGAAAAGGGGATAGCCTTCGTCACTGTCTGGTTGATACCAAGTGAACAAAATTAATGACTCAAACAAGTCCAAGTAGGAGAGAAATATTTCGTCCTTCTGATACGAAGAACATCTTCAGTCGCATCGGAAGGATGAAATATTTCTCTCCTACTTGGACTTGTTTGAGTCATTATTTTTGTTCCCTTTACCTTTTACCTTACCTCATACTGTCGGATTTTATTCCAACTCTCCTATCTTCATATATATATATATATATATATATATATATATATATATATATATATATATATAGCGAGAGAGAGAGAGAGAGAGAGAGAGAGAGAGAGAGAAAAGAAAGAGAGAGAGAGAGAGAGAGAGAGAGAGAGAGAGAGAGAGAGAGAGAGGGACAAGGAAAGAGAAGGGGAAAGGGAGAGAGAGAGAAAGAGAGAATAGAGAGAAATATGGACAGGAGCAATAGGCAGAAAAAAAAGAGAGAAAATTAAAGCGATGGAGATATTTAAAAATGAGAGAGCGGTCTGAATGCATCGAATGATAAGAGTGAAAATTGTCCCTTACATAAGATTCCTAAATTAACAAGCATTCCACGCCCCCCCCCAATCCATTCTGGGGCTCAAATGTTCCCACCCAGAACTCTTAAGAAGAGCCTACCATTATTTAATCCGAATGTCTGGGTGATGGGAACTGCACCTGGTCCGAATTAATGTATGCATAACCAAAGAGAAAAATAACAAAAAAAAAAAAATGGAAAAACACCCGAACCCTCGTTAAAATAAATACAATACTGAGTTTAAGGTTGTCTAGAAAACCAGTTCTTAACAGCCGAGTAATTCTATCTACCATTCCAAAAAGACTTGATAGCACCAGACAAGATCTGATAGTCACTCACATTAACAAAACTTTAGATCAGTCATCCTAGGAATCACAAGGTTCCGGGTTCGATACCGGCCCTAGCCACTTCAGCGTATGAGTAGCGCATGGATCTGTGCTGTAAATTGAGAAGCTGATAGTAGGTGCAGCACTCCTCCTCAGATGCTAAAATAATCTCCTTGGTCTAGCGCTTGTGAAAAGGGAAAGGCTCCCTCGCTGTCTGGTTGATACCGACATTTGGTCACCTCGCCGACCGACCGTCCAGTCGCTTTGAATGGACCAGTTCCCGCTAGATCACCGAAATAAAGCAGCAATGAATCTTTCATTTGGGTGACCACTTAAGCAACAACAGGTACTATAAGCAACCTGAGTCATTTGTTTATATAAATAACTTGATTCGGGATTAAAAAGGCTTGATATGCCGTAAATCAAAACAAACAACCCCCTCTCCTCTCTCTCTCTCTCTCTCTCTCTCAATTTAAGCAGCTATGAACCGGTTCAATACTTGGTGACCAACAGATACTGTAAGTAGCCTGAATCATTTGTTTGGCAAGTGTTTAGTGATAGAGATGAAACAGTTAATCGGATAAAAATCGAATGCAGCAAACTGGCATAAAAGGAATACAAGAGTAAGCATGATTGGGTGGAAAAAATGATCTTCTGTGAATTGTGCAAGAGATTAAAATTTGACCATGAAGACAAATACTATAAGCACAAACCAGAATCCGTCCTAAAAATGAGATGCATGGAACCCCCTGGAATTTTGAAATACAAACGTATCTCCTAATCCCGTCTAGAAGACCTGACATAGTGTTGATTAACAAGAAGAAAATAACTTGTTACCCAGGGGATTTTGCGGTCCCAGCGGATCATAGAGTACAAGAAAGGAAAAAAGAAAACTCTCTGCCTGAGAGTTGAAAAGCTGTGGAACATGATGGTGACAGTGATACCAATTGTAATTGGAGCACTTGGAACGGTCCCAAAGGCCTGTAAAAAAGACTAGGTGAACTGGAAATCAGAGCAAGAATTCAAACCACACAGATTGTAGCACTCCCAAAATCTATCCTAGAAAATGGGATTTATAAAATTCCCTGGGACTTTGAAATACAAACAGATCACCAAATCTTGGCCAGACAAACAGTATTAATTAACACCATAGAGTGAAAAATGAAAGAAAGTGAAAAAATTAAAAAAATACTTCTATCTTGCCAGAGAGCTGAAAAAAACAAATGTGGAATATGAAGGTGACAGTGATACCAATTGTAATTGGAACACTTGGAACGGTCCCTAAAGTTCTGGAAAAGACACTGGAGGAAATAGGGAGCAGAAAAAATTGAGATCATCAAAACAGGAACAATTATAATCATAAAATATATTAGTAATTTGAAGGCAAATACAATGCGTATGAAAAAATAAAAACAAAAAGATGTTATTTTTTTGTCTTATCGATTTCGAAGTATAAACTTCATCTTCAGAGATTCGTATCAGAAATGGACGTGCTTACGTTTTTCTTTGTGTGGTTATAATTTCTCTTCTTATTTCTTTTTCCTCTCCTTTTTTTTCTTTCTTCTTCTTCCCTCTTCTCCTCCTTTCTTTTTTCCTCATGTTATGAATGAAATGGGCGAATAACTGTAATTTCTTATTTTTTATTTAATTTTTTTGAATGTCTGTTGAGAACGAATGTATCCAATATTTGCCTGTTTGTCATCCTGTCAATGTTGCAAGATTGTAGCCATGTCAAATTCAAAATAAAAACCGTCAATAGAAAAATTATAATTATGATTTACTGCCAAAATTGTTTTTAATCCGTAAAATCTTTACCGCGCGCGAAAATGCAGAACAATTTTAAAAGATATTCACGAGCATAAAAAGAAAAACAACACAGGATAAAGTAATGACTAATGAATAAAGTTTCACGTTAACATAGAATTGGAATTTCCACGAAACGAAACAAAAATCAAGAGGAGCTATTTAAGCCAGAAACGATGATCTGCAATTTCATTACATATAAATCCACCAAAATTACCAAAATCTTCCGTAATTCACAATTTTAATATTACAATAAAACAAGCACGTAACTTAAAAAAAAAAATTAATTTTAATTTTACATCGGGCATTTAAGCGATGCAAGACCACTTAGAATGTTTAATCTTTAAGATTGGGTGAAATAAGATGGGACAAATAAGAAATCAGCGATTAAACGACACCAGATAATCTGTATTTTACATTTTTGCATTGCATCTTGGACAATGACATTTTTAATCAGAGAGTGTTGCAGGATGATAATGGGCGAAAGATATAGGAACAATCGTATCAATATAACTATTTACTAAGTGTAGCAGAAATACGGGGCACCAGGGAGAATCGAACTCACTAACAATGGTTTGCTAATCTAGCTTGCTAATCATTACACCCATGAGATGCCCCAAGTGTATTAATATAGTTATTTACTAAGCTTAGATGTGGCACAAGCTAGAAGTTTCACGTTGTCGATCCTCAGGTGAGCTACTATTGAGCACATCTGGATTTGCATTAATATGATTTTTCGGGCGGTTATCCTCATCTTTATTGTTATATACAAAACGTTTCGACCGACGTGCCTTCTTCAAGTGTTTCTTGTTGAACTTCTTGTCGTAATCAGGAGCCTTCACGGAACTTCACACCGAACCTTTATTCAATCCATTGTGGTAGATTGTTCTCATTCTGTTAACAATGATCGGGTATAAGTGTTAAGCTATGAGATGAATATTTTGCGAGTTTGACAGGAAACACCTGAAGAAGGCCGGAGAGCACATCGGTCGAATGTTGTGTATATAACTAAAGATGAGGACATTCGAAAAATCTAAATAATACAAATTATCAAGCCTCATATAAAAAAATTCAAACAAATATTCATTTGGATTTGTACA
>CM042170.1:66839320-66841820 GCA_023376005.1 Doryteuthis pealeii | reverse complement strand
TTGGAATGAGACACAAGATCAATTTAATGGGAAAGGCATAAATACCTCTGTTATTCCCCCATCTAAGGGCAAATAGCAGGGCAGATTGGGTTCTTTAAGCAAATAGTTTAGGAGAATGAAGATTCGGCATTCAAACCAGCTGTACTACACTTAAAAATAACCTTGTATCGCTTCCTGATCGCAGTGAAGAGGTTGGTAAATACACCACACTCCGGATCAGAGTTAACCTGTGAGTAAAGGCAACAAAAGGGTGACTCCCATCTACTCATAGCTCAAGAAGAGGAGCCTCACCACCAGATACAATTTTGTATCGTATCCAGGACATTAACCTCTTAAAGATATAATGTCTGTGTTTTTTGGAGAGTTTCATTACATATTCTCCCTCTTCCAAATGAGCCCATATATACTCATGTATCCATCTGTTGGTCTATCTAAATATATATATCAGTTTTATCTATGTGAGTGTCTACTGTAGCGAGAGGGTTAACAAGGTTATCTTGCTGATCAATTTGCGAGCGTAGCGAAGAGGATCCTTACAGAGATAGTAAGTATCTATTCAGGACACACAGCACACACACACACACACACACACACACATATATATATACATATATATATATATATATATATATATATATATATATATATATATATATACGTGTGTGTGTATGTATAATATAACGAAGGACAGCAGAAAAGTGGTATATATATATATATATATATATATATATATGTGTGTGTGTGTGTGTGTGTGTGAGTATGCGTGTGTATATATTCATGTATGTATGTATGTAATGAATGCCAGCAAAGTGATATATATATATATATATATATATATATATTATATATATATGTGTGTGTGTGTGTGTGTGTGTGTGTGTGTGTGTGTGTACTGTTATAACTGTAGACAGCAGTTGTGTACGGTCGTATTGTTTCAACGAATCACACCTGACGATCGATGTCATCAAACTGAGAGTTGTGAGTTATTAATCTTATACGTTTTATTTCTTTAACATTATTACATTTGCTGTAGACATTTTACTTCTTTCTGAATTTGCATTCACTTAAGTTTTAAAGAACGGGGATGATACTGGTTTTAATTTAATTGAAGACAATATTATATCTGTATATCTATATCTATAACCATATATATATATATATATATATATATATATATATAATATATATATATAATATAATATATATATAATCAATGATAATGATATGGATATCAACTCATAACTATAATTTTCATGCTTACGCAATCTTCAGATGAGTCAAATGGTTGAGATTTTAAAAACCTGTAGTTTTTTAGCGTTTAAATAAACGTGAAGCGTGTTCACGCGATGGAATGTTATAATGCTATTGTTTTTTTGTTTTTTTATACTGTGGCTTGTTTAGCGTTTATATGCCAATACTTTTCTCATTTATTCTCTATTCATTCTATACTGCATATTATTATATATATATATATATATATATATTATATATATATATATATATATGTGTGTATGTGGTTGTGTGTGTGTGTGTGTGTGTGTGTGTGTGTTTGAAATGATAAATGAATAAATCAAAGAAAATGTTGAATGGATAAAATTGATTTAATATGAGTTACTTACAACGTGTTTCGTCTGGGTGTTTTTCATACACACATGTATTCTAGTTATCATTATTTTAAATCTAAAATAAATAAAATAATAATAATAATAATAATAATAATAATAATAATAATAGAAAATTATAAAATATTTAAGCATATAAAGAATAACGGCCTTCATTAGAGTAAAATGTTTGATATTTGAAGTTGAAACAGTCAAAATAGAAAGAATTTGGAAGTTTTTGAAAAAAAATTTTTATATATATATATATATGTACCCCCCTCCATATATATATATATATATATATAGGTATATATAAAAACAATTTTTTTTTGTGATGAAACAAAGAAAAAATATATATATATATTCAGGTTTGTATTGTAGAAATGAAAATAAAGTGCTCGAAAATAGTCATTTTAATAAAAAATTAAAAAAATATTTAACCTGCAGCTAAGATTTGACACTAAGTTACAAGTATGGGGCATTTGGTAAGGATCGAACTGCCTCTTCAGTAGAAATGGATTTGCGAGATTAGTACAATAAAACTCGTTTAAGACTTCGGACGAGAATTTCATCATTTGTTTCAAAGAAAAAACTGAAAAAGGGAATAAAGAAAAAAACTAAAGAAAAAAAAAAAGACGATCCGTGTTCCTAAACGCCTTTGATTCAATGAGTGAATCCAGGCGAATACTCGGCGGGATTTATGAAGCCTATCAGTTGGAAAATGAATAAATGTGATTTTTAATTATTATTGTAGGAAAAAAATTGCAAATATATATACTATATATATATATATATATATATATATATATATATATATATGTGTGTGTGTGGTGATGTGCTGTATCATATATATGAGTGTGTAGTGTAGTGTGTACACACACATACATCTCTCTCTTCCC
>CM042170.1:66829307-66839220 GCA_023376005.1 Doryteuthis pealeii | reverse complement strand
TATGATTGACAAAGGAGATTGTGGAAATGGAAGAAATTAAAATAAAGCACATAACAATAGAAATTCCAACAAAACGGACCGGGAAGTGAGTACAATCAAAAAAAAAAGAAACACAAAAAAATGTTGCAAGCATGAGTCCGGATGGAATTAGGAAACGGTATTCCCAATTTGGGAAATTGTTGCAGAACGAACCTATTATAAATATAATATTTATATTATATTAATTATATTATATATTTATAATAATTTTTAAATTATTAAATAATAAAAAATTTTAATTTTATATAAAATTATTAACTATATAAAAGGTTATACCATATCTATTATTTGATGACAAAGAAACACTCCAACTCAGTGTGGTGTGTTCCTTGCACTTGCGTACAGTGCAACAAAAATCTTCAGGATGACGTTGTTCAAATGGCAAGGAAAATCGAAAACTTTATACAAAAAAGTTAACGACGATGCGATATGTAAGGTGTATTTGGATCTTTGTGTTTGACCATGTCGTATTATGCAACCTTTTCGGAAACGACCCCTCCTAATTAGACGAAATTGGTTCAAACGACATACAGATTCCACAAAACACTACATTTATCCCAGTCGGTTAAACTTTTTGTCAATTTTCGGATTTTCCTTTGCATTTGACAACAACGTCACCTGCTTGAAGATTTGGTTTTGCGCAATTACGCATGCATTGAACCAAAAGTGGTTGTGACTGGTTCCTTGTCGATCAAAATACAATATAATAGTAAAACGATTATATATTATTCATTATATTATTATCAATAGCTCTTATTTTGTTATATTGAAGCCACTCTAACCATAATACTGCATTTTGGCACCGTTCAGGTAATAAAAGCTGAACAGCGACAATTCCACACTTATAGTATATTGTATATAATGCTTGCCGCGCGTTGTGTAGATGTGTGTGTAGTGTGTTGAAAGATTGTCAATATCATGAATAGAGCACATGTATCTAAATGTTTGGTATAGTGAAGACATAAAGTTGTCAGTTTTTCTCGCCCGATGTGTTCATCAACCAAGACTTGGCTGGCGAGACCGACAGTTAGCAGGACAATTACCTTACGATGACGCTACCTTTATAGTAATATATATAATTAATAATAAATTTCAGAAAATCATTCCATTGAAAACACATATGTTCCGTATCCAGAACTTTCTCCCTATATATTTTTAAGATAAAAAAAGAAACGGGGGCGGCTCTGGGGGGGGGGGGGCTTTTCATTAACTTCATAAAAGAGAAGGACAGAGAAAAAATGTGCTTTGCCTAGACGAAAACAAATAGTATATTTGTTGCAATTTTTTCCGTGGGTTTGGGGGGGGGGGGGCGAATTAACTGAGGAAGCCGTCTTTGCAAGACAAGGAGTTGAATAATTGCACATGGAGGAGCAGCTTTTTCTCTCTATTAAAGATCAACCGAAAGAAAAAGAAGAAAAGAAACAAAGAAGAAAAAAAAACAAAGAAAAAAAGGAAAAAAAAGAGAAAACTCAAGCAGAAGTAGAAAAATGAATGTAGGAAAAAAAGGAAAAAATAAAAAAGAATGGTGAAAGAAAGAAAAAAAAGGAGATAGAAAGAAGAAAGAAGACAAGAAAATTAATACACACGTGTCTTCTTCGTTTTCTTCTTCTTCTCTCTTACTTCTTCTTCTTTCTCTTCTCTGCGAGAGAAAAACAGCATTCGTAAAGCATGACGACGGCTAGTAGACAATGTTATTGGCGGAAGATCGGATTTGTTGATGGATTAATTAGCCAATTTAAAACACACACGCACACACACCACACTGCACAATGGAATGTATATAATATATATTATAATATTATATATACACAGATCCAGACGCATACACAACATATACATACACACACCAGACACACACTTACACACACCACACACACAACACTGCATAATACACATTGACATATAAAAACAGTACTATACAAGACACATTATACACAATATGAGTGGCTACAAACTCTCACTCCTCTATCTACCGGGAACACACACAGTAGCAACAGCTATTATTACTAGACTGCTACAGGATACACAGATCTAACTAGACATAGACAACATTACAATGGATGGGTGCACTCAAAAACTTGCGCCTCCCCTATATCTCACACGCGATACTCACACAATACACAATACACAATTTAACACAACACCATGCAAGATAACAACGAACAGTTAGAGGAACATTACACAACATATGGGTGCGTACAAACTCTCTCTCTCTCGTCTCTCCTCTTCTCCTCTCTCTCTATCTATTTCTATCTATCTATCTATCTATCTCACACGATATCTCAACAATAAACATCTGCACACACTCAATGCACGATACAATTGTAACATACATATTCCGAGAAGATGAACAAGTGTTAGCTGTGGGGTGTCCCAAAGCACAAGCTAAAGGGCAACCAGTGAGATCGTGTGCTAACAAACTGAATGGCTTACTAGCTGCTAACATTACACTAGTGGATAAGGTATATAGGTTTAAGAAGTTCTAAGTGACAGTATATCTCTGGTTCCACGAGTTTCAATCCCTGAGTAGAAGGCAGTTTAAGAAAATAATACATCTAACCACAACTCCCAGCTATGGTTAGCGAATGATAACAGTATACCCCCGATGGAACTAATAATAGGGTTAGGTTCAAAGTTTCGTGATTGAGCTACGATTACAAGAAAAGTTCCTGGGTTCACAAAGAAGATTCCCGATCCGAGAGGTCCAGAGTCGACAAGAAATACCTGAAGAAGGCCGGAGGCATTCGCTAGGCCGAAACTTGCGTACAAAATAAAATGAGATGCGGAGGACAATAATCGATAACGCAGATAATACATTACACCGAAGTTACGCAGCGATTAGGACTGATAATTTGTTGTAACATTTAAGCATATGCAATGTCTCGGGTTATAAAAAAATGACTCTCTGAATTCCGCGCTTAAAAGTAAAGGGTCGGTCGGGGCAGCCTATCGGGGTAGATCATCCCACATCAGCGAGGGAGTCTATCTCCTTATTCACTAGCCCTCTAGACGAAGGAGATTGTTTTTTTGGTCCTGAGGAGAAGCACCACCACCTACACCAGATCCTCACTTTACCACACAGATCCGGTGCTACTCATACAGCGATTGGCGAGGTCCGGTATCGAACTAGGAAACTTTGTGATTTTAGCCGAAACGCTCTACGACTGCCGAACAGGGTTGATATGCGTAAAACGAAACGAACCAATTAATCTAACACCATTGAGGTGCCTTTTAGTTGTCATTTTTAGCTAAGCTTTAGACGGAAGTCGAGGAGTATTTTCCAACAGTTGCCGCGTATAGGATGTGATGTGAGTAGTAGGAATGTGACAGAAGGTCTTGATGTTTATGAGCCTTCGGTAAGAACTAAACATTTTTCATCAAGCTCATTAACGATCACATCATATGAGAGTGCAATGGCTAACTATCTCGGTTAGTAGACCATTGTTAATGATAATGATTCTCACTGGGTGCCTCATATTTCTGGCCTTGTGACAAATAAAGCCAAGTTTAGTAAATGACTGTTATTGCTCAACAGGAGGCGCCCTGGTGAAAAAAAATCGGAGCTACTAGTGAGGATCGAATAAATTACTCAATCGCAATTGGTTGGATGGATTTTAAGGCATGTCAACCCCTATTGGGTTTTTTAATGCTGAAGACATTTTGTTTTATTCACTTTTGAGAATTAAAAAAAATTTGAACTCAATTTTTTAAACACAATTTTTTAAACTGTTAAAGTCCAATATATGGGTTGAATAGAAAATTCAACCCATATATTGGACTTTAACAGGTACTACCGCCCGGAGTTATCATTGGCATTGCAGTCTCGGAAGACCATAGATTTCTCGTGCCCTGAAGTTATTTGACTGTAAAGGCTAATGTTAGAAAAACAGGTTCCGACCACAGATGTCGCATGTGATGGCCGGTTCAGAAGACGTTGATTGTGTGCCGGTGCTCTGTTGCTGTTGCTTTCTCTTGGATCTCTTAGTTTCATGATGTTGTACCAGGGTGATTTCAGACATGAATAGCCTGCCGCCACCGAATGCGGTCCTGAGCCAAATTTTCCCAGGGTTGGCTGAAATCATACTTAAAGACATTCTTAAATCGCAGCTAGGAGCGACTAATCTATTTTTGCCAGATGAAAGTTTCATATAGAGGATGTTCTTTGGAATTCATCCATCATCCATCCGGTGGTCATGGCCCAACTAGCGGAGACGACGCTGTCTCAGTAGAAAGCACAAGCTGGGAAGTACTTAGCACCTTTTTTCATGTAAGAGAGTGGAAAATGAGAATATTCTGTCTTGGGTACGTGCCTACCGAAGAGCTAGATTTTATATTTGCCAACCGACAGGATGTGACACAGGGTCAATTTTTAAGCTGAGTACAGCTGATTTGAATTCAGAGTTTTCCTTCTCCTAGACCGGTTGCTATACCAAGAGCATTTGTACGAAATGAAACGCAAATAACCTCGTCCAGGATTTAATCTCTGGTCGCCGATCCTATTTGCAGTGACGATAACCGTTACACAACGTGCGTTTCCAATTAAGTTAATCCTCAGACGAAACCAGAGAATTGTAGAATCCGTCAACACACACACACTGCTGTTGTGACGGGCGGTAAGCGAATCTAACGCGACAAGTCGTTAACGACGCGAGTTCAAACCTCATCACCTTCTCCGGTTATGTTTTTGTGTTAAATCAACCTTTTTTAAAAAATAACCACGCCTATGTTAAGTCGATTTCATAAGAATAAAAAACTGCTTTTAATTTCAAAGTCGACATGCTTTTTGTATGGGCCTTTTTGTGTATCAAAGGAGTTTTTGTTGTTGAATCAAAATGGAGTGCATGTTAAGAACGGCTCGATGTTGTTTTTAGCTTCTTTCCTCGTATCACTGGCCATATATTCACTTAGACACGAACCATTAGACTACTGACTGTAGGAATTTTAGAAGAGAGAGAGAGAGAGAGAGAGAGAGAAGAGAGAGAGAGAGAGAGAGAGAGAGAGAGAGAGAGAGAGAGAGAGAGAACAAGGAAAGAGAAAGGAAAGGGAGATAGAGAGATAGAGAGATAGAGAGAGAGAGAGAGAGAGAGAGAGGGGGAACAAGTAAGGGAAAGGAGAGGGAGAGAGAGAGAGAGAATAGAGAGAATATGGACAAGTAGCAATAGCAGGAAAAGAAAGAGAGAAAAATTAAAGCGATAGAGAAATTTAAAAAAAACATGAGAGAGCGGTCTGAATGCATCGAATGATGAGAGTGAAAAATTGTCCCTTGAGAAGAGAGAATTATTAGTGAGTAACTTCGGGTTGGACGTAACACAAGGTTACAAGTATAAGGCATCTATCAAGGATCGAACCCACTATTCAATAATAATGGATCATGTGGTACTAGATTGTTAACCCTTACACCACGATTTCTTTATGATAATTTTTGCTGGAAAAAAAGCAACATTGATTTGTTCACAGTGGACATATTTTTATACAAAAACTGCTTGAAAAAACCCTTGGTGTCTGTTACATAAACCATCGCTATTGGTCCACCTTTGCTGATAACCGTGACGCCTGGTGTCTCACCACTAACCATGTTGACTCCTCCTTTGAAAATATCCACAGCGCCACTCTAAAAAAAAAAAAGCATTGAAGGAAGAATCACAAAAACAATACCATCAAACACTGACCAGACCTTCAGCTGCAAGCTGCTGCGGCCGTGCTTGCCTGTTCCACATAGCCCTTAACAGCCACGAATATACCTGCAGTCACCCCTTAATCTTCGTTCATGAAACCAAGCTATGAATGTCATGTTTTTTCATAATTGTGTCAGTTGTTTAAATTGGTAGAGATCAATTATTTTTTGTTTTTTGTTTAAAGATATTTCTCTGAATGTTTGAGATGAGACTTGAAGATTAGTATTATCTGCTTTATTCGGACTATTGTCCTCATCTTCATGTTATCTGTACAACGTTTCGGCCGATGTGCCCCCCCCCCCCCCCGGCCTTCTTCGGGTATTTCTTGTCGGACTCGGGAACAAGAAGGTTCCTGAGTCCGAAAAGAAAGTTCCCGAGTCTGAAAAGGTTCCCGAGTCCGACAACAAATACACGAAGAAGGCCGGAGGGCTTGTCGGCCGAGACGTTGTACAGATAACAATGAAGATGAGGACAATAGCCCGAATAACGCAGATAATATTAAATATATTTCTCCAAAAGATTAATCGGATGGGGCCTCTCCGACCGCCCATCTAGCCTAAGTAAGGGTCTAAGTGGAGTGTTGCAGGTCATGGACTGCTCATCCACCAAGACACTGTCCTTAAGCGTCACAGGTTGCTACTCAAAGCCAACAGATGGCCCCACTTGGGGGAGTCTTACCCCTCTGCAGAGGTGCAGTCGATGTATTCTAACACCCCAGCTGACAGGACGTCTGTGATGTTTTGTTTATTAATTTTTGGTCGACTTTGAAAAATTTCACACAATTTCAAATGATTTTTGTTTCTGCAGTTAAATATCCGTAAAAATTTGAGCTCCTGTGTACGTTGCTATGGCATCCTCATAGACAATTTAGCTTTTTCAGTATTCTTCCTGTAAATTTATTTATTTTTTGTTTCTTTATTTTATGGCATATCAACCTTCGTTTATATGTCATTAAAAATAAAGAAATAAAGAAACAGACAGACAGACAGATAGACAGACAGACAGACAGACAGGTAGGAGGGGGATGAGTAAGAAACGTTTGGTAGAAAGAAACATATATTCAAAGAGACTGATAAGGAACGATAGGGAGATTGTTATAAAGATACACACACATAACTTTATATATATATATATATATATATATATATATATATATATGTATATATATACGTATGAGTTGCACAGGAATCTGTGCGGTAAAGTGAGGAGCTGATGGTAGGTGTGGCGCTCCACCTCAGACGTAAAAAATAATCTCTTTGGTCTAGCGCTAGTGAAAAGGGGATAGCCTTCCTCACTGTCTGGCTGATGCCGAGCTAAGGCCACTCCGACGACTTTATATATATATATATATATATATATATATATATATATATATGAGGTGAGGTAAAAGGAAAAGTGAACAAAATTAAGGACTCAAACAAGTCCAAGTAGGAGAGAAAATTTCGTCCTTCTGATACGAAGAACATCTTCAGTCGCATCGGAAAGACGAAATATTTCTCTCCTACTTGGACTTGTTTGAGTCATTATTTTTGTTCACTTTTCCTTTTACCTTACCTCATATTTTATTCCAACTCTCTATCTTCATATATATATATATATATATATACATATATATATATATATATATTAGAGAGAGAGAGAGAGAGAGGGGGGGGTGAGAGAGAGAGGGGGACAAGGAAAGAGAAAGAGAATGCGAGAGAGAGAGAGAGAATAGAGAGAAATATGGACAAGGAGCAATAGGCAGAAAAAGAAATAGAGAAAATTAAAACGATAGAGATATTTTAAAAAAATGAGAAAGCAGTCTGAATGCATCGAATGATAAGAGTGAAAAATTGTCCCTTACATAAGATTCCTAAATTAACAAGCGTTCCACGCCCCCCGCCCCATCCATTCTGGGGCTCAAATGTCCCCACCAGAACTCTTAAGAAGAGCCTACCATATTTAATCCGAATGTCTGGATGGTGGAACTGCACCTGGTCCGAATTAATGTATGCATAACCAAAGAGAAAATAACAAAAAAAAAAAAAAAAATGGAAAAAACACCCGAACCCCTCGTTAAAATAAAATACAATGCTGGGTTTAAGGTTGTCTAGAAAAACCAGTTCTTAACAGCCGAGTAATTCTATCTACCATCCAAAAAGACTTGATAGCACCAGACAAGATCTGATAGTCACTCACATTAACAAAACTTTAGATCAGTCATCCTAGGAATCACAAGGTTCCGGGTTCGATACGGCCCTAGCCACTTCAGCGTATGAGTAGCGCATGGATCTGTGCTGTAAATTGAGAAAGCTGATAGTAGGTGCAGCACTCCTCCTCAGATGCTAAAATAATCTCCTTGGTCTAGCGCTTGTGAAAAGGGAAAGGCTCCCTCGCTGTCTGGTTGATACCGACATTTGGTCACCTCGCCGACCGACCGTCCAGTCGCTTTGAATGGACCAGTTCCGCTAGATCACCGAAATAAAGCAGCAATGATTCTTTCATTTGGGTGACCACTTAAGCAACAACAGGTACTATAAGCAACCTGAGTCATTTGTTTTATATAAATAACTTGATTCGGTATTAAAAAGGCTTGATATGCCGTAAATCAAAACAAACAACCCCCTCCCCCCCCCTCTCTCTCTCTCTCTCTCTCTCTCTCTCTCTCTCTCTCAATTTAAGCAGCTATGAACCGGTTCAATACTTGGTGACCAACAGATACTGTAAGTAGCCTGAATCATTTGTTTGGCAAGTGTTTAGTGATAGAGATGAAACAGTTAATCGGATAAAAATCGAATGCAGCAAACTGGCATAAAAGGAATACAAGAGTAAGCATGATTGGGTGGAAAAAAATGATCTTCTGTGAATTGTGCAAGAGATTAAAATTTGACCATGAAGACAAATACTATAAGCACAAACCAGAATCCGTCCTAAAAATGAGACGCATGGAACTCCCTAGAATTTTGAAATAAAAACGTATCTCCTAATCCCGTCTAGAAGACCTGACATAGTGTTGATTAACAAGAAGAAAATAACTTGTTACCCAGGGGATTTTGCGGTCCCAGCGGATCATAAAGTACAAGAAAGGAAAAAAGAAAACTCTCTGCCTGAGAGTTGAAAAGCTGTGGAACATGATGGTGACAGTGATACCAATTGTAATTGGAGCACTTGGAACGGTCCCAAAGGCCTGTAAAAAAGACTAGGTGAACTGGAAATCAGAGCAAGAATTCAAACCACACAGATTGTAGCACTCCCAGAATCTATCCTAGAAAATGGGATTTATAAAATTCCCTGGGACTTTGAAATACAAACAGATCACCAAATCTTGGCCAGACAAACAGTATTAATTAACACCATAGAGTGAAAAATGAAAGAAAGTGAAAAAATTAAAAAAATACTTCTATCTTGCCAGAGAGCTGAAAAAAACAAATGTGGAATATGAAGGTGACAGTGATACCAATTGTAATTGGAACACTTGGAACGGTCCCTAAAGTTCTGGAAAAGACACTGGAGGAAATAGAGAGCAGAAAAAATTGAGATCATCAAAACAGGAACAATTATAATCATAATATATTAGTAATTTGAAGGCAAATACAATGCGTATGAAAAATAAAAACAAAAAGATGTTATTTTTGTCTTATCGATTTCGAAGTATAAACTTCATCTTCAGAGATTCGTATCAGAAATGGACGTGCTTACGTTTTTCTTTGTGTGGTTATAATTTCTCTTCTTATTTCTTTTTCCTCTCCTTTTTTTTCTTTCTTCTTCTTCTCCTCCTTCTCCTCCTTTCTTTTTTCCTCATGTTATGAATGAAATGGGCGAATAACTGTAATTTCTTATTTTTATTTATTTATTTTTTTGAATGTCTGTTGAGAACGAATGTATCCAATATTGCCTGTTTGTCATCCTGTCAATGTTGCAAGATTGTAGCCATGTCAAATTCAAAATAAAAACCGTCAATAGAAAAATTATAATTATGATTTACTGCCAAAATTGTTTTTAATCCGTAAAATCTTTACCGCGCGAAAATGCAGAACAATTTTAAAAAGATATTCACGAGCATAAAAAGAAAAACAACAACAGGATAAAACTAATGACTAATGAATAAAGTTTCACGTTAACATAGAATTGGAATTTCCACGAAACGAAACAAAAATCAAGAGGAGCTATTTAAGCCAGAAACGATGATCTGCAATTTCATTACATATAAATCCCACCAA
>CM042170.1:66811807-66819307 GCA_023376005.1 Doryteuthis pealeii | reverse complement strand
CTTGTGATCAGTAACAAAAAAGAAAACAACAAAAAACAAAGTAGAATTATATTTGTGAATAAATAAATGATAATAAAACATGCTATAATCTTATTATAATGGAGATTGTGTGTTTGTATGTCTGTAACCGAAACTATATCACTCCTCAAGCCACAATTCCCTTTGTTATTTACGTCACATTTACCATGATTTTATTTTATGTAAATCTCAATTATCAATAAAATTGTTTTACATTATTAATACTGTTGACCATATCTACACACTAATAACATACAATTGTAGTTATATATACAACTAAATAGCGGTTTACAATGTGAACGTAAAGGCTAATTTTCATATTGATATTAAAAATTTGATTTTAATAAATATGTGCTTAGTATTATTGATTTTGAATTGTTTGGTTTTATCTTAATGAATATGAGCAAAAATCTCGGAGATAAATCTGAAAAGAAATTCATTAACAAGAAAAATAACGTTAATTTTATTCTTTAATTCCTATTTTAATAAATAGTTAAATTAGGCAAATTTAGCAATGAAAGACGAGAGTGAAGGAAGAGTAAGTTTCAATTGTTCTATTTCTCAATTTTAGCCTCCTCTAATTCAAATCATTTTATATGCATTCTTATTTAGTTTCATTAGCCTTTCTAATTTAACATAGTATTTCATTACATTAAAACTTGAATACTTGCACCCGACGAAGGGTACATATATTTGCTAGTAAATATAAAAGTAAAAGTAAGGTGCGTTGGGTGGCCAATTGTCAGTATCAGTCGAACAGCGAGAGAGTCTGTTCCCTTTTCGCTAGCGCGGGTCCTAGAAGGTTCTTTTGCCAAGGAAGAGCACTCCACCTAGCGTCAGCTTCCAGATGCTTTACGCACAGATCAGTGGGTGAGGAGGTTCATACCTTTTCCAAGAGTATTTGTCTGAATGTGAATATAATAATCCAATTGGAGTTTCATCTCACTTATTGCAGTTTAGTAAGTTAGCCACAACGCTAATGGGATTAATATAGTACACACACACACACACACACACACGCACACACACACATACACATATACATGTGTGTGTATGTGTGTGTGTGTGAATTTAGGCAGCATTTTTTCTTGGTGGCATATATTGTTAAATAATGCAGCCATTGTTTGTCTGCAAGTTTTGTCCTTTGTTTTTTTCGTATTGTCGGATTACATCAACAAATTATAAAATTATAATAATAGTAAAAGTAATAATAATGACAATAATAATAATAACACTAATAATAATAACAACAACAATAATAAACACAACCTATATAAATAGAAAATGGAATAGCCCATTGTTGTACGGTTTCAAAATACCCTGAAGATGGCCCACGATAGGGTGGAAAGTACTTGGTCTATGACATATGGCAAATACATCAGCCAATTTTCGTCAGATATTACAATAATAATCTGGCAATATGAAAAAACATAGGACAAAACTTGCAGACAAACAATGGCTGCATTATTTAACAATATATATATATATATATATATATATATATATATATATATGTGTGTGTGTGTGTGTGTGTGTGTGTGTGTGTGTATTCATTTTTTTCGGAATAATCTGAAGATTTATCGAGTGTATATTTACCTAACTCCTTCGCTCCGCGTAGGATGTGACTCAAGGTCGCAAGTATGGGGTATCCACTGAGGATCGACCTCGTTATTCAGTAGTAATGGATATGCGAGACTAGCTTGCAAGCTATTACACCACGACGGATCGCTCTTCAGTATCCAGACATTTTTCACCTGTAGTTGGGGGCGGAGGGGTGCTCAACAGTCCTTCGTTAGCGTTGTGTCTCATACTGTGTAGACGATGAGAGTGATGGGCGAACCAAAGTTTGTTTTTATTATTTCCAGCAATTATGTATATTTAGGATGTGACACATGGTTTCAGGTATTGGCCATTCAACGAGGATAAAACATTCCATTCAGTAGAAATTGATATGCGAGACTAGCTTGCTAACTATTACACCATGATGGGTCGCCCTGAGAAGATTTATAGGGTAATCAGAAAGACCAACTTCACGTAATATATATTTGCAATCGCGTTAAATGGTAAATGTATTTCTAGGAAGATGCACAAATACCGGTCGCTCGGGTTGAAAGGGTTAATATCTACTTGACCCGTCTATGTGTGTGTGTGTGTGTGAGAGAGAGAGAGAGAGAGAGAGAGAGAGAGAGAGAGAGAGAGAGGGGGGGAGGTGACGGAAAGAGAAAGAGAGAGAATTAGCAGGTTACCACTTCACATCTCAAGCGGTCGCCATTAAAGAAGTGCCCGAAATTCCCGCCTTTGCCTCTAGATGGGCGGAGTCAAATCAAAACTGGAGGGAGTAATGATTTCTCTCCAAGAAAACGGTCAGTACAATATTTTGTAGAGATTTCCTAGTATTAAGTTACCGCCCCGTTGGCGGGACTTAGAACAGACTGACTGTATCCCCTGAGGAGGCTTAATAACCCCACCCCGAAATAATGGGTGTGTCCTGTGTATGACATTAAACTACATCTAATAGTGAAACTCCAGTTATGGACTTTTGAGAAGTATGGAGAATACCTTCATAAATATTATTCACAAGTCCTCCCTAAACCAGAGAGGTAGTACCTGTTAGGGTCCCATTTATGGGTCCAGTAGATCTGTGTGAAAATTATTAGTATAATAATATAGATAAGAATGATTTATAACATATAACTGTAAATTATTTGCGTGCAGGATTTTTATAATTGTATATGCGCGATTAAGTTTCTACAATATTTCTTATACAAATTTCTGTGTCACTGTGTACTTGTATATACGCGGTGTGATAAAAAGGTAGAGCATTATCTTGAGCTTATCAAACATTTTTGGTCACATTTGTAAAATTTTAGTATGAATACATTTCAATTTTGATCTTATGTAGATGAAAATGTGCAAAATTAGTCCGTTTTTATAATGACAATAGACTGATTTTGGATATGTTTAATTATAAACAGAATGAAAGAACATAACCGCCCTGTCGGCTGGGGCGTTAGAATTCACCGAACGCACCTCTGCAGAGGGTAAGACTCCCCCAATGGGGCCACCTGTTGGCCGTGGGTGGCGACCCGTGATGCTTAAGGATAGAGCCCAGGTGGATGAGCAGTTCATGACATGCAATACTCCACTTTGGCCCTATCTTGGCTAGACGGGCGGTCGGAGACCCCTCCGATCAATCGGCTGGTCACGTCAAGCCCTAGCACCTATATGATTTTTCCAACCCTGTTGCCCTTATGGCAAGCCCCAACCCCTTTTTATCATATGGGTGCTAGAAGGCGGTCGTTGCGGGTCTACATGTCCTGGGAATGACGTTAAACTCTATCTGATGGTGAGGTTCCAGTTTTGGAGGTTTGGTGAATCTGGAGCACCCCTTCATCACCATTGCTCCCTGGTCCACTCTGACCCGGAGTGGTAGTACCTGTTAGGGTCCCATCTAGGGGTTAAATAGAAAAATGTATTTATAAAAAAATTGTATTATCCATTAAGAATTGATTTATTTCAAAACTTTATCGGCATTAAATGACCCACTGAGGTTGATATGCCGTAAAACAAAACAAACCAAACCAAAAGCACATAAAACAATGTTCTCCTTTGAATCTTCTGCAGTCTTTTTGTGACTTATATTTTCTGTTTGTGAGGAATCTTGTGTGTATGTCCATTATGGCAACCACTGATCTCCTTATTTTTGCTGTTACAGTTCCTAATAACTGTACAGAGCACCACTATCAAGTTTTCTTATCTTTTCATTTTCACTGATCCTAAATTTTTTCCATTCATTGAACAATTCCCATTTGTTCATAATTTGCTGTGTAAGGATATTTTGAGAATGTGAATTCCTTTGATTAATTGATTTCTAAATTTTATTATCCAGTGTACAAAAATAAAAGTATGAATCGAATAATGGCCATTTTCTATACTTTTAAAACATAATCAATTAGGAATAAAACGCTATTCCGGGAAAAAAATGTCTTACATAGTGCTATTGACGCATTTGCCGCAATATATATATATATATATATATATATATATATATATATATATATATATATATATATATATATGTAAAATGGAAAAGAATTGAATCCGACAATATGAGGAAAAATGAGTAAAGAAAAGAAATGTAAATGGATAAAATGAATTTAATCGATATCACATTAATCGATATCACTTACACATGTGTTTCGGTCAGTTTATGTGTGTGAAAATATTTCGTACAAAATATTTCATTCAAAATAAATATTCACTCTGATGAAGGTCGATTCTTCTATGTGTGCGAAATATTTTCACACACATAAACTGACCGAAACACATGTGTAAGTGATATCGATTAATGTGATATCGATTAAATTCATTTTATCCATTTACATTTCTTTTCTTTACTCATTTTTCCTCATATATATATATATATATATATATATATATGTGTGTGTGTGTGTGTGTGTGTGTGTGTGTGTTTAGGCTGCAATTTTCATTTCATACAGACATTATTAAACAGAGCGACTGTTTCTTTTCAATCCATTCGTGTTGGTGGGCTAATATTCTAACTTTAAACTGAAATTTGTATAAAGTGGCATCCCCAGTGGGTTAGATGTAATTGAGCCATTTTGTTCCGAGTTTTGTAACGGATTAATTATAATAGTATCTGTTTGATATATATATATATATATATATATATATATATATATATATATATATATATATATATATATATATATATAACACCGTGCAAATGAATTGAAACAACTATTTCAGTTTACTTTCTTTCACTTGCAGTCAGTTTTAGACCCACTGAAGTGAAAGGGTGTAATCGATTTTTATTTTTTGCATGGTGTGTAGTAATATGAATCTATTTTCGTGTGTATGATGAAATTTCTTTAGCCTTGAAAAATATTGTGTCATCCATGATTGATTGCAACATGTTTATCATGCCCATACACCATAGTCTCGGCTGCTGATTAGTTGTCCCATGGTCATTGTCTGTAATGGACGTTACTCCAAGGAAGCGTATGAAAATTTTAACGCTGCAAGAACACACTGACAATCCTTATAGAGAGATCGCGGATAAATGAATAATAACGGAATTATTCACTTTGTTTCAATTAATTCACACAAGGTTTGTATATATATATATATATATATATATATATATATATATATATATATATACTATGGACTCTCCCGTCGATTTTCGACGTATGAGGGTTCATACACACAATGAACACCCACACAGTGATTTGTTTATAGTGGTGAAGGCTTGTGTTGGACTATCCACACTTTTTGGCACAGTCGATAGGAAAGAATTGGTGCATCAAGGTTTGCCACAAACCCTAACCCTAACTCTAACCTCAGGAATTTTGAATTCAGAGTTATCCCTCTCCTAGACTGGTTACCTACCCAAGGCTGAAGGCCCAGTCTGCCCTACTATTTAACCCATAGCTGGAGGGAGAATATATGGATTCATACCTTTCCCAAGGGTATATATATATATATATATATATATATATATATATATATATACGTTTTAAAAACGAATTGCTTAAAATAAGTCAACAGCAATGGCGAATCTTCAGGGAATTGCTATGTCCAATCATCAGCCTGTATTTATACTTAAGTTGTACGCATTCTCAAGTAAGGAGGGTGGGTGGCACACCCACTTACTTGAGAATGTGTACAAACCAGTTATAAATACAGGCCGATGGTTGGACAAAGCAATTCCCTGAAGATTCGCTATTACGTGAAACTGCAGTCGGAATATTTTAAGCCATTCGTTTTTAAAACGTATCGTTTTATTGAGCACTCTTAAATCGGTTTTAATAAAATCCAGAAGTAAATTGCTTTGTAGATTTGCAAGTAACTGTGATATATATATATATATATATATATATATATATATATATAGAGAGAGAGAGAGAGAGAGAGGGATGGAAACATCACGTTTCTTCAGACGATTTCTACATTAAATTTGTCTACAGTCGCACAGATTGCGGCCTCATAAAGGTTTATTTTTATAACACATCTAATATCTCTGGTCGGTTTGTGCGCCGCTAGCTAACCAAGAGAGAGAGAGAGAGAGAGAGAGAGAGAGAGAGAGAGAGAGAGAGAGAGAGAGAGAAGAGAGAGAGAGAGAGAGAGAGAGATGACAACTATCGCCACCATGAATCTATCACATTTATGTAAAGTACATTCACATACTTGCAAAATCGTTGAGACATTGCAAAGAACTATCGTAATTGATTTACACGAGACGAAACGTAAACGCTTCCTCGAATCCATTGGCAAGATGGACGCCCATAATGAATCTAAATTTTGGACAACCCGCGTTTTTCAGAAATTGCCAAAAGAAAGGCTCTGTAGTGCAAGGGTGGGGCTTTGACCCCGCAAGAAATAATTCCTCGCTATTCAGTTCAAAACCCCTGCCACTTCTTCTTCTACAACCCCCCCCGACCGACCCACCTCAGTATGAATCCCATCACCCATCTGATATTCATTCAAGCTTAACTAACGAGGTAAGGAAGAAGAAGATAGTTAAGAAGAGAGACTCTCGTGAAGATGACGCTGCTTTTGAGATTCTCGTAAATCAGCAGCGGGCATTTTTGAAATCCGGGTTCACGCTCAAACTGGCACAATGACGTCACTTCAAGAATCAACTGGAGATGATGGGTTTTCGGGACTTGGGGTGGGTGTTGGTCAGCATCAAGAACTCAGGGTTGCAGGTCATGTCAGTGGTTTCCCGGGTTGTCGGCGGGAGAGCAGAGACAACATCGGGCGCGATATGGATGCCAAAATAGCAGAGGTGTAACCTGTCAATTATGTGTTATTACATTTAGGGTGAAGGGTTGATTTAGAAATCGGGAGGGGGTTAAATCAGGCCAGAACGAGTCAGGATTCAGTCAGATATTATTTGGATACGCAATAAATCCTAGTTTTCACCTTTCCTTCTTTTCGTTTTTAAATTCTTTTCTTTGTTGTTTTTTCTTTTTCTTTTTTTTCTTGTTTTTATTTCTTTTTTCTCTTCGACTTTAAAATGGCCACATTTTTTTCTTCTTTTTTTTTCGCAGTTTCTTTTTTAGATTCCATTTTTTTCCTTCTTTTTTTTAATGTCTTGTAATGTTCGATTATATTCAAGAATGTTCATTCTTTCTTTCTTTCTCTTCTTTCTTCTTTCTTTTCTTTTTTTTTCTTTCTTTCTTTCTTTTCTTTTCTTTCTTTCTTTCTTTCTTTCTTTCTTTCTTTCTTTCTTTTAATATTTCGGAACCTTTATTTCTTTCTTCCTCACTTTCTTTTGTCTGCTTCTCATCTCTTTGTTTCTTTGTTCCTTTCTTTCATTCTTTTTTCCTCTTGTTTCTCTCTTTCTTTCTTTCTTTCTTTCTTTCTTTCTTTCTTTCTTTCTTTTTTCATTTCGATATTTTCTTTCTTTCTATCCTTTTTTTTTTTTTTCTTTTCTTTCTTCATGCAACTTTTCAT
>CM042170.1:66806807-66809307 GCA_023376005.1 Doryteuthis pealeii | reverse complement strand
TGGGATCGACGCTGTTAATTTCATTAATAGACACAGGCCCCGAAAGGCCCGTGCTATTAGTGCGTTTAAGATACTGCAATATGCCGTATATATGACTAAGAAGTAAAGGTTTACAATATATGGTGTGGTTAATTTGCATACTGGTTTTAACAAAACCAGGTTTAATAAATAATTACTTGGTGTTATTGATCTCTGATATTATTGTTTTATTCTCCAACGTATTAAAATCAATCCTATGAATGATTTTATATAGAAACCAATTAAAATATAATTAAATTAAGTGTAATCGTTTTATATGCGTTCTTATTTCATTTCGTTAGTCTTTCTAGTTTAATATATTTCATTACACCAAAACTTAAATACTTACACCTGGAAGGCGCATATTTTTGCTTGTATATATAATATTGCACAATCTAAATGCTGTTGTCGGGCACTGTCTTCCCTGCAGTGCTACTATCTAAGAGAAACCGATGCAATGTGTGTTATATATCAATAAGATATAAGGGTTTGATAATAAGAAATAAGGGTTTAGATAATATATGGTGTGGTTAATTTGCATACTGGTCTTTATTAAAACAGTTTTAATAAATAACTACTTGGTGTTATTGATCTCTGATACTATTGCTTTATTCTCCAACGTATTAAAATCAATCATATGAATGATTTTATATAGAACCAATCAAAATATAATTAAAATAAATATAATCTTATTTTTTAAATATGCGTTCTTGTTTAATTTCGTTCGTCTTTCTAATTTAATATATTTCATTATATTAAAACTTAATTGCATATTCTTGCTAGTTAAGACTAATACGACAACACACGCGTTTCGCGTGTCGAGGAGGCGGGGCATCCCCTCACTAGCAAAGGTAGTCTATCTAGCTCTTGTTTATACATACCTCTCACTGTCTGTTTGATGATTTGTCTGTCTCCGCCTCGTTCCCATAATAGCATTCGTGCGCATGCGCAGGCGCGTGTGTAACTGTTACAGATCTTTCAACACTCCGGCATCCGCACTTGGTGCGAACTGTGAAGAAAGCCTCACAACTTTCGATCCATTAACACCACGGGAAGAATTGGAGGCCATGTTGGATGACGGAGCTGTCAACACTGGCAATTAAGACAACTTCTTCTTCTTCTTCTTCTTCTTCTTCTTCTTCTTCTTCTTCTTCTTCTTCTTTCATTCTTCTTCTTCTTCAAACTGACATGTAAAACGTTAGTGGGTGGAGGTGGGAGGGTGAGACATCAATTGTCCATTTCATCAAAATGAACGAAAATTGAAAAAAGAAAAAAAATGAAACGTAAAAATAAATATCAACAGCACCTCCAACAACAACAGCAATAAAAAGGGAGTGAGTGTGCGGATGAGATAGATAGATAGATAGATAGATAGAGAGAGAGAGAGAGAGAGAGAGAGAGAGAGAGAGAGAGAGAGAGTAAGAGAAGAGAGAGAGAGAGAAAAAGTGATAGAGAGAGAGAAAGTGAGAGAGAGAAAGTGGGAGAGAGTGAGAGATAGAGAGAAAGTAAGAGAGTAAGAGAGAGAAAGTGAGAGAGAGAGAGAGAGAGAGAGAAAGTAAGAGAGTGAGAGAGAAAGTGAGAGAGTGAGAGAAGAGAAAGTGTGAGAGAGATAGAGATAGATAGATAGAGAGAGAGAGAGAGAGAGAGAGAGAGAGTGAGAGGAGAGAGAGAGAAGGAGAGAGAGAGAGAGAGAGAGAGAGAGAGAGAGAGAGAGAAATAAAATAAAAACGAAAGATAGTAACAAAGAAAATAGAAAAGATTCCACTTCTATTTTTTAAAAATGCAATTATTCAAACTTGAATATTTCAAATATTGAAAATTATTGTTTACTAAGTTGTTTCTAATCATTCACACAGACAGACACGCACACACGCACGTGCACGCGCGCACACACACACATGTGTATGGGAGAAATGTGAGGAGGTTAATCCGACAGTATGTGGAGAAAGGTAGACAAACACGGATGTTATGGAAACTGGATGTTTATTGTCGACGTTCAACGTTTCGGTCTGTTAGACCTTCTTCAGGACTTGATACAGTTCTGTCTTCAATGATGGACATTCTCAAAATGGTGAAACAGGAGGTCGTCAGTCGGGGGTGTGGAGAGTACTGACGACCTACTGTTTCACCATTTTGAGAATGTCCATCATTGAAGACAGAACTATATCCAAGTCCTGAAGAAGGTCTAATAAACCGAAACGTTGCATCGTCGACAATAAACATCAGTTTCCATAACATCCCGTGTTTGTCTACCTTTCTCCACATATATGTGTATGTGTGTCTATGTGTATGTATGCGTGTTGGTCGGCCAGCAAAAACGTACATACAAATCTGATGCCGTAGTGACGATTTGCCAGCAATATCAATAGGGACGTGTGATGAAAGAGTGTCATGGGAATCCATGTTGTCAGAGCGACTTAATGATGATGATGATGATGATATACATAGTTAGGATAGCATACAAATAGAGTCAATCTCTCTC
>CM042170.1:66797036-66802036 GCA_023376005.1 Doryteuthis pealeii | reverse complement strand
TCCAAAAAATCATAGATAGACAATTAGATATCAAACTAGGGATTTTCAACAGAAGAACTCAACGAAGTCCTAAAAAAACTAAAAGGCAGAAAAGCTGCAGGACTTGACGAAATACCCCCGATGTTGGAAGTCAGTTAAGTTCAATGACATACTTCTTAGGCTATGCAAACGCAGTATATAGGCAAACAAAATAGATAAATGGACGAAAGGATGCATTGTCCCATTCCCCAAAAAAGGAGACCTAGGAATAGCTAAAAACTACAGAGGCATAACCTTACTGCCATTGCAGCTAAGATATATAATGCCCTTCTTCTTAATCGAATCCGACCCGAGATAGAGAAAGTCCTCAGGAAAAACCAAAATGGCTTCCGCAGAAATAGGTCACACCTCTCAAATCCTGACTGTACGACGCATCATAGAAGGGGTTCGAGCAAGAAATTGGAGGCAACATTACTATTCGTAGATTTCTCCAAGCATTTGATTCTATACATAGACGGAAAATGGAAACAAATACTACTGGCCTATGGTCTCCCAAAGAAACTACTGACGCTATAATGATGCTCTACAAAGATACTAAAGCAATGGTACGCTCACCTGATGGCGATACGGATTTTTTTGACATCTCTTCCAGGCTGTAGTCATATCAGTACTACTGTATGGCTGCACTACCTGGACCCTAACGAGGCGCCTCGAAAATAAGCTAGATGGGAGCTGCACAAGAATGCTGCGAGCAGTTCTGAACAAGTCGTGGAAACAGCATCCCACAAGGGAGCAGCTGTATGGTCACCTGCCCCCTATCTCACAGACTATCCGAGTGAGACGGACTAGGCATGCAGGGCACTGCTGGAGAAGCAAGGATGAACTCATAAGTGATGTTCTCCTGTGGAAGCCAACACATGGACATGCCAGTGTGGGCCGCCCAGCAAGGACTTATATCGACCAGCTATGTAAAGATGCTGGCTGCAGCGAAGAGGAGCTCCCTGTGGCGATGAATGATAGGGAAGGTTGGCGAGAGATCGTTTTGGATATCCGTGCTGCCTGCGCGACATGATGATGATGATTTATTAAAAAAACATTTATTGCAAACATATTTAAAACATTTATTGCAAAAACACGGACATAAAATGAGGGTTCAGTTTATTTTATAGTAGGAATTTACGAGGAACAAGATGAAGATTACCAAAATAATTACATAAAATGTAAATATCAACGTACAATGAACGCGATTTTTTAAACTTTAGGCATAAAATAACCCTATATGCGTTGACATGCCGTTAAAATCAATCAATAAAAAATGCAGACCAGTTCTCATACATCAGGTTTGGTTTACTTTCTTGTTTAATGGCATATCAACGTTCTTGGGTGATTTAATAAAGTCATCCTTGTAGAAGAACAGTAGTGGTAGTATGTAAAACCAAAGCTGAGGGGATGAGTGGGTTCATGCCTTTTCTAAAGGTATTAGTCCGAAAGTAGACGTAATAGCGTGACTGGAGTTCGAAAAAGCTTACTATGATGTCACATTCCAGCACGTTAACCACAACACCACAGGGTCTCCCCTAATAGATTAGATACTTCAATGGTATGGCATTGTGACAGACTACGTTAAGTTTAATAGATGTCTTGAATACTAACTGGGTTACCCGGCAATGCCCGGGAAAAAAGGTAAGAGACAAATTGTACTAATGATATAATGTTGTATACTCTCTTTCTTACTTTCTTACTTCTGTTCTTCTAGCGTCTCTTCTAGCGTCTGGACTTCGTCTTGGGGACTTCAGGTCTGGTCTTCCATTGGGGATTTCTCTTTATCAGAAGCCCTGTGTCATTGGTAGTTTTTAGGGGTAATAACACAAGACTCCAATTTGCTTTGATCTTACTTTATTTTTAAATCCCCAGCCAGACAATCTGCGCAGATCAGAACGGCGGCGCGTAATACGCGACTTACAACCAAGAAAGTCCAGACCTTAGAAGATTCCAGACCAAGACAAGATGTTATAAGATTCCAAAGACGACCAGAAGAATAGCGTAAGAAAGAAGTAAGTAAAGAAGTAAATGAGAAGGGTATGCAACACTACCTGTCGAATAAAATATGCAGTTAATCTATTATTTAACATAAAGACCAGTGGAAAATTCATTTGAGAATACCAGTTAATATATAGTACGACTTCCACCCGATATTCAAGCACTGGAAACGTAGACTCACGGGTGTGTCGTTTCTCAGATAAGCACTAGAATTTTCCTTTTGAGACAGTTCTGCTAAAATGTCGTTCTTTCTTACTTGTATCAAAAAAACTTTGTTCGCATCTCGAAAATGTTTCCAGTCCGAGTCATCTACTAATACATTCTTGTTGAAATGTCCATCCTTGATCGAATCAAAGATATCAAGTTCGCATATCGAAAATGTCGTTCTTCCTTGCAAGTATCAAAGAAGTTCTTTGATACAGGCAAGGAAGAACGACATTTTAGAAATATGGACTTGTATCTCGAAAATGTTTTCAGGCCGAGTCTTCTTTTAATACAATCCCTACCTATCAAATAATCGAGACAGTTAATCTATTATTTAACATAAAGGCTAGTGTGAAATTTATTTGAAAATACCAGTTAATCTATAATACTACTTCCACTCGATATTCAAGGAAGAGTAGCCTCACAAATGTGTCGTTTCTCAGATAAGTACTAAGATTTTCCTGTTGACACAGTTCTGTTAGAATTTCGTTCTTCCTTGCTTGTATCAAATAATCTAGTTCGTATCTTGAAAATATCTTTCTTTCTTGCCTATATCAAAGAACTTAGTTCACATCTCGAAAATGTTCTCAGGCCGAGTCTTTTATTAATAAAATCCTGTTGAAATATTCTTTCATGATCGTATCAAAGAATCTCGTTCGTATCTCTTGAGATGTTCGTAAATCGATTGTTCATATATTCAGACTCTCCTGTTGTGCGATGCCCTGGCTGGCCCCGACTCTCCCTCTCTCCCTCCTCCTCCTCCTCTCTCTCTCTCTCTCTCCCCTCTCTCTTCTCCCTCTCTCTCTCTCTATCTCTTTTTCTCTCTCTCTCTCTCTCTCTTCTCTTTCTCTCTCTCTCTCTCCCCCTCTCTCTCTCACTCTCTCTCTCTCTTTTCTCCCTCTCTCTTTCTCTCTCTCTCTCTCTTTCTCTCTCTCTCTCGCATAATCAAGCGCCCAGAGCGTGCGATCATCTTGTGATGAGCCGAAAAAGCCTGTCACCTCGGATTAGCGAGGTCGATGAAACATTGTCAAAACTGATCGGTAACCTCAGCTAACGCCTGTAACCTCGGAGGCTGGCACAATTTCCAATAATAATAAATGCACTATGTTGCCATGGTTACGCACGAGTTTTTCGCATTACTGCCTTTCAGTGCACGAAGATACCCGGATGCAGAAAGAAGGAATAAATGTGCGGGAGAAAAAAAAACAAATGAAAAAGACAAAGAAAGAAAAAGACAAAAAAAGAAAGAGACAAAGAAAGAAAGAGACAAAAAAAAAAGAAAGAGACAAAGAAAGAAAGAAAGAGACACTATATGAAAGGAAAAGCACAAAGAAAGAAAGAAGAAAGAGATAATACTCAAAAGAACAAAAACGGATTCTTCTTTCCTTCATTTTTTTGTTTTTGCTTTTGTCTTCTTTTTTAAAATTTTTTCGATTCTTTCATTTTTCAATCAATTAGCCATCCATAATTCTTAATTGTTAATTTTTATTGGATTTTTTTCTTGTGTAAATGAATTCGGACTAAATAGATGACATTTCTATGCATTTTGCCTTATTGTTTCTCTTATTACAGAGGATATGAATGCTATTACTACAGTTGATAGGATAAAAAGAGTTGTTAATAATAATAATAATAATAATAATAATAATAATAATAATAATAATAATAATAATGTAGACTTTGCGGTAATAGAGATGAGACTGTAAACCATGTACTCTGCGAATGTAGCAAACTAGCATAACGAGAATACAAAACTAGACACGACTGGGTTGGGAAGGTGATCCACTGGGAATTATGCAAAAAATTAAATTTCGACCATACAACAAAATGGTATATGCATAAACCAGAATCTGTTCTTGAGAACGAAACACATAAAATTCTCTGGGACTTTGAAATAAAAACGGATCACTTATCCCAGCAAGAAGACCAGACCTAGTGTTGATAAACAAAAAAGAAAGAACTTGTCAACTGGTGGATTTTGCACTGCCAGCAGATCACAGGGTGAAGCTAAAGGAAAATGAAAAAATGGACAAATATCTGAACCTTGTAAGAGAACTGAAAAAGTTATGAAATATGAAAGTGAAAGTAATACCAATTGTATTTGGCGCACTTGGAACAGTCCCAAAAGGATTAGAAAAGGGTTTGGAAAGTTTGGAAATCAGAGGAAAGATTGAAACCATTCAGAACACTGCACTGCTGCAATCTGCCAGAATACTCAGAAGAGTCCTGGAGACATGAGGAGACTTGCTGTCACTCAGACTCCAGTGAAAGACCATCAGCGTTAGCTTATGTGAAAACTCAAAAGGAGCAAATAATAATAATAATAATAATAATAATAATAATAATAGCAAAAAATGAAAGAAAACGAGAAGATAGACAAATGCCTGGCGTTTGCCTGAGAATTGAAGAAACTGTGTAATATTAGGGTGAAAGTGATACCAGTTGCAGTTAGTACACTTGGAACGATTTCCAAAAGTTTACAAAACAGACAAGAGGAAATGTAAATCAGAAGAAAAATTGAAACCCTCCCGACAACAACATTATTAAGATGGGCTCAAGAGAGAAATTGACTCTCTCATAATTGCAGTACAAGACAATACCATAAAAACAAAGTATATCAATGCAAAAATACACAAGACGCAACAGAATAGCAAGTGTAGAATGTGTGAAGACAAATTTGAAATAGGGGAACAGCCTAACAAAAAGGTAATATAAGATTAGGTACTCACTAGGTGGGAAAGGTAATCCACTGGGAATTGTGCAAGAAATTAAGTTTT
>CM042170.1:66784536-66792036 GCA_023376005.1 Doryteuthis pealeii | reverse complement strand
AGAGACTTCAATGAAGCTTCCTCACGTGTTATAAGAATCAGTTTTAGCCATGGAAGTTAAACTACATTTAAATTTTATACATGAAATAGAAAGTTCTATTAATTTTGCTCCTATGTAAATGAGATCTTTTAGTGTGGTGATGTTGTCCGTTGGGAGAAGTTTTAATAATCAGTTTATCTTTTCGGTTTCTCGAGTTGATCTCCGACAATTTCAAGATACCATATACTGACTTGAAACCTAAAATTGATAGATTTCTTCATACAAAATGGCAACAACACTGGAATAACAACATCCATAATAAACTCTTCCTAATCAAACTCAATTTGGGAGGCTGGAGACCAACTTTAAGAAAGTCTAGAAAGGAACAAGTTATTGTGTCCCGATTACGCATTGATCACAGAGGACTAACGCATTCCTATATACTCAAACAAGAACAACAACCACAATGTGAAACATGTCAAACACCTTTGACTGTTAAACACTTATTCATGGAATGCAGGTTTTTTTGCTCACACCAGAAACCGTTATTTCAAAGCAAACAATATGAAACATCTATTTGAAAATGTCAACATGGAGGACATTCTGTCCTTTCTGAGGGAAATAAAATTATACCATAGAATATAGACATGAACTTAATCAATACCATACAACATGATCCCCAATAATGCTAACACATTGTTAAAACTAATTACTAAAAAGTATAAATATAGATACAAGACATATATTACTTCCAACTGTTTGGTATGACATAACCCCAGACTGGTTGATATGCCGTTAAAATCAATGAACTAAACCATTTTCTGTTTCTTTCTTGATATTTGTCAGTCTTGAATCGTTAACGATAGTGATTTCTTTTCTTCTCTTCTTTTATGATTTCTTTTATTAATTCTAAATTGTTTTTTTCATCTTTGTGTTAATATTGATGTTGGGATTTTGGGTTACGTTATCTTTTTGTATTTTGTGTGGGAATTGTGTTGCGTTACGCTCTTCTCTCGGAATGGAGAGATGACGTGTCAACGTTTGTTATATATAATATATATATATATATATATATATATATATAATCCGCTCTACTTACGCATTGAGCACTTTATATTTGTTATAACGCTGACTTATCCAGGTAAAACTTTATCGTTGTATTGCTGGAATAATCTCCTAAAAATTGCTAATAAAAGTTTGTCCTTGGTTTGTTCTGGTAAATCAAGCATGAAGGTCACATAACGTTATTGGTAGTTTGAAAAGTTGAGAAGCCGAAAATGTTGTCGAATTGACAAGGCGATGAAATGATAGTTCGGGAGATCTTGGAGGGGGGGGGACGGGCTTATGGTTGTTGGTTTTCTAAAAATTTGATGAGACGAAAAGGTGATGAACGATGTGACATTGACACCCGAAGAAACGTTGGGGGAGATGAAGAGGTTGTCACTTGATCCTGGTGATGAAAGAGCAGACAAACACGTTACAAAACACACACACACACACACACATACACACACACACACAAACAAACACACCACACACACACACACACACACACACACACACAACACACACACTTACAAAACAAAACAAAAAAACAAAAAAGCAAACAAAGAAAAAACTCACGTTTATTCTGGATGTTATAAATTCTTTTTCAACCGACCTCATAAAACAAAAGTTCAGTCTATGGAGGAGAGATTCATAATCTTATAGTGCCCTGTCGGTGGGGCTTAGAATACGCCGACCACTGACAGATAAGAGCTCCTTTTAACTATTTTTGTTCTTTAAACCGCTCATAGCGGCTCTCCCACCACTATAAAGCAAGGTATAAAAACTGATAGTTCATTATAAATAAGCAGATAATGACTTTATTTGGATAAAATGAGTTCTGAGGTGAAACTTTGAAATATTCCATCATACAGGTAAAAAAAAAAAAAAATACCAAGAAAATTTGGTACAGCCGTGGGGTAAATTTGGTTGCAGAAAGTTAAGCCGCTCACAGTGACTCTCCTACCACACACAAGCAAAGTACAAAAACTGGTGATTAGTTCATTATAATTGAGCTGAATGACTCATATCACAATAATAATGTGACGTTATTTGAATAGAATGAGTTCTGAAGTAAATAGATAGTAAAATATTCCATCAAACAGGTAAAAAAACATACCAAGAGGATTTGGTGCAACCATGGGGGAAATTTAGTTAGCAAAGAGTTAAATAACCCATAAGGAGTGATGTGCCGTTAAACAAATAAGACAAACCAAACATTATGTTATCAGTCCTATCGGATCTCTGATGTGGTGGAGAGTCTCGTTTAATTCCTCAAATATACGTCTGTGCCCATTGGTGTCTATTGCTCAACTCAAGTAAAGTCGACAGAGTGGCCTAGTGTCGGTATAAGCCGAACAGCGAGGGAGTCTATCCCCTTTTCGCTAGCGCTAGACCAAGAAGTCTGTTTTTGCTGAGGTGAGGCGCCACACCTACTATTAGCTCTCAGGTGTTTTACCACATTGACCAGCTTACCAAGCTGTGCTACCCATGAGCTAAGATGCAGGTTAGTGACATATCCCAGGTACCCATTTTTTGGGGGGGTGGGGGTGGGTCTTATCCTACTGCAGGGGATACAGTCAGCGTATTATAAGTCCAGCCAACGGAGCAATTAGCTTATTTGTTGTACAAGGCTAGAATTTCGGGTCACCCAGTGAGAATCGAACTCACTAACAATGGCCTGCTAATATAGCATGTTAACCAAGACGCCCAGTTATGGTCTTTAATATAGGTTTCTTGGTGAATGGGGTGGGTAACTATGCACTTGTAGGGGACATCGATTGATAGTCGGAATCACTATGGAAGCATTGGTATGTGAAGTTATTTTTTTAATCACTGCTCGACGGGTGTTGGGCTCCAAGGTGTTCGGCCTCACAGTGTTGAGTCCCAACGCTGCATTATTTAGCATCAAATAAATAGAAAGTGAAAACAAGGCGAAATCCCCCCCCCCAAAAAAATAAGATGTCCCTAAACGGAGCTTAGGATTGTGTTAATTGGGTTGGCGAATCAAATCCCCATCTGAATGTTCCATTGAAAAAGTAGGTCCTGACATTTAAACCTACGACCGCTTTTGTCAATGCACCGGGTCACCATGCAACCTAACCCTTGTGACCTTTATGATGACCCGGTGCCCATGCCGTAAACAGTTCAGGACATTAGCTAAAGAAGAGGGGGGCAGTGAGACCAAAACAGGGATTCTGGTTTATTACCAATATCAGGGGTGGGAAGGCGGGTGGAATAGCATCAAGACTTGTTTTAGTTTTTAAAAAAATGATAGATAAATACAGATTACATTTTATGGCCTTGTGCCGTTCTTGACTGAGTAAAAAAAAAAGATGATAGCGTGGGAGAGTTTGACAGCTCGGCGGAGTTGTTGTACAAAGAACTTTATAATATTTTGTATGCGGAAAAAATGGAAAATAAGAGTCGTAAGGATAATTCATTAATATTTGAAAGTTAATGTCGACGTTTATATTGTTTAGATTATTAGATATATATTAAATATACTAGCAAATATATGCACCCTCCGGGTGCAAGTATTTAAGTTTTAATGTAATGAAATATCGTATTAAATTAGAAAGTCTAATAAGAAGGCAGATAAAAAGATATGTAACAGAGTGGGGGTATAATAGAAAAATAGAAATGAAACTTACTCTTCCATCACTCCCGTCTTTCATTGCTGAATTTTACTTATTTAACTATTTAGTTAAATCAGGAAATAAAGAATAAATGACAGTTATTTTTTCTTGTTAATGGATTTCATTTAAGATTCATTGAAGAGATTTTTGCTTATATTCATGAAAATAAACCAAACAATTAGAATCAATAATACTAAGCCATATTTAATAAATCAAATTTTTAATATCAATATGCAAATTAGCCTTCCATTCACACTGTAAACCGCTATTTTTTTGTATATATAAATACAATTGCATGTTATTTGCATGTAGATATGGACAACACTAATAAAAAGGTGAAGCAATTTTATTAATAATTGAGGTTTAAATATAAATAAAATCATGGAGAATGTGATATAAATAACGAAGGGAATTGTGACTCGAGTAGTAATATAGTTTCGGTTACAGACAGAAAAACACACAACCTCCATTATAATAAGATATCTATAATCTTCTGGACATTCAAATATCGTCTGGTGATGTTGGCGTATTCATTTATCAAGTAGCATGAGAAGAAATTGATCGGAGAACATTCATACGTTTCAATTGCGTTATGATAATATTTGTAGGGTGACTACAGAGACTGAACCCGAAATCCTGATCGTGAGTGGTGGCTCGTAATTTAAGGAAAACAGCTTCAAGATTATGTTGGCGCGTATGTAAATTTCATACAGGTCGGGCAGCGCTAAGCGTAATCAGCCCGGATGAAAGATCTTGGTGAGTGCAGTGGTCTGTCAATTATAATTTAAGGCCTACCTTTCCACAACAGAGAACAGTTTTCTTTTCATCTTCCTAACCAGAACAAAGACTAGCGAGCATTTGGATTGGACTAGAGACCAGTTAACATTTGCGTCGAACTGGAGAATAGTGAAATTTGCAGTTGTATCAACGACAGAGTTCACCACAATATGCAGTTTAAAATCACATCTCGGATGATGAGGGAAGGAGAATTATTGGTGGTGTGTTAATAGAAGTAAAATATTCATAGGTAGAATCATAACAGAATTATTTAAATTCAATTTGATTGATTTCATTAAAGAATTTGTTTTATACCAAGAATGTTAATTATATATATTAATATTAATTTAGCTTATATTTATAAGTATATTTCAATAGTAAAAATAAACAGATAAGCACAAAGATTAAAATTCTATTCTAAATGTGGCAAATAGCATTCGTAGGGACAAAACAAATTGTAATTATATTCTTGCATATATATATATATATATATATATATATATATATATATTTATTTATTTACCGACCCCTCCACACGAGTACCCTGTGACACGAGGTCAATTCATTAAACAGAGTTTAACAGGTTTGAATTCAGAGTGTACCTTCTCCTAGGCTGGTTGCCTCACCAAGATTAAAGAGCCCACCCTTCCCTACTATTTACCAAATAATAGGAAGGAGAATAGTTGGATTTATACCTTTTATGGTTGCTTTCGGTCGTCACCAAAAAAATTCCTTTTTGAAAAAAGTTAACGATATATGATAAGAACATTTAGTATATAAAATTTTAAAGAGGCTGTACATAATTTGAAATTTAAAACTACAGATAAAATATATGTAATCTAGATTGTCGTTTATCAAATAAATTAAGTATTTATCATAAATATCCTTAATCAAAATATATTTAAAGTCATTCAAATTATAATTATTTATATATACTAGGAAATATATGCACCCTCCGGGTGCAAGTATTTAAGTTTTAATATAATAAAATATGTTAAATTAGAAGGCTAATGAAACTGAATAAGAATGCAGATAAAAGATTTGGAACAGAGGGGGTATGATTTGAAAATAGAACAACTTTGAAACTACTCTTTCCATCAATTTCCATTACTCCCGTCTTTCATTGGTAAATTTTCCTAATTTAACTATTTAGTTAAATAGGAAGTAAAGAATAATATTACAGTTATTTCTTCTTGTTAATGGATTTCTTTTAAGATTTCTCCCTGAGATTTTTGCTCATATTCAATAAGATAAAACCAAACAATTAGAAACCAATATACTAAGCACATATTTATTAAAATCAAATTTTAAATATCAATATGCAGATTAGCCTTCCCGTTCACACTGTAAACCGCTATTTTGTTGTATATTAAATACAATTGCATGTTATTAATATGTAGATATGGTCAACCAGACTTAATGATGTAAAACAATTTTATTAATCATTGAGGTTTAAATAAAAAATAAAATCATGGAAAATGTGATGTAAATAACAAAGGGAATTGTGACTTGAATAGTAATATAGTTTCGGTTACAGACAGACAAACCCACAATCTCCATTATAATAAGAAGATATAGCTGTCTATTCTTGGGGTTACGTACAAGTATCTCGGTGATCCTCTTGCTACGAGCTGGTTGAACAATACGTAGGGCAGTGTCTACTCTCTGTATTTAATAATAATAAAAACATTAAGCAATGAAAATAAATTTGAAGACATCAATAAAATGTACAGTCCAAAGTAAACATATAGGCCCTCGCCAACTCAGTGTATGAGTAGCACAGGGATCTATCTGGTAAAGTGATAAGCTGATGGTAGGTCTGGCACTCCACCTCAGATGCTAAAATAATCTCCTTGGTCTAGCACTAGTGAAAAGGGGATAGACTCCTTCGCAGTCTGGCTGATACCGACATTAGGCCGTCCCGATGACTTGACTTGATGATATAGGTTTTAAATTTGGAAGTTTCCATTGTACAATTTTGACAATTTTTTTTTTTTAAGTAATAGTACTGAAGTAGTGTTTATTCCAACTGACAGTAGCATTTTTTTTATTTCCTTCTCCTTTATTGGTTAAACTCAATAAACAAGACTCAGACATGAATATTAGTGATAATCAGAAAAGATTTCTTTTAGTCCAACAAGATTTTTTTATTAGACAGACTAGCAAATATATGCAACCTCCAGATTCAAGTATTTATGTTTTATTGTAACGAAATATTTTTGCATAGGTAGTAATATCTCATCCACAGAAAACGATGTTAATACACATATAGGAAAGGCATGGTCGGCCACAAACAAATTATCAGTAATATGGAAATCCGATCTCACTGACAAGCTAAAGCGACAATTCTTCTAGGCTGTGGTTATATCAGTACTGCTGTATGGCTGCACTTCTTGGACCCTAACAAAGCACCTTGAGAATAAGCTAGATGTGACCTGCACAAGAATGTTGCGTGCAGTCCTGAACAAGTCGTGGAAGCAGCACCCCACAAAGAAGCAACTATATGGTCACCTACTCCCCATCTCACAAACCATCCGGGTGAGACGAACTAGGCATGCAGGACACTGCTGGAGAAGCGGGGACGAGCTTATATGCGACGTTCTCCTGTGGAAGCCAACACATGGACATGCTAACGTAGGACGCCCATTAAGGACCTACATTGACCAACTATGCGAGGATTCTGGATGCTGCGCAGAGGACCTCCCAGGGGCAATAAGTGATAGAGAAGGTTGGCAAGAGATTGTCATGGATATCCGTGCTGCTTGTGTGATATATATATATATATATATATATATATATATATATATATATATATATATATATCCATCACTAAATATACAAAATGTATATAAATAAATTACCGTCGACTTTACAATTTAAAGATTACTCAATCCATTATATCGAGTTAAATCATAAAACTACTTATTGCTTTTGTTTTTCAAATTAAATTCTAATCAGAATCCATTACCAAACGAAAATTCTTTTCAATATACTTTCTGAATCGGAAACCAGTGTCTAATTTAGTTGCTATATTAAATCTTAAATACACAATAAGTCGAGA
>CM042170.1:66757036-66779536 GCA_023376005.1 Doryteuthis pealeii | reverse complement strand
AAATAACGAAGATTCAGAAGAAAATAAAAAGAACAAAGAAAAGAAAAAAAGAAAGAAAGAAAGAAAGAAAAAAAAGAAAAAAAAAAAAAAAAAAGAAAGAAGAAAGAAGAAAGAAAAAAAAAAGAACAAAAAGAAACAAAGGAAGAAAGAAAGAAAGAAAGAAAGAAGAGAAAAGAAGAAAGAAAGAAAGAAAGAAAAAGAAAAAGAAAAGAAAAAGAAAGAGCTGTCATGTTGAAATTTAAATGTCAGATTTTACTTAATGTATTTATCATGAGTTTTGTAAGGAGAATAGATTGTCTTTTAATATCGCTCAACATTTGAGTTACGTCAAGACTTTTGGGAAAAGTCATTTCTACAACAACTTAGCTTGACCAAACAAGGTCACCAATGGTGTGATCAAAGTATTGGCTCATATAACAGAGAAATACAAGATGACGTACAAATTAAAAAAAGAAGAGAACTTGTCACTCACATCGTTGTCCCCACTGATGGAAACTATTACCCATCGTCTGACTGTGTTCACCACCTCCCCTAAAACTTTTTGCGAAAGTTGATTAATGTCAAGGGGTAATTTGTTTTGTTTTTCATAGAAGAATTTGTAATACACCTTCACATCAGACACCATTTTCCTCCACTCTGTTACTGCTCTCTGTAACAAGAGTTTTTAGTCAGACGGTTCAACCCCTACTGCCATACCACCCACCTCAATCCGTAAGTCAACATAATACAATAGTAGGCACTACTTTTAGTGTAAGTTTTTACGAGTGCAGCGTGCCGATTATGATTCCCCGTTAGCAAACATGCATATCTGGGAAGTTGAAATTTTGTAGCTGAAATGTTGCCCTTGTGCATTTCAAGACGATTTGTAATGCTTTTCAGTATTGACAACAGAGAAGTGAGTGTCCAACCAAATTCAACACAACTGTCAACTCACGGTACAAAAGACGTCTCAATAATCTTTCCCACGCCGTGTACCGGGTCGTTGAAAGATGGACTACAACGACATTTTTTTCTGGCAACCACGCTACTATTTCACAGATTCCCCAGCACGGCATATGCCTTTTTAGAGGGCATTAGCGTAATGTGAAACACAAGGGGCCTAGTCCAGGATTTGAACTCTGGTCATCGATTCCATATTTTTCGACGATATACTTAGTGTGCCTCTTATCATGTTATTAATTAGATGTATTCGTTCTGATTATTTAATTTGATCTTTTTTTATTTGCATAAACAAATTTGTCCAATCGGAATAGTCCAATGAACAATTCATCAGATTATAAAAAAACCTTCCCATTCAATCTTTCTTATTATTTACTTAATCAATTTAACTTTAGTATTATCTATGTTATTCGGACTATTGTCCTCATTTTCATTGTTATCAGTACAACGTTTCAGTTGATGTGCCCTTCGGCCTTCTTCAGGTATTTCTTGTCGGACTCTGGAGCCTTCTCGGACTCGATACCTGAAGAAGGCCGGAGGGCACAACACAGATAATACTAATCATCAAGGCTCATCTCAAACATTCAGAGAAACAATTTAACTTTGTTTTCTCTTTTTCTTCGTTGAGACTTTCTTTTTGTCACCATCAATTTTTCACTTCTTTCTTTCTTTCTTTCTTCTTTCTTTTCTTTCTTCCTTTCTTTCTTTCTTAAGCAATTCAACTTTCTCCCCCACTTTCTGCTTCATTTACACTTTCTTTCCCTTTTTTGTGTTTCTTCTTTCTGTCTTGTGCATTTGTTTAACTTTTCTTTCATTTTCTTCTTAATTTTATTTTTCATTTTTTTCTTCAAATTTTCTTCACTATTTTCTTCTCTTTCTTTTGTTCTTTCTTTCTTCATTTTCATTCCTTTCCTTTGACTCTCTTTCATTTCCATCCGTTATTTATAATTTCCAATATTCCTCCGGATCTACATCTCCTTTCTTTCTTTCTCTCCCTCTCTCTTTCTTTCTTTCTCTAGCTTTCTCTCTCTCTCTCCTCCCTCTTCTCTCTTCTTTTCTTTTTTTCATCTACACATGTGTGGTCTACCCCTAAAACACCGAGGGATAATCTCACACTTCCAAAATAATCAAAGTAAAATAAAAAAAAAGAACATAACAAAAACAAACAAAAAAACAAACAAAAAACACTACAAAAAAACAAAACAGCAAAAAGCAAAACTAAAAACGACGCAGTATTTCAGCATCCTTAAATTTTCAATCTAACTCCTGTCCAATTGACTGGGGATGGGGGTAAGGAAAGCGGTACGGAGGACCCGAGAATCAAAACCCAAAACAGCTCAAACCCCTAAACCCCAAAGCCTTTTATCTTATACGTCTATCTTAGTTCCATGTTTATTAACGCCGTCGTTAGATTCTGTCGTCTCTTCCAAAGATTTTGGCGTGACGAGTCGGTCAAATCAAGAATGACATTAGCCGAATCAATTCAGCCTCGATTTCAAATTAACCCCCCCCCCCAAAAAAAAAGAAGAATCTAAAAAGAATTTGATGGGCGTATTTCGTGTCTGTCAATCATTGGTCGTCAATTGAAATGATCGTGTTCTTCCATTTAGAAACAAAAAACAAAAAACGAAATCGTTAAAACTGAGACAAGATTATTAGCACAGTTCGCGTTGCCTGAAAGAGAGAGAGAGAGAGAGAGAGAGGAGAGAGAGAGAGAAGAGAGAGGAGAGAGAGGAGAGAGAAAGAGGGGGGTTGACAGGTTTAATTTCACTCTCATTTCGCTTGAAATATTAAAGAGTAAACAAATGTCAATTTCAAAGATCCCAGATTTCCCGCCTTTTTTTACCCTATTTTTGTTTTTTTTTGTTTTTCTTTCATTTTCTTTTTTGCTTCTATTTTTATTCCTTGTCTTTGATCATCAATGCTTTCACACTTCTTTCTCTCTATTTCCTCCCTTCCTTCCTTCCTTCCTTCCTTCCTTCCTTCTTTCTTATTTTCTTCTTTTTTTTCTTCTTTCTTCTTTCCTTTCTTTCTTTTTCCTCTTTCTTTCTATCTTTCACACCTTCTTTCTGCCTTTTCTTTTCAATTTCATTCTTCTGTCTTTCTTTTCTTTTTTTTTACACTTTCTTTCTTTCTTTCTTTCTTTCTTTCTTCTTCTTTCTTTCACCCTTTTCTTTGATCTCTTTCTGTCAGAATTTTCTGTTTTCTTTCCTCTCTTTCATTTCGTCTGTCTTTTCTTTCTTTTCTCTTTTTCATTTCCCTTCTTTTTTATTTATTCGTTTAAATTATTTAAATTATCTATTCTTGACATCAATTTTTCTTACTTCTTTTCTTTCTTTCTTTCTTTCTTTCTTTCTTTCTTTCTTTCTTTCTTTCTTTTTACTTACCCATTTAACTTTCTTTTCTACCCTTTTCTCTTTCATCCATTTATTCATTCAGGCTTTCTCTCTGTTTTTCGCTCAATTCTTCCTTCCTTTCTTTCTTTCTTCATTCAATTTTCTTTCCTACTGATTTATTTAATTCCTTCATTTGTTCATTCACACTTTCTTTTATTCTCATTAATTTTTTTTCTTTATTTCATTCTTTCTTTCTTCCTTTCTTGTGTGTGTATGTATCTATATATGTGTGTATGTGTGTTTTTATTTTTTTCTTCCTTCTTTCTGTATTTCTTTCCTTATCGACTCTAAACCATTTTTTCTTTCTTTTTTACCGAATTAAAAATCATTCTCTTTTTATTTATTCCTTATTTCCACTTCCAACATTTCTTCCTTTTATTTTAATTCTAACTCATTCTTTCACAAATATTTATCTACAACTAAAAGAAAAAAGAATGAGATAATTCTTTTTTCTTTTTCTTCATTCTTCTTCTTTTTTTCTTCTTTTAAAATCCCTTATTCGATTTCCTACGTTATATCTTTCATTTCTTCCTTCTCCTATTCGAACCCCTTCCCACTTCTACATCCATTTCCTTTGGGCCAGTGGAAGAAATTACTCGTGTTCTATATTGTCAAAATTCTTAAATATCTATTCGGCTTTTCATCACTCGAAACTCAACACTAATCTAAAATTCCTACAGAAAATATCCCTCTCTCTCTCTCTCTCTCTCTCTCTCTCTCTCTCTCTCTCTCTCCTCTCTCGCCCATGGTTTCCATCTACACGTATGAACGTTCACACATTTACATTCACACGTGTAAATCCCTTCCGAATAGATTATACTCGAGCTGCTATTTCAAGGCGCATGCGCATAAGCAGTCAAAGATAGTGACGATTTACGCAGAGCGAATTATTGTCCAATGGAAACTACGAATGAAAAATAATGCCTTCAAAAAAAAAAAAAAAAATTTTCTATCACAGGGAATATAAAGCTACTTATTTCTTTTTTCTAATAATTAAGTTTGTTAAAATAAAAAAAAGCAAAAGATTTAATTATTTTTGTGTTTTAAATCAACTCAAATGAAATTCAAACGTAAACAACAAAACGTGTTGATACGGTAGTTTCCAAGTAAAGACTGAAAATAGCCGTTAAAACGATGTCAAATTTGGTTAATATTTATACTATTTTAAATTAATATTTTTTGCAGCGTTTTCTTTTTTATTTACTTTTTAAGCTTATTTTTTACATTTCATTACTTCAAAATTTGGGTTTAATCAGACCTACGTATTTTTCGATTAACACCGAGCGAAATTCAAAACATTCGATTTTGTTGGTATTTAAATCCGTTTGCTCAAAAATTGGTTTTAGAGAAAAATATTTTGTACAATTATTCTTTATATTAATTAGCAACTTTCTCCTGTTTTGATATAAAAATCGATTTAGCCTCTTGTCCATTCACAAAAAATGGGGGGAACCGAGAGTAAAAGCGAATATTCCTGTTACCTGGGTGAACGTTTCTTCCTTGAAAAAATACAGCACGATATAATAAAGAAGAAATACTCACTCGTCCCATAGCTTTTACGAAAAGAAGTTCAGAATGGCTCCAAAAATAAAGGTTTCATTTGAGTTTTAAGAAAACAAATATAAAATGACAATTTGTTCTTTTGAGAAACCAATTCTTTCACAGAATTATATTTTATTGATTGGAATTTTCTTCCACTTCTTTCAGTTTTCTCTTTTCTATAATACCTGTCCCTCTTTCTCCCTTTCTCTTTTTCTCTCTCTCTCTTTCTTTCTTTCTCTCTCTTTCTCTCTCTCTTTCTCTCTTTCTCTCACTCTTTCTCTCTCTCTCTCTATGTCCTTCTGTGTCTCTCTCTCGATATGTTCATTATCTTTTCTCTAATACCTATCCCTCTACCCTACTCTCTCCCCCTTCCCATCTCCCCCTCTCTGTCCGTTATCTGTGTCTGTCTGTTCATTATCATTACCTATCTATCTATCTATCTATCTATCTATCTATCCCAATCTGCTTCTATCTATCTATCTATCTATTTGGTGTGTTCTAATGTCCCAAAGCTCCTTTTCACACATTATTTGACTCGTAGATGGACCCTAGCAGGTACTACCCCTTCGGAGCAGTGGACCTGGGAGTAATGACAATGAAGAGGTGACTCCAACTACCTAGATTCTCAAGAACTACTAGCTTAGCGGTTAATTCCTAGTTAAGTAACATGATATTACAGAGTGACTCCAAAAAACAGAACCCAATTTATTTATTTATTTTCCCATTAAACTAACCCTAAAATCCAACCCTAAGCCTAAGCCTAAGCCTAAACCCTAACCCTAACCCTTGTTGGACTTAAACTTTAAAAAATTAAAATTAACAGATTTATTACAATATTTGTGGGTTCTGTTTTTTCTGGGTCCCCTTGTAATATTATGTTACTCAACTAGGAGGGTTAGGGTTAGGGTTAGGGTTAGGGTTTAGGATTAGGGTTAGGGTTGGGGTTTAGGGTTAGTTTAATAGGAAAATAAATAAATAAATTGGGTTGTTTTTCTGGGTCACTCTGTAATATCATGTTACTCAACTAGGAAATAACCAGCTTAGCATTCTATTTAGGACATCATTTTTTGAAGGAGGTATATCAATCTGCAGGATGCACAATCATCGTATTCTAAGCCCCACCGACAGGGCTTAGTATTTTTGCGCCCCTTTGTCAACGACATCGAGACACGAAATGGCCGCAAAAGGCGAACGGCGAAGAAAGAGGGATTGACTTGAAAAAAAAAAAAAAAAAAAGGTCTCATCACGTGACTTCCGAAAAAATATTGTTAGTTTAAGAATTTTCTTTAAACCTTTATTGGAAGATGAAAAAAAAAAATTAAATAACGTCGGTCGGTCTCGTCTGTTTTAAGTAAAGAGCCGACAAACACGCTAATAAATTCCCCGGATTTCATTTGGCGCCTTCAGTGTTTGTAAACGGAGAAAAAAGAAAAGAAAAAAAAGATAAGAAAAGAAAAAGAAAAAAGAAAAGAAGAAGCAATTGGCTTGTTGGGTAAATCCTCTATTAGAAATATTTACATGGCGGTCGTGTTAAGAAGATTGTTGTGGACAAACAACGATCGAAAGAAAAGAAACCATTGAACTGGCGGCATTTTCACAGGTGCATACACAATCTATAGGAAAAAGACCAAGAAAAAATATTAACATAATAATAATAATAATAATAATAATAATAATAATAACTAGCAGGACCTGTGGATACACCACAGTATGATAATTTAATTATTACAACGTTTGCTATGTTTACTTAAGAGCTATTAAAATATATACTTCAATATGTAAAAACTAAAATAACCTTGATTTAACTCTCTCTCTCTCTCTCTCTCTCTCTCTCTCTCTCTCTCTCTCTCTCTCTCTCTCTCTCTCTCTCACACACACACACACACACGTTTTACTTTCTTTTCCTCTTTTTATCTTTTCCTTATGTTTGATTGAAACAGATTAGCGTTATCGCTTTCGTACGTTCACCCCCTCTCAATCTTTCTCCTATTCTCTTTCTTTCGTTCTTATATTTTTTCTGTGCAGTATGTTCTCTCATTCTCTTTCTTTCTTTCTTTCTTTCTTTCTTTCTTTCTTTCTTTCTTTCTTTCTAATAAAAACGGAATGATCCATTAAGTGACTACACTCATCAGAAATAAGAATTAGGCGGATAAGCAACACCAGTATTACATTTTTGTATTTCATCTTGGACGATTTGGAAGATCTTATTTTTAACCAGAGGTTATTGCAGAATGACAAGGGCCGGAAGTTTTAGGAACACGCGTATTAATAAATAATAATAATAATAATAATAATAATAATAATAATAAGAAGAAGAAGAAGAAGAAGAAGAAGAAGAAGAAAATAATAATAATAATAATAATAATAATAATAAGAAGAAGAAGAAGAAGAAGAAGAAGAAAGAAAAAGAGAATAATAATAATAATAATAATAATAATAATAATAATAATAATAATAATAAAAGCAAAAATAGATAAGACACAACTGAACAGCAAATGTAGAATGTGTGGGGAATGAGACGAAACTGTGAATCACATAATAAGCAAATGCAGTAAACTCGCACAAAGAGAGTACAAGACTAGATATGACTGGGTGGGAAAGGTGATTCACTGGGAACTGTGCAAGAAATTCAATTTTCACCATTCAACTAAATGGTATATGCACAAACCTGAATCTGTCCTGGTGAATGAGACACACAAAATTCTCTGGGACTTTGAGGTACAGACGGATCACCTAATCCCGGCCAGGAGACAAGATCTTGTCTTGGTTGACAAGAAGAGGAAGACTTGTCATCTCGTGGGACTTTGCCGTACCGGCTGATCACAGAGTGAAAATGAAAGAAAGCGAAAAGATCGACAAATACTTGGACCTTGCCAGAGAACTAAAAAAAACTGTGGAACATGAGGGTTAAAGTCGTGCTGATTGTGATTGGGGCCCTTGGAACAATCCCAAAGGGGTTAGAAAGGAGTCTGGATGAATTAAAAATCGGAGGAAGAATCGAGACCATCCAGACTACAGCCTTATTGAGAACGGCTGGAATACTCAGAAGAGTCCTGGAAACCTGAGGAGACTTGCTGTCACTCAGCCTCCAGTGAACACCGGCTTCTGCGGGTGTGAAAAACTCGAATGGAGTGAAATAATAATAATAATAATAATAGTAATAATAATAATAACTGGCGTTAATTAAGAAGAAAAAAGAACTTGTCATCTGGTTGATTTTGCTGTTCCAGCGGATCACAGAAATCAAATGAAAGAAAGCGAAAAGATAACAAATACTTGGACTTTACAAGAGAAATCGAAAATATTTGAACCTAGACAGAAAATTAAAAAGGCTGTATTCGTATATCTTTTCTTTTCTTTTCTTTTTTTCTTTTTTCTCATTTTCGCTCTTTGGTTCTCCGGAACGGTAAAATTTTCTAGTTCACAGGAGTGAGCCGTTGCGAACAAAATTAGAGTTAAGAATAGTCCAGAGTATTTTACAAGGGAGACAGATCAGGTGTTTATTTCCTTTCGGATACAGATCTTGCTTTCTTGATATCATCATCATCATCATCATCATCACCCTTCTTCTTCTTCTTCTTCTTCTTCTTCTTCTTCTTCTTCTTTGCAACTAAAAATCGATAGCTAATTAGCAGAGTTTAATTTATCAATAAATTGAGTATAAAATGCATTTTCGGTGTTTAATTAAAAATCATGCACCACTTGGCTGGTTTAATGAATTTATTGATCGATTTATTTTATTTATTTATTTATTTTTGTGTGAGTGGAGGAGGATCATTTTGGTGTGGCTATCTGCAATTTATAAATAAACGAATTCTACGTTTTTTTAAAAAGTTAATTCCATCGAGAAATACATTTTGTTTACCTTTTTATGACGGAATGTATTGCGTACAATTCTTTAAAGAAATATTCTGGTTTTCTCACACGAGCGTCGTTGTTGATACTTCCACGGACAACGGGTTTTACCAGATAAGACCTGTGAGATAGTATTTCCCTTAATCTCCTACCAGCTTAGGATGCGAACTGGTTTTTTTTTAAAGTGTTAAGCTACGCACAAACTGAAGCTCATGTGATACCTAGTCAAAAAATGCGTGAATTCCATCAGCATTTCATCTTTTGGGGAACCTCAGCACCAGGCAATAAACTCAGTCATGCCCCTTTAAATCGAGCGGGCAAATGTTGCCTGGGAGGTCAGCCCTCTAGGATCACGTGGTTAATTCAGTTTAGAGTCATACACAAGACACAATTTTAGGGTCTCTTACTCACCTGTAAGCGGGGATACAGTCAGTGTATCCTAAGCCCCGCCGACAGATAAGATAATTATATCACCCATAACGGGCTTTTCACTCCAACGTTAGCTGGTGGATATATATTGGAGTCTGAGTGACAGCAAGGACTCTTCTGAGTATTCTAACTAATCTTAAAAATGCTGTTGTTTGGATGGTCTCGATTCTTCCTTTGATTTCCAATTCATTTTTTCCCAAGCATTTGGAGACCGTTCCAAGGGTACCTACTAAATTTGATATTACTAATTATGTTCCACGTTTTTTAGTTCTCTAGCAAGATCCAAGTATTCGTATATCTTTTCGTTTTCTTTCATTTTCAGTCTTTGTCCCATCGGAATGGGAAATTTACTAGGTTTCTTTTTTTCTCTTGTTGATTAACACTAAGTGTATTCCCGCAGGGATTAGGTGATACGTTTGTATCGGTTTTTTTTCACACCTACCTTAGTAAAAGCAAGTCTCCTCAGGTACCCATGACTCTTCTGAGTATTCTTGCTGATCTCAACAATGCTGTAGTTTGGGTGGTTTCGATTCTTCTTTTGATTTCCAATTCCCCAACATTATTTTGCAGATCTTTGGGGACTGTTCCGAGGGTACTAATTACAATTGGTACAACCTTCATCTTCATGTTCCACAGTTTTCTAACTTCTTCGGCAAGGTCCAAGTATTTGTCTATCTTTTCACTTTCTTTCACTTTCACTCAATGGTCAGTTGGGACGATAAAATCCACGAGATGATAGGTTCTCGTCTTCTCGTTAATCAATACAAGGTCTGGCCTCTTGGCCGGGATTAGGGGATCCGTCATTATTATTATTATTATTATTATTATTATTTATTTATTTATTTATTTTATTTGTTTATCTATTTGTTTGTTTATTAATTTATTCATTTTTACGTATGTCTATCAGCCGAAGTTCCATCTTCCCTCCTTAAAAGTAATTTGACCGATGTGAATGTTTTGTCCCAGTTTCGACTATTATTCGGTGACTGTTGGCAAAGTTTTGCCTTCCAGATGATAATCATTCGTTCCTGGTTGGGCATGCTGCCTATCACATTACGCGACTGAAATCCAATAACTGACAACACCCATGTGCAGTAAGAACCGTAACTACTGACAAACGAATCATCTTATTCTTGTAAATGGAGAAGCTCAAAATTCCTTCGGTTGACACCTGTGCTACGTTGAGGGCAAAAATCACAAGCGGATCTTGCTGGAGTTTCACTTTCTGCTAGAATCCCCAAAGATATTTGATCATGCGTGTTTTATATAAGTGACGAAAGATGTTGACAACCACGTCGTCGCTTTTATTCAGATGTTAATGATTTAAAATGTTCAGGTCTACTTTATTGGTGGATGTGCTCACAAAAAGCAAACATTGTTATCTGTACAACATTTCGGCCGATGTGCACTCCGGCCTTCTTCAGGTATTTCTTGTCGGACTCAGGGACCTTCTTTTCGAACACGGAACCTTCTTGTCGTAATTGAGAACCTTCTTATAATTTTGTACAAATAACAATGAAGATGAGACAATAGTTCGAATAACGCAGATAATACTAATCATCAAGCCTCACCTCAAACATTCAGAGAAATAAAAATCAAACATACCTAAAATGGATGACATGCGGGGGGGGGTACTATTCTGATCCAGAACCCCCCTCCCCAAAAATGGAATCATCCGCAGAAAATATAAATAACGTGTCTATTTTTGATGTGGGAAATCCTAACCGCACAGATAAAAAAATATATATTACGCGCTTGATTGCCGCGGACAGTTTCTTGAAGAACAGAAAGGCTGCCGAAAAGGAACACGAGGAACAGATGACCTACTCTATATAGATCAGCACATTCTTAAAAATGTTAAAACAATGCTGAAAAATGTAACCATGACATGGAGTGACTATAGCAAGACAAACTCGAAATTCATAAATTTACATAAAAATAAATATGGAGCACTGAATGAAATTTACAAAACCCGGTTGTTGGAAATTAACAATATTTCATTTAATGCAGGGTAGAGAAATGTTTCTACCCTAAGATGTTATATATTGATAAATCGATTTTTAAAGATTACTGTAGTAAGATTTTGAATTAAAATTCGTTGAAACTTGGAAGGGGTTAAATGATTGACACTCGGTAACATCAAGTTGTCCCCACGGTTTCTGCTGAAAAGGAACAAGAGGAACATATAACCAACTAAATGCCGCCAGTTCAATGGTTTCTTTTCTTTCCATCGTTGTTTGTCCACAACAATCTTCTTATAATATAGATCAGCACATCCTTTTTAACCTTAGAATCATTCTGAAAAAATGTAGCAATGACATGGATTGACTACAGCATAACTTGGATTATTGAATGTTAAAAAATGTACGAAATATCAGACAAATCCATAAACTTACATAAAATTAAATAAGGAGCACCGAATGAAAATGCAAGACTTGGTTGTTGGAAATTAACAATATTTTATCTAATGTAGGGTAGGTAAATGCTTCTACCCTAAGATATTTTTGGACGGTTAGTTTAGTAAGATTTTGAATTAAAATTCGTTGAAATTCAAACTCGGAAAGGTTTAAATGATTGACACTCGGTAACACGGTTTCTGCCACTGGGAAGCTTGAGAGCGGAAGTAGAGTTTACTTAGTTCGTAAGCTGTTTTGTGGAAGACACCATGATGTAGACATCGTCTTTCGCTTCACTCCGGCCGCGGTTGAGAAGTCTGGTAGAAAATAAAAAGATGTGATCACTCAAAGAAAAAAAAAGAAGCATTATGTGAATAATGACGAACCAGCTTCTACAGACCAACATCTTTAAGAAGAAATACATTCAGACCAGCATCTTTAGAAATGTCTCAGCTACACAAGAAACAGACGAAAGTACGAGCCAGCTACTCAACTACTCAAATAAGTAAGAGATAAAGACTTAAAAAATGTGGGAGCATTATATGAATGCCTCTAATGCCCTTCATCGCACAATAAACCAGTCATGGGAGACAACTGTGACCAACACATCAAGGGAAGTAACTCTAATATTTCTTAGGGAACTGATCCCAACACTTCTAAAAAAAATTAAGTTTCGTTTGCAATTCCCCAAATCTGAATACCCCCAGTTTCTACATTTGATCACGTGTTCTTATCAACCAATCAAAATCCATATTTTCATTAAACCTTTGTTTCATGTTTTGGGGTTTCATATCTTTGCTGGGGTGTTATCTAATAAAATCGCCAAAAAGTATGAATCACCAAGCTGTCAAGTGTCAATATGGGTCCACTTCACCGAGTGTGTTAACTCACTATGCCACAACTTACATATGGAATAACTGTGGAAGCGCGAGGTGTAATGGTTACCATCGTAGGGAATGAACTCGTCTACTCGAGTTCGCTCTTTGCATTTTAATTAGTGCTAATACCTTTGGGAAAGGTATGCAATCAGCTATGAGTAAATAGTAGGGTAGACTGAGCATTGTTTTAACTTTGGTATCGCAACCAGTCTAGGAGAAGGAAAGCGCTGAATTCAAACTTGATAAACTCTGTTTAAGAAATTGACCTTGTGTTGCATCCTACACGTGCATAGGGGTTTATAAATAAATGTATAATGAATAAGTGTAGAAAGTACGAAACTGGTGACTTCATTGTTGTTGTTGGTGTTTTGGGGGTTGTTGCTTTGGGGAATGTTGTTGCTTTGGGGTGGGCTGCTTTATTGTTGTTATTGCTTTAGGGGTTATTGCTTTAGGGGTTGTTGCTTTAGGGGTTGTTGCTTTGGAGTTGCTGTTATTTTGGGGGTTGTTGTTGTGTTGGGATGTTGTTGCTTTGGGGATGGGCAGCTCTGTTGTTTGTTTGGGAGTGGGTTGCTTTCTTCTTGTTGTTGCTTTAGGGGTTGTTGCTTTGTTGTTGTTATTACTTTGGGGTTTGTTGTTGCTTTGGATTGGAGGTTGCTTTGTCTGCGGATATTACACAGTCTGACAAAACAACCTAAATGTTTTCAGTACCTGTCCTTTCTAAATACCCCTTCATCGCCATTACTCCCAGGTCCACTTTTACCAGTAGTAGTAGTACTAGTAGTACCTGTTAGGTTTTCCTCTAGTGGTTAAATAGCCAAATCTGGTTTCGGCGGTGAGTGTTCTACTACTGAAAGTCCGTATTTTAAAAGCGGATTTTCTAGGCAGACAGATCGGTGTCCCGTAGTTGAAAGTTTGGCGTGATAAGTAAAGCTTACTAAATATCAAGATGACAAAATGGTTTGAAAAAGAAAGATTCACTGGTAAATGGAGATGAGGATTGTAACGATAGTTACTTAACCCATGATACCGTCAATTCTCACCTGATTGTGAACAACATGTCACGCTTAATATCCACGGCCATTTACAGAGTCTTCTTACATCTTGTCAGTTGATGACATTAGAAGCAACGGAGATTTGTCTCTTCTATTTTACTTTCTTTATATTTTTTCTTTTTTTTTTTACTTATATATATTTTCTGCTATGTTTGCTTTTTGTATTTTAATTCATTTTTTTCTCACTTTTTTTATCCATTTTTCTTTTGACCTCTTTCTGTCAGTTTAAATTATTTTTCTTTCTTTCATTCACATATTTAGTACTTTTTTGTTTGGTTTCTTTCTTTCTTTCTTTCTTTTGTTATGCTTTCCTTCTTTTCTTTATTGCTATGGTTGTTTCTTTCTTCCTCTCTTTTTTTCTTTCTTTCTTTCTTCTCTTTCTTTCTGTTGTTGTTCTTTCCTCTTTTTATTGTTGTAGCTGCTTCTTTCTTTTGTTGTTACGCTTTCATTCTTCAAATTGTTATGGTCTCGTCTTCTCTCTCTCTTTCTTTCTTTCTTTCTTCTTTCTTTCTTTCTTTCTTTCTTCTTTCTTTGTCTATTCCTTCTTTTCTTTATTATTTGGTCTGTTTTTTTCTTTCTTCTTTATTTTTTTATGTCTTTTCTCTTTGTTTCTTTCACTTTCATGGGTCATTATATATATATATATATATATATATATATATATATATATATATATATATATATATATATATATATATATAATCTTTTTTTATTGCAAACCATTTTTTAAATGAAATTTGATACTTTCTGCTTGGCTAAGTCAATCGTGTATCCACCCACCGCAGCGTCATAGTAGCCTTTATTGTTTTGGTTCAACGGGACAGCAGGGGATTCATATATATATATATATATATATATATATATATATATATATATATATATATTATCATTATTATTGTTATTATTATTATTATTATTATTATTATTATTATTATTATTATTATTATTATTATTATTGTTATTCCTTTTGAGTTTTCACATCAGTGTTATTATTATTGTTGTTATTATTATTATTATTATTATTATTATTATTATTATTATTAATATGAAAATTCTTTGTAGTCTTCGCTACGAATGAGTGACAGTAATTCTTCTCAAATCATCTCCTTAGTATTTTCATCGACTTTAACACTTCTCTCTCTCTCTCTCCCTAATTTCCCTCCACTCTCTCTATCTCCCTCTCTCTCTCCCCTCTCCTCTCTCTCTCTCTAATACTTCTTCAAATAAAGGTTCTCTCTCTATTCAATGTATACTAAAATGTAACTATATTATTCTACTTTAGCAAACATTGAAGACGATTGTTTGTCTAGCCCTATCGCCCTACCTTGTCATCGCATTATTTGTGATAACGTCATCACCAATGTATTTCATTATGTTATCATTAATCGTGAATGTAGATCGAGAAGAAATGCCCGAAAGTCTTCGGTGACGATACCATTTATGTGTACTATAAGAAATCCAATAGGATTCTTACAACTTGACAGAGTATCGAATTACAAACTAGATGAAAATATATACTACTAGATTACACAAACACAAGTTATAACACAACACAAATTATTAGGAAACTATATAGGATTATATATATAGGGGTGATCAAAAACTATCGAGACTGAAACATTTTATATTATAAAAAGGAAAACATACGTATAACAGAACAATTTAGTGAAGGGCGTGCTGTAATGGTCACCGTCTTAGGAAATGAACACGGCGAGACGAGTTCAAATCCAGGACTCAGCTGTTTGCATTTGACATAGCGCAAATACCCCTGGGAAAGGTATGAATCTAACTATTCTTTTTTTTTCAGCTATGCGTAAATAGTAGGGCAGACTGGGCTCTTTAACCTTGATAAGGCAACAAGGTCCAAGAGAATGAAAACTTTAAATTCAAACCTGTTAAAATTTACCTTGTGTCACATCCTGCTCGTCTGTGTGTGTGTGTGTGTGGGGGGGGGTAAATATGTAAATATAATAAAGAGATGATATCTAGACATCTAGACTGGTCTATACACACGATGTCTAAACGAAACATAGAGGGGTCATTGCCAATATCTCTATAGCTAATACTGATCAATATTTCGATTTTACAAAAATCATCATCAGAGCTCATTCACTCCGTGGTGTTTGGGTCGGAGAAAATGTCAAATCAGTTCACAAAAACAAAAAACCTTAATTCTGCAAAAACGAACGAAAGTTGTTACATTATTCACCAATGTGGGCATTCGCGCCATATTTTATCGGTCATCAACTTCCATTGTAGCAGATTTTGAGATGTTGGGCAACAAGACGAATAACTTACTCCAAAGGGGATGGGTATTAAAAATGTGACGGTTGGAATTCAAAAGATTTTTAGAAAAGGAATTTTATGATTATTATTTTTTATGTTCTGTATTTCATAAATGATTAATCAACCGATTGTCTTTGGGGTATGGGTAAGAATAACACAAGATTCGTATCATGTATGTGGGTTAATATTTTATCACGTATGATTGAGATCAAAGATGTGTTTAGCTAATGCATAAAACCACGTTTGATATGATGGTGAGTTCACCGACAAAAAAGATATATATATCGGCATGACCGATATAAATATGGCGCGAATGCCCACATTGGTGAATAATGTAACAACTTTCGTTCGTTTTTGCAGAATTAAGGTTTTTTGTTTTTGTGAACGGATTTGACATTTTTCTCCGACCCAAACACCACGGAGTGAATGTGCTCTGATGATGATTTTTGTAAAATCGAAATATTGATCAGTATCAGCTATGATTATATTATAAATTGTTTTCTCTTTAACAGCATTGTGTGATGTTTTCATTCCACCTTTTCATATATATATATATATAATATATATATATATATATATATATATATATATATATATTAAGGTATCGTGGACATGGATTACTGACAGTTTATGTAATCTTCAGATCACATAGGCGAGAAACTGTCAATAACCAGGTGTTGACCCCATGTCCACTCTGCCTTAACTTAAATATAAATGCTCTATTAATTAAGCATATTGAGCACTGTCTACCTACAAATATAGCATATTATCTATTAAATGAATATAATATATATATGTGTGTGTGTGTGTGTGTTGTGTGTGTGTTAAATTCAAATACCTTCAATTAGTGTTCGTTTAAAAACTATAGCATTAAGCTAAAAGCTAGATCGCCAGAACTAACAGTAGCAAATAAAATAGTGCTCAATACGAAAGAATTATGGATCCAATCTTATTGTATAATCAAAAAGCAACATGGTAAACAACTCAACTTACAATCAGGTAATAATAATAATAATAAATAATAATAATAATAATAATAATAATAATAATCCCAGCAAGAAGACCAGACCTATAGTATTGATTTAAAAAAAGGAAAAGAAAAGAAAAAAGAGAACTTGTCAACTGGTAGTTTTTGCAATCCCTGCCGATCACAGGATGAAAACGAAAGAAGACAAATACCTAAGCCTTGCCGGAGAACTGAAAAGTTGTGGAACATAAAGGCAATTGTAGTTTGAGTCCTTTGAACCCCCCCCCCCAAAAAAAAAACCTCGGAAAAGAAACTGGAGAAATTGAAAAAAAAGAAAAAAGAATCGAGACAACCAGATTACTGTATTATTAAGATCGGCTTGAATATTCAGAAGAATCTTAGAGACCTGAGGAGACTTGCTGTCACCCAATCTCCAATGAAAGACCATCAATTAAAACGTGTGTGAAAAACTCTCAGGGTGTAAAATTACATTCATATCAAGCAGTAATTCGTGCAAAACAATTGAATGAATAATTTAATCCAATAAAAAACTTTTTCAAACGGAACAATTTAATTTATGGCAAACCCATTAATTCAACGCCAAGTAAACCGCTGGGAATTGTGTAATAATATATTTTGAAAGCAGTAGGTTGGCTTTCTTTGACAAGACCACCTTTATCTGTGACGTCATCTGTATTTCTCTTGGGGACCATCAAAATTAACAAGTACTATTACTATCCTTAATTCTTTTATTTATTACCAACGGATTGGCATTATATTCAGACATACAACACCACAACAATGGATGCGCTCGTAGTTTAATAGTTATTGTCGCAGGAAATGGACATGGTGACCCATGTTTAATAAAGTGGTATATATATATATATATATATATATATATATATATATATGTGTGTGTGTGTGTGTGTGTGTGTGTGTGTGTAGAATTAAACATAAGACACATCTCCTGTTTAACAATTTTATTTTTGATCTTTTCGAGTTTTCTGGCCAACTTTTTAATGTTTGGTTGGAATTATTGTCACGTCGTCTAACCCTCAATTTAACAGATGATAGCTCTATTTCACAACACCTAAAATTAAATTCATGCCCCCACTCTAATTACCGAAATATTCTAACGGAAAATACACACATTCTGCATACAAAGAAAAAAATAAACAAAAACTCCAAATACTGGAAGCTTTATACATAAAACAATACAAACCATCCTTAAACAAAATTAATTTCCAATGCAGTACACACATTTTAAAATGCCTATAACATCTTTCTCATCAATTTTTCTCCTTCCAGCCTCCACATTAATTTAATTTTTTAAAAACTGGAACATATCACCCCTGATGATGGCACTTCGAAGTGCCGAAAGTACTCGGGACCTAAACTTTGGTGGACTTATCCACGAATTCCAACCAAACATTAAAAAGTTGACCAGAAAACTTGAAAAGATCAAAAATAAAATTATTAAACAGGAGATGTGTCTTTTGTTTAATTCTACATGTATAAATGAAAGAATGCTGCCCAAACACACACAACACACACCACCACAACACATATATATATATATATATATATATATATATATATATATATATAAGTTAAAAGAAAGGAAATGAATCCGACAATATGAGTATGAAAAGGTGGAATGAAAACATCACACAATGCTGTTAAAGAAGAAAACAATTTATAATCTAATTTCTTCTTTAACAGCATTGTGTGATGTTTTTATTCCACCTTTTCATACTCATATCGTCGATTCATTTCCTTTCTTTTAGGGTTATTCGGAGGTGGTGTACGTGTGTAGGTGTCAATGGGTGTGGTCTCATATAATCCTTTCTATCTGACCTTTGCAACCATATTTTTGCATTTTTATATCAATGAATTCATGAGATGTGTTTTAAATACAAAGGAAGTTTCTTTTGTAGGGGCGGAACAAAAATGTCCCAATAGTATAATAAATTAACAAATAACTGGAATTTGCAAGTGGTATTTCTGAAATATATTTTCATTGGATGTATATTGTTTGTCCATTTGGTTTTGAAAGGGTTAAATGGACGTGCAACTTTTTTGCAGACAGACTGTCCCCAGGGCACAATTTCAGTTGGTTGACTTTTTTTATGGTGGTCCCCACCTATTTTTTGTAAATTATATTTTATGGACCTGCATCCTTTCCTATATTCGCATCAGCTTTTCTTACATCCTCCCAAAATGTATCGACTCTAAAGATATTTTATTACGTAAGGCTGCTAAAAAGTTCTCCGCCCAACTAACTGGGTAGGGAATTTTGTGGTAGCTCTGGGTGGAGTGGATATTGCCTTGGGGGACCGAAAGTTACACAGGTGAGGCGCGGTTGACTTGACGTACGCTTGGTGTAATAAACGAGGATTATTATCAGGACACATTGTCGTTCTGGGAAGAGACAAATCCACGTCCATCTCGGAGAGGTGTTTACTTCTTATTGTAACATGAAGAAAGAAAGAGAGACAACGTCACAAATATCTATAAGTTTATAACTTCATTTTTTCTCCCCTCCCCCTCGCTCTCCCAGTCTTTGTGAGGGTTGCCTGCTTTTAACCGGAGTCATTTTTTAATTTCTTAATTAATCTCTTTCTTTCTTTCTTTCTTTCTTTCTTTGTTACGATTTTTGTGGCCATCTTTTAGGCTTCAAGCGAGAGCGCTGTCCAGCGGAATCCTTTATGTTAAGCCGCAATCATCAGCGAAGAATCCTTTGGTTGTTCCTTGGTGCTCCTCAATCTTGCAGGTCCTTCGTCAATCAGTGCAAGTGGACATCTGTCAATATCAGCCGATTAAGTAGTTAACTAACCACGTATTCGGGCTGTTGATTGGCTGAGGTTTAAACCACGTGACTTTGCTTAGTCTATAAATTTAAGTGGTAGATTGCAGCACGGCTTATATACTACAAATAATTGGGCATGTCTTGTAGTGTACTGGTTAGCAAGGTAGACTGGCAAACCATGACTAGTGAGTTCGAGCCTCACTGTGGTACCCCTAACATTCGGCCTCGTGCCACATGTAAGCAAACCTTAGTAAATAACTATATACTACAAATAATCCAACTCTCTCTCTCTCTCTCTCTCTCTCTCTCCAGCCAGTCTTTCTGAGAATAGCCTGCTTTTAACCGGAGTCATTTTTAATATCTTAATTAATCTCTTTCTTTCTTTCTCTTTCTCTGTCTCTATCTCTTTCTCCCCCCCTCTCTCTCTATCTCTCTCTCTCCAGTCTTTCTGAGAATAGCCTGCTTTTAACCGGAGTTATTTTTAATATCTTAATTAATCTCTTTCTTTCTTTCTCTTTCTCTGTCTCTATCTTTTTCCCCCTCTCTCTCTATTCTCTCTCTCCAGTCTTTCTGAGAATAGCCTGCTTTTAACCGGAGTTATTTTTAATATCTTAATTAATCTCTCTCTCTCTCTCTCTTCTCTCTCTCTCTCTCTCTCTCCCTCTCTCTCTTCAACCACTTCATAACCAACAGTTAGCTAGAACTGTATCCAGTCTCTTCTTCTGATGTGGCTTATTCTTCTTTGTGGAAGGGAAGTCAGAAATGGAATTTGACGAATCCCTTTACACATTCGAAAAGTTTGTACAATTTGGTTTCTTTTCTTTTGATTCTTTGCTGAGACGAATTATAAATTCTGTGACAGAAGGTATAATTTTTATGGTTTTCTTAGTCGTATCGTATCCAGGATATGACTCAAAACTATTTTAAACTTAAAATCAAATCTCGTTAGGATTCCTAACTCTTTCATCATCGTTAACAAAATGAATTAAAGAAAGACATTACGCAACTACACAAACACCAGCTGACAGTTTACAGCACGGACGTGGTAGTGGGTATATCACATGACCCCCTTTGGCCAACAGAAAAAAAAAAACAGTACCAGCACCCCCGAATCACATAATTGCGTTGACATTTCCTCTATCAGTTTCTCTCCGTTATTTTTGTTCGCCAGATTCGAATTTGCAAAAATACGTCGCTAGGTTTCTGGTCAAGATTCTTCTCGCAGATTATTTCATCTGCATTATAACATTTCGCTCTTAAAACGTTGACATTGCAGCAAAAAATGAAATATTTTCCTGTTTAGAGTTATTGTGAATATAAATTTTGTGATTAACCGGGTTTGCTCAGTCGGTAGAGCGTTCGGCTAGAAACCACAAGGTTCCTAGTTCGATACCGGCTTTCGCCAACTCAGCGTATGAGTAGGTACAGGGATCTGCGCGGTAAAGTAAGGAGCTGATGGTAGGTGTGGCGCACCACCTCGGGCGCAAAAACAATCTCCTTAGTCTAGCGCTAGTGAAAAGGGGATAGACTCCATGGCTGATTGGCTGATACTGACTTTAGGCCACTCCGACGACTTTATTTGGAAACCATTGTTGTTAAATTGACTTCGGCATAAAATAATCCAACAATGCTTGGCATGCCGTAAAACAAGCCAGCTAACTAACCAAAGAATTCTATTTCAATAATTAAATGAACTTTATCTTTTAAAGAATGTCAGTGATAATTCTTTGTGTTTATTCATCTCGAATTTTTCAATAAATTATATACGTATGTATATATGCTCTATTAACGATATTGAACACTCTCTATTAATAAATATAGCAAACTGTAATATATATATATAATATATATATATATTATATATATATATGTGGTGTGTGTGTGTGTGCGTGTATGTGTGTGTATTTTCTGACATACAACACCACAACAATTGATGCGCTCGTAGTTTAATAGTTATTGTCGCAGGAAATGGACATGGTGACCCATGTTCAATAAAGTGGTATATATATATATATATATATATATATATATATATATATATGTGTGTGTGTGTGTGTGTGTGTGTGTGTGTTTCTTTACCGTTCCTCTAGCTCTAGGTAAATAATAGGTCAAACATGGCACTCTATGTTTACTAAAGTAACCGGTCTACAAGAAGTAAAATTCTGAATTAAAACTCCTCGTTGGGCTAGTGGGTCAGAGTAGGGACCATAATCCCTTTGTTTTACGAACTTTAACGAATTATTTCAATTGTACAACAAAAAATATATGAATGAATGTGGCTGATTGTGTTAATTTCTTTAATTTTTTCTCAATACAAATTTCTTAACATGCGCAGTTTGATTTCTTTTGTGCGCTGTTTGCGCAGCATGCTTATCTACGTGTGTCTGCTTTATAGAAATTTATGTTTAAAAACTGTGATATTGGCTGATAAAGACATTTAATTTTTTTTCTCCATTAACGTCATGGCTTGGTAGAACGAGGATCGTGTCCACCCCACCCCCTCTCTCCTCCCCCTTCTCTCTCTTTATATTTTTGTCCAAATCCACTTAGCTCTCCAAGTCACGCTTTAAGGTCAAAAAAAAAAAAAAAAAAAAAAAGAAAAAAAAAAGATTTCTAATCTGTCTTTTCAGATTTTCTCCTTTCTTAAAAAAAAACAAAGAAAAATGTTTTCGTTATTCATTTGAAGGAAATAATGAATGAAGTTGGGTTTAGATTAATTCACTTGATTTATAAAGAGTAAATTAGTTCAGCACTCAGATAATAATCGTGTTACGAATCAGTTATTCTAATCGATGTGGCGATTAAAATGGCCTTTTGTCAACCTTAAACGTTTAGGCAAAATGCTTTCAGCCTCTACAAAGTTTCACCAGCTGAGGAATTTTTGCATTCTCTTTATCTATCTATCTATCAAGCTAGCTAACTCAGTTCGTATATTCCTCTCACTCTCTCTC
>CM042170.1:66712036-66752036 GCA_023376005.1 Doryteuthis pealeii | reverse complement strand
ATATATAATTGGCATTAAGTCTTTCTTTTTTTCAGCTACCACCCTGACAACCTGACTACAACCATCTATACAATTTTATTTCCGCACATTTCAACACAGTGCTCATCAAGGCGAAAAGGTATGAAATGGAAAAGATGACTTGCGGAGATTACATTGACTGCTCCTTGTCGTGTGTAAAAAAAAAGGAAGATTAATTGCCCCCCCCACCCCCATCCCATTTCACTCTATACCCCCCCCCCCTTCCCAATTTCGTCTGCTCTCTTTTTTCTCTTTCTTCTAGTTTTTCTCTTTTATTTTTTATTCCCATCTCTTCTCCACCCCCACCCGCCCAAACTATTCCATCCGACCATTCTTTTTTTATCTGTTTATTGTGGTTGTGTCATTTGAGGGCGGGGAAGGGGGTCTGCCATTTTTGTCACCTCCAATATCGTCTTAATATTCTACATTGGTACCGACCCTCCCCCCAACAACAAAGAAAGAGAAATATGGTGGTGGTTAAAAAAAAACGATAATGGTAAGGAAAGAGTGAATTTGGGAAAGAAAGAAATTAAAAAAAAAAAAAAAAGAAAGAGATAGCTATGAAAAATCTTAGATAGATATGAACGCAGTAAGATAGGTAGATAGATAGGTAGATAGTTAGATATATATAAACAGAGTAGAATAGATAGATACATACATAGTTATGAACAAACTGGGATAGATATATAGAAAGATAGATATACAGACAGATAGACTGATAGATAGATATGAACAGAGTAGAATAGATAGATAGATAGATAGATAGATAGATAGATAGATCGAGACAATATTACCAATAAAATAGTGACGATGAAAATTTGGTTACAAAAAGAAATCGATTGAATTTTAGTTTGCCATGGGTAGTATGTGAAACAAGGTCCCAATCATGGGGCATCCAGCGAGGATCAAACTCTCTATTCCGTAGCAATGGATTTGCAAGACTATCTTGCTAACTATTACACCACGATGGGACGCACATAGAAAATAGATTATATCTCTATTGTTGTTGTATTATTTGGGGTTTTCTTTTCTTTTTTCCCCATCTTTTGTCCGGACCTCCTATATCATCTTAATATTCTACTCTTTCCGGTACCCAGAAGAGAGAGAGAGAGAGAGAGAGAGAGAGAGAGAAGAGAGAGAGAGAGAGAGAGAGAGAGAGAGAGAGAGAAGAGAGAAATAAGAAAAAAAAATAAAAAAGGTAAAAAAATAAACAAAACATCACTCTTTTCTCATCAGCCATGATTTCTCCTGTAGCAATATGTAAATTTCTTTTATCTCTCCCCACCCAGCCTCGTCTCGTCCGTATTGTTTAAAATAGAAGACTGAGGCCCGAGAACACTTCAGAGTCTGACCGTTCAGACACAGAGTTCACATGCTTTTTCTTTTAAGGACGAAAGAAAAGTTCTCTCCTGTTATTGAAACTCTTACGACGCGAAAGTAAGAAAGAAGAAAAGAAAAAACTTATTTACATTCAATGACTTCATTTGTATTCGTGGACGTATTTATTTATTTATTTATATCCTCTGGATCTCACGAATATTCTGGGAAAAAGGACATTTGGCCTAGTTGGGGGTCATCAATTATGTGAAATATCTTGTGGGGGTCGGGATTGGGGAGCGTTCGTTTCGGTCGAGCTTATTCTATGTATCAGTCTAATATGCAGCAAATTAAAACCTTAGAGATGAGGTTTGGTTAGTTTGTTTTACGACATATCAACCCATTTCGGGTCATTTAATACCGAATAAATAAATTTTGTTAAACAAAAAACTAAAAGTTGGTTACACTACCTGCTATTGCTTTGGTAGTCACTCACAATTAAGTATTGAATAATTATTTACTAAGCTTTGTTTAAATGTGACACAAGGACAGAAGTATGGGGCGCCCAATCAGAATCGAATTCACTAACAATAGTTTGCACATATAGCTTGTTAACCATTACACCGCGTGAGGTGCCCAATTAAGTATCGAATGGGCTCATCGCTGCTTAACTTCAGTGGTCTAGCGTTTTTTTATTTTTTATTTTTTTACGGCATATCAACCATTTTCGGGTCATTTAATGCTGAATCAATTCATTTTGATAAACAAAGACTACTGGTTGCTTACAGTACCTGCTGTTGTTGAAGTGAGAACCAACAATTAAGTATTGAACTGGCTCATCACTGCTTAACTTAGGTGATCTATTGGGAACCGGTACTTTCAGCTTGACTGTAATCCTCAGAGTGTATGGAAATATATTTTAATCTGTATATTGATATTGTTGTGACTACCTACCTACTTATCTTGGTCCTAAGTATTTGGAGTGTGTCACGCTGAAGAGTTAGTGTAAGCTAAGTGGAAAAATTAAGCCACCATGTGCACCCCGCCCATTCTACATGGGGGGTCAGAAGGGGAACCAGGTTATGAAATGAATTAATAGTAGACTAGCTTTCTCCATGACAACTTCATAGCGACATCTATCCCAGCGAACTACTCTCTCTCTCTCTCATTTTTTCTTTCTCTCTCTCTCTCTCTCTCTCTCTCTCTCTCTCTCTATATATATATATATATATATATATATATATATATATATATATATATATTTCGCTGAAGTTTTACTGCAGAAGTATTGGAACTTAGGTAGAAAATAAACGATATATATATATATATATATATATATATATATATATATATATATATATAGATAGATAGATAGATAGATAGAGAGATAGATAGATCCAAAGACTAAAATCAACAGAATAGTGGTAAGGAAAAAGATAATTTGGTAATGAAAGAAGATAGATAAATAGATGGATTTGAACAGAGAGAGAGAGAGAGAGAGAGAGAGAGAGAGAGAGAGAGAGAGACAGAGAGAGACAGAGAGAGACAGAGAGAGAGAGAGAGAGAGAGAGAGAGAGAGAGAGAGAGAGAGAGAGAGAGAGAGAGAGAGACAAACAGACATGAACTGATGACAGATTGATATAAAAAGACTGAGACACACACACACACACTCACTCACACACACACACACACACACACACACACACATATATATATATATATATATATATATATATATATATAGAGAGAGAGAGAGAGAGATAGGTAGATAGATAGATCGATAGACAAGAGACTTGAACTGATCGATAGATAGTGATGAAAAGACTGAGGTATATAGATATAAATAGACTGAGATAGATAGGTAGGTAGGTAGATAGATAGATAGATAGATAGATAGATAGATAGATAATTTGAATCCGCAATTAAAAGCAGATAAAAATTCAGATCTCTATTAACAATAAAGGCGGTGACAGAAAATCTAAACTCTTAATTGTTTGGGTAGTTAATCTCTTTTATGCTCCAGCAGGTGTCGCCACTGACTGTCCCAATGTCAACCACTTCATATTTTCCTACCTTTTTTTTATATATCTTGCTTGTCAATAAGTTTCGCTTTCCCAACATATCAACCGATTATAAAAACTTCCCCCCCTTCCCAACCAATCCTTATTTTCACGCATTTTGGTAATAAAATATTATTTGTACAAGACGTCGGGTCAATATCAGGAATCCCCCCCCCACACACACACACCCATTTGGTTTAACTTGAAAGTGAGACCCGTCCGCATTTTTTGATTGAACGATAGATAACATTCGTCTGAATTTTTGAGATGAGTATTATTTGCATTATTCGGATTTTTCGGACTGTCGTCGTAATCTTTATTGTTTTATGCACAATGTTTCGGCCGATGTGCCTCCAACCTTTTTCAGATGTTTCTTGTCAAACTCGGAAACCTTCCTGTTGAACTCGGGAGCCTTGCTGTCGTAATCGGGAGCCTTCACTGTACTCGCAACTGAACCCTTTATTCAATCCACTGAGCATTCTACCCTAGTGGATTGAATAAAGGGTTCGGTTCGAAGTTCCGTGAAGACTCTCGATTACGGCATATAGGCTGGCGCGTTTGGCAAGAAGGCACCAGATTTCGAAGAGAAGATTCCAGAGAAGATTCCCCAGAAGAAGGCCGAAGGGCACATCGGCTGAAGTGTTGTGTATATAACAATAAGCGAAAGACATTAAGTAGGCTTTGCTTAGTTTGGCACACTGGACTCACTTTGTTTATGGTCACCCATCTATGTACCGAATTAGCCCATGCTGCTTAACTTCGGTGATCTGGTGGGAAGCGGTGATGTAATTTACTCAAATTATATCACAACTAAACAAATTTTAGTAAATAACATATGCGAGGATAACCCCTAAATTGAGGTCTCCAAAATATTTAGAAATCACAGAAACGTTTATTGTTTATTGTCAATAATGTTTTAGATTTTAAAGTTTCAACATATATCTACTTTTCTATATAATCTCCATTTCTGTCGATGCATTTTTATGTGTTGTGTCAGTTTTTGTATTCTGCTGTCATATCAGCTCGCTGCTATGTTGTTGAAGAAGCGTTGAATAACGTCGACGTTGCAAGCTCCCTACATCAATTGCGGACGTTTTTGACATGCATTCACGACTCGCCATACATTTCCGTTAATTAGTGATTAATTAAAAAAAAAACTTTAAAAATCTTTTGCGTTCAAAAACCGAATAACTGCGCGAAATTTACACTTTGCGGTAGTGTCAATCCGGAGCTTATCAGAAACAACTGCCTGCTGCATAATCTATGTGGCTGCATAGCTTATTGGCAATACCCTGTAAGAGAATTATAATGGTCCAGTGTTTTCATATCACGGAATGGAAAATTGGACAGTTAGAATCTTGCAAGTTACGTGAGATTTAGTTAGTCAGTTTACAGCCAGACTTCAAGTGGGACAGATGTGTCCTACTTCGGTTTGACTCCACGTGTTGAGTTAGTAAACAGGCAAATAAAACCTTTGATCAAAGCCATAAGTCTTGTTGATTAGTTATTACATGACTTAAAAGATGTCCTTAAAAGAAGCCACAAGTTAGAGAGAAGTAAATAGAAACCAGACTAGACATTCACATCATGGCCGAACGGAAGAAGATAGAATGAAGAACAAGCAAGTAAGTCATCTATCTGTCTATCTCTGTCTATTTTTCTATCACTGCCAAGACTGACGAGGTGTATGCAGGGGCAGGCACAGGCAAGGCACATGCTCAACAAACACAATAGTGTTTTCAATAACAGCACGAACATTTTGTTGCATACCTCTTTCTTTACTTCTATTCTTCTATTCTTCTTCTGACGTCTTTTCTATCTTACGTCTTCTTCTAGCGTCTGGACTTCGTCTTCGTGATAGGTCGCACTTAACTCATTTTCTTCTTCTAGATCAGTCTTGTTACCAAGACATTCACCAACCACAAAACCGTGTTATTTTCTTAAGCTTTTATTTACTTAATTAAACATTTCATGTAACTAAACATAGCGCGCGTATGCAGGTGAGTTCCAGTTAAGGCAGTACATCTTCTCTGTCTGAAGTCTAAACTGAAACTAAAGACCCAACCAGGTCCCACGTGACTTCACGTATTTCGCGGGCTTCCTGTAATATTCCATGGAAAGTCCCGCCTGTGATATGAAAATAAATTTAGAAATACAGGGGATGACAATAATCTTATGCAACCGCATAGATTATGCAACAATTTTCCCGAATTCACTTTTGGGATTACCCTTACACTGAAACACAGACTTAAAAGACAATAACTTACTTTGCAATGTCATAAATAAAGTTTAGTGTTAATCAAGATTCAGGTTTATTACAGAACCTGCGCTTAGTAAGTAATCACCCATCTATGTAGCGAACAGGTTCATCGCTGCTTAACTACATGTTCTCTTGAGAACCGTTGATAGAATTTACATTTTCTTAGTCTTGGACAAAGGCCAAACCTAAGGTTGCTTACATATATATATTTACCAACCCCCCGCACGAGCAGGATGCGACACAAAGTCAATTTCTTAAGCGGAGTTTAACAGGTTTGAATTCGGAGTTTTCCTTCTCCTAGACCGGTTGCCTAACCAAGGTTAAAGAGCCCGGTCTGTCCTAATATTTACCCATAGCTGGAGGGAGAGTAGGATTCATACCTTTCCCAAGGGTATTAGCGCTAAGTGAAATGCAATTACCACGTCCAGGATTTGAACTCGGGGCGACGTGTGCATTTCCCATGACTTTAACCATTACACCACGCACTTCCTACATATAAGGGTGGGCTGAAAAAGTTCATAGGCTGAAAAGTTCATATGATATCATATCTACTGTTGATGTTTTTTTTTTACTTATACAAGCACTGCAACACTGCTGGAAGAAGGTGATATACGACAAGGGGGTTATGTTGACAGATAAATCTCATTTAATCACATTGTATCTTGGTCAGCCTAGGAACTATATCTGCTTTTGTTGTGTCAGTATTTAATCAGGATGGGTTGAGTCGAATTCATTAAAAGACAGGGTTTCATGGGAATAGGAAGTAGGCAAGTGATCCCCAAAACCCCACAGGCATACACTCTTGTTTGCTGCAGATTTTCCAGCAGACACAGGGACGAGAGGACCAAACGTAAGCGCCAATTTCCGGTGTCGTCACCTCTTGGAATTTTCATCTGAACTTCTCTGGCCAGGTTGTCTAATGGTTATCGCCGTAAAAAATGGACACGAGTTCAAATCCTGGACGAGGTTAGTTGCATTTCACATAACGCTAATATCGATAGGTATGAATCCAACTACTGGGCTCTTTATACTTGGTATGACTACGGATCTAGAAGAAGGAAAACTCAGAATACAAAACTTTTAAATTTTACTAAAAATCTACCTTGTGTTCCATCCTGAGGGGTTAGGTAAATATATAAGGATTTACGAGCCTGATGTAAAATAAATCGCTTGGTCCCGGGGGGGGGCATCCCCTAGGCATCACCTGCCCCTCATCTAAAAGTTGCAGGACAAGTTTATTGCCCGGTGCATGAGACGCACAAAAAGGGGACTGCCGACGGGACTACGTTGTTTTTTAACAGGTCATTGGATGGGCTTCGGTTTGTGCCTGGCCCCCACGTGTTATTTCGTTCTGGTGGTAGGGATAGGAAAAAATAAATAACGATTATAACAGTGAAATGCTAATTAGAATTCTTGATCATTTATTCTTAAACAGAAGCTTTGATAAATCGCTGTCTCAATAAGACTCCACCGAATTCAAGGGTTGTTTAGTATTCGTTGAAATTTATTGGAATAGTCGTTTTTGTTTTTGTTTTTTTGTATCTATACCAATGGTTCCCAAACTTTTTTCAGGCTATTGTCTCCTTGGCTTCTTAATGAATTCCTAGCGTTCCTTCATACAGACATACGAACACACAAATGTTTCAAATTAAAAACAACGACATTTGGTAACTGGTCTGCCACTGTAAATGTTGTATAAAGGCATCAAGCAAAAGTTCAGACTTTTGATTCTGATTTCAGACTACGTAACAAAACTATGCATTCGTTTATAATTCTTATGCCAGTTTTATTCTGTCTAAACTGCATACGTGTTCCTTTACCTTAGTATTTATGACACATATTTTGTCATTTAGATTTTGTAAAAAACAAGATATTTATTAATTCATTAACTACTCCAACCCCACCATTACCTCTTTTTGCCTCACCGCCACTTTTTGCCTCACCGCTCCCTAGATCTTTCCACCGCCCGCCCCCAGGGGGCGATACCACCCATTTTGGAACCCACTGATCTATACGCAAATTTAATTTAAACACAGACACTTTAATAATGTGAAAATGACAATCAAAGTTTCCTCGCAGTGTTGGCAAGATTATATTCTGCGTTTTTGTTGAATAGGTTCCACGAAATGATCTAATCAAAGTATTGAGTTACATTTTAGCATTTTAAAAGCATTAATTTTTATGCTCTTGTCCAACATGTTGGGTATAAATAAAAGGCAAAAACGTGTCATGACGAATGGTGATTTTGAAATAATGCCCTTTCCCGAACGAACACGTCTGGTGGACAATTCTTTATGGTCTCTTGTTCATCTACTTTATTTCGGGCTATGAAGTAGAGACACGGATTTTAAAAGGTGACGAGGTGTCGACTATTTGGGGGTCTGAGGAGTTTGGGGAAATATACACGACCTCCCTCCATAGTGATCTTTCTTGTTCACCCTCTCTTTCTTTTCTTTGTCTTTTTCTGAAATTATAGTTTTATGGTGCTCTCTCTCTCTCTCTCTCCTTCTCTCTCTCATTCTCCCTCTCTCTCTTTCCCCCTCTTTCTCTCTCCTAGTCATTCACTTTTTTACTTTCTCTGCCTTTCTCTTTTCTTCTACTCCTTCTTTTTCTTTCTTTCTTTCTTTTTCTTCTCTTTCTTTCTTTTCTATACTTCTTTTATTTATTCCCATGTTTACAGCTTTCTTTTCTTCTTTTTCTTATATTCGTATCAATTCATATCCATATTTCTCCGTTTTTTCTTTTTTCGTTTAAGACTTTCTTTTTTCCATTTTTCTTTCTTTCTTTTTCTCCACTTTTATTCTTTTAATTATTATTGTTGTTTTTCTTTTCTTCTTTTTTTCTTCCTTTTTTTTCAATATTTGTACAGTTTCTATTTTTTTCGTTTAAGCCTTTCTTTCTTTCTTTCTTTCTTTCTTTCTTTCTTTCTCCATACCTTTCTTTTCTTTCTTTCTTCCTTTCTTTCCTTTCTTTCTTTCTTTCTCCATACCTTCTTTCTTTCTTTTCTTTCTTTCCTTTCTCCATACCTTCTTTCTTTCTTTCCTTTCTTTCTTTCTTACCTTTCTTTCTTTCTTTCTTTCTTCTTTTTTCTAAGGTCATATCTCTATCCCTCTCTCTCTTTGTATCACTCTTTAATAATTGACCAAAATAGAAATTCACTGGAGGTAAAAAATAGGATCGACGTTATTAATTCAAATTTGATTTGAGGATCAGACGCACGCATACATATACATATACTCTCATACATATACATACATACACATATACGCTTAGAGATAGATAGATAGATAGATAGATAGAGAGAGAGAGAGAGAGAGAGAGAGAGAGAGAGAGAAAGAGAGAGAGAGCGAGAGAGATACACACCACACACACACACACACACACACACACACACACATATATATATATATATATATATATATATATATTATATACAAAACTAACACAGAACAAAGAGTAGGCATTCCCTTACAATATTCTGAATAACTAATCAGGTTCTAAATTTAATATCCCAAATTTGAATGTGTGGCGACATTAGCAAAGTCTTTTGTCGCCGTCTTTATTCAGTAATTTGTGTTTGTTGTGAAAGAGCAAAAACTGGAAGTTTTCCTCTCGGCATAAATTTTATCATCAGAATTTGCTTTTGCGTACCTGGCCATTTAATCTTAGCAAAAGTACCGACCTTATATCTAATATACCAATGATGTTGTAAAGAGACAATCAGAATTGTCTTCCCTTGGATTGTAGGCGTGACTTCCCACGTCACGTGTCCGTTGAACCTTCTTTTTTTTATCTCCCTTCTTCTAAGACACAACACTTACCTGTTTTTTCGGTCCTCGCTCGTTGAGTGAAAGGGACATATATCTCAGCTCTGGTCGTAGAGCATAATAGAGACAATTAATCTCAAGCTTTCTCACCATTTATTACACCTCATCATGGAATACACTGTAAGTTCTTTTATAACTAATTACACTTTGTTTGTTCAGGGAATATATTGAATACTTGTTTATATTCTGTTATTTGTTATTACATGTGCATTGTTTATAGCAGTTGTCTGTCCCTCCATACCGAATATAAATAGATACACTAATGTCTTATAAGGACTTACTGTGGGCACCTCATTTGGTGTAATGGTTAGCAAGCTAGATTAGCAGACCATTGTTAGTGATTTCGATTCTCACTGGGCGCCCCATACTCCTGGCCTTGTGCCATATCTAAGTTAAGCTTAGTAAATAACTATAAGGATTTACTGTTGGTTTCAAACTAATAGCTACTAATTCTTATAATATTTAGAGAAGTAGATGCTGTTCTCATACCTTCTATTGTCAGTGTGCCATCCAGTTTAAAAGACAAAAACAAAATAGTTTTCTTATACTATCAGACACCATAAAACTATAATTTCAGCAACAGAAAAGCCTTATATATCACGTCTGCGCATAAAATCAAATGCCTTGTAGAAATCTTCAAACAAGAGTGTTGCCTCGAGATTTTTTGCACGTATTCTTTCAATGATTCAACGTGCTGTTTTGAACAAATCCTAGAAGCAAAATCCTACAAAAAAACATCTCATAAGCCATCTAAGCAAGACAAACAAAGAAAACGGGACACTGCGGGAGACGTAAGATCAATGTTCTTTGAGTTTCTACACGTTGATAAACTAGCAAAAACTTCATCAGCTCAGCGTGGATACTGAATGCCGTTTGGAAGATTTACCAAAAGGGATGGCTGATAGGGGTGTTTGTCGAGAGAGTGTCAAGGTATTCCGTTCTATGAGCACTATTTGATGATGATGAATGTTGATATACCACGTTGTCAAAGAGACATTCCCAGTTTAAAGGGCAATTCACTTTGACACGACAGTTACGACAAGTATTGCCATTTCTGTTGGCATTTAAGATTTGAACATTGTGGGCTGCAATACTCTTGAACAGATTTTTTGAACAAAAATAGTGTACCTTTAAAGGAATTTCTGTTGAACATTTTCTTTAGGGGATTAAACTACTTGAAGAGGGGTCTATAAAAATCCTTGTCAGTATTTGTCTCTCTTCTCTCTCTCTCTCTCTCTCTATATATATATATATATATATATATATATATATATATATATATATATACCATACCCTGCGCATGAGTAGGATGTAACACGTGAGTTTAACTGGTTTGAATTCACAGTTTCCTTCTCCTAGACTGGTTGCCTAACCTAGTTTAAAGAGCCCAATATGCCCTACTATTTACCTATAACTGGTAGGAGAATAGTTGGATGCATACCTTTTCCAAGAGTATCAGCTCTATGTGAAATGCAAACAGTCTCGTCCAGGATTTGAACTCGTGTCGCTGAGTCCATTTCCTTTGACGATAATCAATACAACAGGCACCAGCTACAGTATTCGGGATATAAGATTGGATATACAACTCTGCCAGTTTTATTTTTTGTCAATTCTTTTGTAGAATATAATCTTCATAAAAAAAAGAACGGGGGCCCTATATTTTGTTTATATAGTCTTAACTCTGATACAAAAATGCTGTAGAGAAAGGGTTACTAAGTCAAAAGAGAAAGCAGTTGTGGGTGGTGATGATGATGATGATAATGGTGATGATGATGATGGTTAAAGCCCTGCTATACTATATTCAACGATAGGACCGGTTTAGCTCACTCGACAGAGCGTCCGCCTTGGAACAACAAGGTTCCTGGTTCGATACCGGCCCACGCCAACTCAACGTATGAGCAGCACGGGGATCTGTGCTGAAAAGTAAGGAATTGATGGTAGATATGCCGCTCCACCTCCGACGCCAAAACAATCGCATTGGTCTAGCGCAAGTGAAAATGGATAGACTCCTTCGCTGTTTGACTAAAACAGACTTTAGGCCACCTCGACGACTTACTTATGGCTGGCTTAATTGTGTTTTTAATTATTTTTTTACAAAAAGTGCAGATTCATATATGGAGATTCTTCACTTAAAGTTATTAGAAGTATTGTCATTTACAAAGTTTAGCTTAGTTTAGCAGACTGCCATGAATAATCGGGCACCCAGTGAGAATCAAGTCAATCAACAATTGTCTTCTAGCTTAGCTGTCTAGCCATCACACCACACGAAACAACAATTTAAAAAAAAAAAACTCGGCAGACCTTACATTTGAGAGGCCCCCAGTGCGCATCTAACTTACTCCTATGTAGTGATATATTTGTGAGACGAGTTTAATAACCACGACAATGTGCCCCAAGGGAGCAGCGGGTTAGATTTATTCGGATTTTTACACAAATGCAAAAAAAAAAAAAACAAAAAAAAACAAAACAATTTCACTCTGCTGTTTTGTGGAGGGCAGGGGCTCCCCTATCGTATCCCCCCCTCCCTTGAAAGATACGCCCAGCATAAAAGTTACTGGAGAGAATATGTCAGCTGATTCTGATATTGTCGAAAAGTTCCCAGAAGAACGAGAAAAATCATTACAGAAGGTGGTTGTTCCTATAAACAGGACGAAAGAGAGAGAGAGAGAGAGAGAGAGAGAGAGAGAGAGAGAGAGAGAGAGAGAGAGAGAGTTTCGTGGAGGGGGTTGAGGATAGGCAGTGAGGTTGTTTTTTCGTGGAGGGGGCGATTCCAAATATTTGCTTCTTGTTTTTATATGGAAGATTTAAGCAAATCAACCTCTCAGTTTTGTTTTCCTCAAATAAATTGAAATTTTGACAGAGTTAAACACAAACTTATACAAATAAACAACTTTAGTAATTATTTTCATTCAGTTCCTCCGGGATATTTTCCGGGTTTTCAGTAGGGCCGGGCAAACCCAGCAGAAGAGTCGGGTCAGATGCAAAACGTAGAGCTCCTTTTTTTCAAACCACACACACACACACACACACACACAACACACATACACACACTTATTTATATATATACACGCACACACATATATACCTATTGGCGGCGGGTGGCGTAATGGTTAGAGTGTTAGGAAATGGACTTGTCGACCCGATTTCAATACCTGGACGAGAGTGTTTGCATTTCACTTAGCGCTAATACTCTCGGGAAAGATATGCAAATAACTACTCTCCCACCAGCTATGATTAACCATGGCCTGGTAACCAGTCTAGGAGAAGGAAAACTCTGAGTTCCAACCTGTAAAACTCCGCTTAAGAAATTGAGCTTGTGTCACACCTAGCTCGTGCGGAGGGATTAGTGTATATATATATATATATATATATATATATATATATATATATATTATCACATATAGTATTTTTAAAATCAGTATTCAAGTGAATAGAATAAGATGTGAAGTGATGTGTTCAAATGTTACGTCCTGTCATCCACTCAAATGAATAATGGACTACTCCGTTTTCATTGTGAGAGGAGGAGAAAAAAACGGACCACACTGAGGGAAAAGAGATCAAATACTAAGAAAGAAAGAAAGAAAGAAAGAAAGAAAGATGGAAAGAAAAAAGAAACAAACGAAAGGTGGAAATAGCCATAATACTATACATAAGACACGATGAAAAAAAAGAAGGAAATATAAGAAATAAGAGATAGATAGATAGATAGATATAACTAGACTGAGATAGGTAGATATAAGCAGAGATTAACAGACAGACGGACAGACAAACAGACAAACACATAGATAGATATGAATAGACTGGTGTTCATAGCACGGATTTCCGTGACTCTCTCTCTCTCTCTCTCTCTCTCTCTCTCTCTCTCTCTCTCTATATATATATATATATATATATATATAATATATATATATATATATATATATATCTTTCTCACTCTCTGCCTTGCCCTTTGTCCCTATCGGCCAGTCCTCTTGACAAGTCTTATACACGATATCTAGTGTCTGTACAGAATTTATGAATGTAAATTTTTGTTGGTCGTCCAACTTTTTTGTGTCCATGTGTGATAAAGCAAAGGGGAGCGTCATTTATGAGTTCGTCTCTACTTCTCCAGGATTCCCAGAATGTCTTATTTGTCTGGATGGTTTATGAAAAGGGATATATGTGGCTGTATAGCTACTGCTGCTGCTACTTTATGGAGTGCCACTTCTGAAATGTGTTCAAAACATCCACGAAAATGATACAGTATTAAATAATCTACAACAAAAATTTTGAAGTTCATTTAATCTAAAGAATTCATAGATTTTTCTTTGTAAATTTCTTTGTAAATTTATGCATCAAAAATAGGAAAAAGAAAAGTTGAATTCTAACCAGCACTTGTTGGCTAGTCAAATTTATTGGGTTATCAAAAAACAACATTTATCAAGATAGATTGCTCTTTCTCGAATTGTGTTTCTTGCAAAAGTATCCACTCATATCTGTTTTATTATTAGCGCCTGTCATATCATTTAAAATTGACATAGATCACTAAGTAGGACTGAACCTAATCTAGTAGCGACAACACCAAGAGGAGATTTAAGAGGTTTGAATTCAGAGTTTTCCTTCTCCTAGACTGGTTGCCCAACCAAGGTTAAAAAGCCCAGTCTGTCCTACTATTTACTCATAGCTGGGGGTGTGTGAGAATAGTTGAATTCATACTTTTCCCACGGGTATTAGCGCTATGTGAACAGTGGCTGCGTCCAGGATTTGAACTTGGGTCGACGAGTACATTTCACAAGACTCTAACCAGTACACCACCTCGATTCCCGCTTATATTTTCGTATCTCTGACATTCAGTTCAGAATATTTGAGAGAATATATGTATATGTTTCTTCAACCTTCTCCTTCTCGTGTATTGGTCGTCTTTTATTTCTCTATTCAATTCGCTGCACACCCTTCTTTCATTCTTTCTTTGTTTCTCTCTCTCTCTCTCTCTCTCTCTCTCTCTCTCACACACACACTATCTATCTATCTATCTATATCAGTCTATTCCCATCTATCTCAAACTATTGACATCTCTGTCTGTCTCTCTATCTTGGGCTAGACGGGCGGTCGGAGAGGCCCCCTCCGATCAATTGGCTGGTCACGTCAAGCCCTAGCACCTATAGGATTTTCCCAACCCTATTGCCCTTATGGAAATCCCCAACCCCTTTTTATCATATGGGTGCTAGAAGGTGGTGACTGATATGATAAAATAAAAAGCTTTGAAAAAACAAACACAATCAAGTTTTGTATTCGTTAAAAACTAACAACAAACGCAAGTACAGAAATAAACCAAGATCCCAAGTGGTTTCAGAGCCGGAGAATAGAGAGAATTCCAGCCCAATAGCAACATCCCAGATGCTCAGATATCCAGTAATACCTGGGATAAATCATCAAATAAAATGAGTGTGCCTATGTAATTTACGGCTAATTTGGTACCGTGACATAATGACAGAACCATCCTTAGAAGCATAAAATAACGAATTTCCCTTCTGGTATGAGAGGTAAGAGCTTGCATTCCATTCCACATCCTTTACACAGAGTTAGAAAGACACGAGGAAACGAATATATCAGCATCATCAACATCAAGCTATGCAACATATACTCTTTAAATTGGACCCACAATAATGTAACATGATCACTTCTACCGATGAGTAACAATTACTCTTACATACTAACGTGTATCAAGTTAATCGTAGGACTTGTAGTCTATTTTGTTAATATAAATTGACTTCATTAAAAACAAAATGATTCCACCCACAAACAGCTTGTCAGGATGTGCAGGAAAAACGTAAAAATGTCCTGGGAATGACGTTAAACTGATGTTGACGTTCCAGTTTTGGAGGTTTGGGGAATGTGGAGCACCCCTTCATCACCATCGCTCCCTGGTTAACTCTGACACGGAGTGGTAGTACCTGTTAGGGTTCCATCTATGGGTTAAATAGAAAAATGTATTTATAAAAAAATTGTATTATCCATTAAGAATTGATTTATTTCAAAACTTTATCGGAATTAAATGACACACTGAGGTTGATGTGCCGTAAAACCAGACCAAACCAAACCAAACTGTTGAACAAATATTTTTACGTTTTTCCTGCACATCCTGTTTGTTTTTTCAGAGCTTTTTATTTTATCATCTGCCTCCAGCCAACTCTCTCTGCCTGTCTCCTTAGCCAGACTCCCAGCTTTTTCTCTATCTCATTAGCTCTTCGCACTGTTGTCTCTGCTCGACCAATCAAAAGCCAAGGTCAGTGACTTCAATATAATTACTCACACGTTGAACTATCATTTTTTCCATTATCAAAATCTCTCCTAGCACTCGACCAAACATTGTTTTGGAGTTTGAGGCGGAACCCAACACCTATCATCAGTTACCCACTTTACCGCACAGAACCCTATGCTACTCATATGCTGAGTTGGCGAGGGCCAGTATCGAACCCGGAACCCTGTGGTTCCTAGTCGGATGCTCTACCGATGCTGAGACTATTTACTATTCATTTTAATCTCTTGGTTAATTTTGTAGTCCTGTATAATTCCTTTTTTTTTTGGTTTACGCATTTTTACTTACGAAAACTTTTCTAGATATCTATATCTACTTTGTGTATCTATAGATACAAAAGACCACATAAGGTTTGTTTTTATCTGAGTAGGTGCCATGACACCTCGGGGTGGTGCGGTATGAGACACAGAGCCTATACTTCAACGGTCAGATTATATATATATATATATATATATATATATATATATATATATATATATATATATCAGTCGTAAACCCTGCTAAGATTTCATGAGAGGGTTTTCATTGCCATTTTTATAGTGACTTCCTTTATCTTTTGCTACCTGTCATTTAAATCTCGTTGGTAACAACCCCCTTCCCCCTCGACCGACCAAGACAGCGATGACGGGGGGGGGGAGTGCGATGGGGTGGCCTATCAGGTGTCTTTAATGAACTTTCAGTTTTACCGCGCCGTCGACTGGCTGGTCAAATCGGCCAGTCCGGCGCCAATAAATCAAAACGAAGAAAGAAGTTTTCAACATCATTTTATGACCAAGCTGAGGATTTTCACACCGTGTGGTTTATCATTATTTGGACGACACGAGGATTCCAATCAGATTCACGCACCGACCTGAGATTAGAAAGCGCACACACACATAACACACGTGTACACACATACTCTCTCACACATACACACACACACACGCTCTTACTTATATATACTCATACATATATATCTATAATCCATATAGATATATATTAATATATATACCAATTTATATACATACGTATACATACACATACACGCACACATACACGCACAGACACATACACTGTTATTTATATATACTCATACGTATCTACCTATAATCATATATAGATATTATATGCAAATATATTCCAATTTATTTATATACGTATACACACACATGCACTCATTCTTATTTATATATACACACACAGAGACAGACAGACAGACAGACACACACACACACACACACACACACACACACATATATATATATATATATACTTATAATCGCATATAGGTATTATATGCATATAGTTATTTACTAAGCGTAGCTTAGATGCGGCACAAGGCCAGAAGAATGGGGCACCCAGTAAGAATCGAACTCACTAACGATGGTCTACTAATCTAGTTTACTAACCATTACACCACATGAGGTGCATATATATACCAATTTATATACATACATATACACAAAGACGCGCGCGCACTAATACACTCACTCTTATTTATATATACACGCATATATATATATATATATATATATATATATATATATAATCCCTTATAGATACTATATACATATATATTCCAATTTATATACATATAGATATTATATGTATATATATATATATATATATATATATGTGTGTGTGTGTGTGTGTGTGTGTGTGTGTGTGAGTAATGTATCCAAATGACTGGTAGTAAGAGATGATTCTATTTGGGATCTTCAAAATCTCACTGTATAATCATTGCATGTATTAGTAGGTTCAAATGCAAGGATTTTTATGAATCCCTAAAGAGAGCTCAATGTATAATAATCTATTGTTGAATTGGACTGGAATACCCAGATGAGTCCTGGAGACCCGAGGAGACTTGTGGTAACTTAAACCTTAGTGAAAGACCATCAGCTAACGCTGGTGTGGAAAACAACAACAACAACAACAATAATAATAATAATAATAATAATAATAATAATAACAACAAGCAGGACCTGTGGATATATCACAGTATGATAATTCAATTATACAACCTTTGATATGTTTACTTTAAACTCATTGCAAATTGTTCAATATGTAAAATTATAATAATCTTGATTCTCACTCTTTTTTTCTTTCCTTCTTTTCCTTTTTTTCATTATGTTCAATTGAAACAGATTAGCGTTATCGCTTTCGTGCGTTCACAGCCTCTTTCTATCTTCCCTCTACTCTCTTTCTTTTTTTCTTTCTTTCTTCTTTCTTTCTTTCTTATTATATTTTTTTCAGCGTAGCATGTCCTTTTTCATCCTTTTCTTTCTTTATAATCAAAACGGAATGGTCCATTATTTAGCTGAGGTGACGTCCCCCATGAAGAAATAAGAATTCAGCGGATAAGCAATACCAGATAATCAGGTTTTACATTTTTGAATTTCATCTTGGTCGATTTGGACGGTCTCATTTTTAACCAGAGGGTGTTGCAAGACGATAGTACCTGTTATAATCCCAGATGGGATGCTAACAAGTACTATCACTTCGGTTCAGAGTTGACCTGGGAGTAATGACAATGAAGCGTTACTCCACAGAATTAGAGGATCACCATTAGACGCAGTTTAGTGCCATACTCATGACCCCCCCTCTTTTTGGGGTGGGTGGGGCTTGTCTAGACATATTCTAAGCCTCACCGACGGAGCGGATATTTATTTTAGCAATCTCGTTTGTGTCTCGTTTGTATAATCATCTTCTCGGCTTTTGACTTTGATACAAAGTAGACAAGAGTTATGAGGCATAATATATTTGACGCTGTTGTTGGTCCGTGTGTATTTCGGCGTGGGGTATGTATATAATTATGGGCACCCGCTGGGTGGGAAGGGGGGGTAATGCGCAAAGTGATGTGTGTGTGGTTGGTGGGAGAAGGCAAACATTGTTGAAGACGTTAATCTTGGCGTTTGTATCAGCGGCCAATTTATAAATTTATTAAAGAAATCCAAACAGTAAAAAAAAAATATATGAATTGACTTTTAAAGGAACGACAGTTATGAATGATCCGTCCCAAACCCTCTTTTCAGGGCTGAAATGGCCGCCTGCAAGGAAATTTAGAAATGGTCTCCCTAGGTGTGAAGTCGTCGGCGTGGCCTAAAATCGGTATCAGCCAGACAGCGAGGAGTCTATTCCCTTTTACTAGCGCTAGACCAAGGAGATTGCTTTTTAGCGTCTGAGACGGAGCGCCGCACCTACCATCATCTCCTCACTTTATCTCACTGATCACTGTGCTATTCATACGCTGAGTTGGCGAGGGTCGGTATTGAACCAGTAACCTTGAGGTTCCCAGCCGAAATGTTTTTTTTTTTAATTTAATTATTTATTCATTTATTTGGGACACAAACTTTCAAATCTTAGTATCGGTTTAGCTCAGTTGGTAGATCATTCACCTAGGATCCACAAGGTTCCGGGTTCGATACCGGCCTTCACCAACAGCGCAGGAAAAACACAGCTTTGATCTGTGCGGTAAAGTGGGGAGCTGATACAACCGCCCCTGGTCCAGCGTTAGTGAAAAGGGGATAGACTCACTCGCTGTCCGGCTCATATTGACAATAGGCCACTCCACCGACGTTACTTTTATTCACTTGATACCATATAACTGTGTAAATTGTGGAGGTGTGTGGTGTAATGGTTACCGTCGTAAGAAACGGCGAGACGAGTTCAAATCCTGGACGAGGCTGTTTGCATTTCACATAGCGCTAATACCCTTGGGAAAGGTATGAATCAGACTATTCACCCTCCGGCTATGGATAAATTGTAGGTCAGACTGGTCACGTTAACCTTGGTTGGAGAAGGAAAACTCTGAATTAATCTCCGCTTAAAAAATTGACCTTGTGTCACACGCTGCTTCGTGTGGAGGTCGGTAAATATGTAACATACAATTGTGATAGTCTTTTTGGCACAATTAAAAATTGAAAAAAAAAGTTATTTACCATCCCCTTCACCCTACTATTTACCCATAGCTGGATGGAAAATGGTAGAATCCTTACCTTCCTAAGAGTATTAATGTAACAGGAAATGCAAACTATCTAGGATTTGGACTCGTTTCGCCGAGTCGATTCACGATGATAACCATTACACCACGCGCTTTCATATATAACAATTATATGTTAAACTAAAACAGTTCTCATCATTAATGACAGGATGGGTCTGTTCAGTTCGATAAGGGCTCAGGGGGTGGGGGTCAAATTTTAAGTACCGGACCTGTTTAGCGAAATGGAAAAAAAATGTTACATTTTAAAAAGTACCTGGTATCTTAAAATGAGGTAACCAAGCGATTATCCGTGTTCCGTCATTAAACCATTGTAATTATTTTGAACAATAACAAAATAAATAGAATTATTTTAATCTATATATTAATTAATACACTTGTTCCTAAATCTTCCGTCCGTTATCATCCTGCAACATCCCTCTGGTAAAAAATGAGATCGCCCAAATTGGTCAAGATGCAAATGTGAATACCGACTATCTGGTGTCGCATAAGCGCAGATTTATTATTTGTCCCATTTTATTTCACCCAATTTAAAAAATGAAACATTCCAAATGTTCTTGCGTCGCTTAAATATCCAATGTAAATTTAAAGGAATAGAAACAAAAATAAGTTATATATTTGTTTTATTTATAATATTGACATTGTGAATTACGGAATATATTTTAATAATTTCCAGCTCAACTTAGATATTTTCCTAGTCGTATTTTTTCACTTTTTGTCGGCAAATTAATGTAGATATTTTACAACCTTCCTTTTGAGAAAGAGTGAGAGAAAGTTAAATCAAGATTAATATACTTTTTACATATTGAACTATTTTACAAATAGCTCTTAAGTAAACATATCAAACGTTTTAGTTATATTTTTCATACTGTGGTATATCCACAGGACCTGCTAGTTAGTTATTATTCTGATAACTTCAGTGCAATCTATTACATTTCCATTTGCCAAAGTTGAATGAATCTAATGCTAAAATGACTCGATTGAGTTAATATAAAAAATAACACGATGATATGAATTCAAAAAATAGTTCAAATGATTTATAATAAATCATTTTAATTTATTATCTAGATATATAAATAATTTATTTATCTTATATGTACATCTCGATAATAAATGTTAGGCGGCGATGGAAGAGTTCTGTACTTAGATGGGCATCTATTAACAGCAGGTACTGTAAGCAGTCTGATGTATGGGTCCATGACAAAGCAAATTACGCAACTAACAAGTTAAGACAGCGATGTAAGTGTTCAGTATTTAGATGGGTGACCCCTTAACCGTAAGCAGTCTAAGGCCTAACTAAACAAACTTTAGTAAATAACAAGTTAAGGCATCGATTAGTCTGTTCAGTACTTAGATGGGTGACCACTTGGTAATAGGAAGTAACTTAAACAGCCGAATGTCTGTGTGTCAAAATTTGCAAAGCTTGATAGATAACAACACCATATATATACTTATACCTCAAAGGGTAACGTATATTAAACATAGGTACGTCGTTACAAACAAGTGAAACAATTTGTTAACATTACTTCCTATTAGACCTTCAGAGGGTTAACGTGGCAATTATGCAAGGCATTTCGCGATAGGGAAAATATAGAATCGATCTGAGCAATATCGGAGGTAAAAAAAGAAGAATCACCCATGGAATATTAAAATGGAAACACATTAGATAATAATAATAATAATAATAATAATAATAATAATAATAATAATAATAATAATGATTCGTTTTCTTTAAAGAAAACGCCAATGAATATATTTGAGAAGGCAATAAAATGTTCGTAATGATTCGTTTTTGTCGAACGCCATTAACAGTCAAAGTTCCTTTCGGCTATTTGTAAGAAAATGACTCAAGAAATTGGGGGTGGGGGGGGGCGCATATAGAAATAATCCTCACAGACATTACTTTCAATACTACCTCTTTTGGACAAATAAAGTCGGGAGTCTATAGATAAGGGCATTCCACTGTCCTGATTCTCGTCTGCTTTGAAACCGATATCGGCCATTTTGTTTAACCTCGTTTTCATTTGCCTTTCGTTTTCATTCTTTGCCGATCGCCACTTAAGATGATCAATCAATAGCGCAACGACTTTCATCTTTCGTTTTCATTTTCCTCCATTTGCTTCAATCTTCTCTATTCTTCAATGTCATTATGTAACGCCGCTGTGTCAGCCACGTTTAATCGGCAAATAAATTGGACGAAAATACCGTTGAGTATTTTAAGGTCATGACCCGACTTCTTTGATGTCAGTCTTCATTGACAATTCGCTCTTCTGTCGACTGTGTGAACAATAAACACTTGACGATCCATTATTCTAATTCGACACATTAACGCTCATTGGTCGCTGACATTCCCTTTATCGTCCGCCATATTGGCCGCCATATTGTCTTTAAACCGAAAGTAACGAGAATGTTTTTCTTCTTTTTTCCTTTCTTTCTTTCTTTTTTGATAGATTCTGATTTCGTTGAGTGTCAGCAAAGATGCTGGTTGCTTCGGTTAAAGAAAAGACGGAGAAAAGTTTCAAAGAGAAAAGATTTCTACGATAAAAATCTCCAGCAATAAAAAATGTTTTGTTATGTTTCTTTTCTTTTGTAAGAAACAGGAAAAGTACGAAAGGAATAACCAAGAACTTTTGTTTGAAAAATCAATGAATGATATTCTCCTTCCATTTTTTTTTTATCGGCATGTCAACCCATGTAGGTTATTTTATACTAAAAGATTGGGCTCGGTCGGTAGAGCGTTTGGCTAGAAACCACAAGGTTCCTAGTTCGATAACCGCCCTCGCCAACTCAGCGTATGAGTAGCACAGGCATCTAAGTAAGGAACTGATGGTAGGTGTGACGCTCCACCTCAGACGCTAAAAATAATCTCCTTGGTCTAGCGCTATTGAAAAGGGGATAGACTCCTTCGCTGCATGGCTGATACCGACATTAGGCTGCCCTGACGATTTTACTTACTTATACGTTTATATCTATATTTTTGTGTAGTTGTTTCTTAAATCTTCACGTTGTTATATGATATCAATTATTCCTATCTAATACAAATAATTTGCAAACAGATCTATTTGACTATAGAGGAGACTCTATCCCTTCGAGTAAGAGTGAACCTGGGAGTAATGGCAATAGAGGGGTACTCCACACTCCTAAAATATACAGAACTGGAGTTTTATAATCCTTTATAAAAATGATGCAAGAAAAAAATTATCCGTTTGATGTTTTGTCATTATAAAAAAAGATTAAATAATTTCATAATAAATTTTTCTTGCACGGAAAAAAATATTATTAATTGTTGTTTTTACAAATTAATACACAAGTTTTTTGTTAAGTGTTTGTTGAGCTGTATGTTTTTCATCGGTTAACTGTGCATTTATCTTTTCTATGTACTCCGATTTGCACATGGTGACTACGCCGATGCTTTTGTCGGTGAGGGTTATGATAATGTCCGGGTTTTTGTGTCAGTCCTACGAGGTTTGTACGTAACAACACTGCCCAACAGACATGTATGACTGACTAGGTGGATAGCCGCTTCTAGTATAATATAGATGATAATATATATATATATATATATATATATATATATATATATATATATATATACCAAACTTGTTGGTAAATCCTCGCGGTGAGAAAAAAAACCAGCAAATAGTTTGATTGTAAAAATATACTACCAAACATCAACCGGGGAGAAAAAAATTTTTGTAAAAAAGAAAAGACCAAGATAATCGTACCAACAAAAAATAATCTATTAGTACAATATTTTGGCCAAAAGAAAAAACAATTTATATGCATATATATATATAAGATATATATATTTATACAAAACCGCCAGGAGACTAAAGCTAATAAGTAAAAAGTGCTCAATACCTAAGTAGAGCAAATAATAAAGATAAATCTAATGAGTCAGACGAACCTACTAAAGTTTCGCTTAATGCTCTTCAGGGCTAAGATCTGACTCTTATCTGATTAAATTTATCTTTATATATATATATATATATATATTATATATATATATAATATTTGTGTGTGTGAGTGTGTGTGTGTATGTATATGTATGTGTGTGGTTGAAAATAGAGGAGAATGTGGATCTAACAACACAGCAATTAAATTGATATTTTGCCTCGGTATTTAGTAAGGTTTCCTCAGAATTTATTGGGAAGACAACTGCCTTTATAATGGAAAGATAATTTTTGGTGCGGGTAAGAGGGGGAGGGTTTCGTTGTAGAGAGGGGAAGTAAAAAAAGGAGGAATGGGTTTAATTTGTGGGTTATGGTACTTTTATGGGGCCAGTTTATTGCCTTTGAAGAAATTTGATAGTCAGGATGTAGGACAGTGTGTGATGACTACTGTCAGTGAAGGTTTGTGAACCTGGCAGATTGGAATATTTTTGTTTGAATATATTTTAGAGAATTTTTTAGAGAATTGTTTTTATCCGTTTACGATTTTGATTTTGTTCTCTTGAGCAAAGATTTGCAATAGCTGTAACTAGGTTGAAGAATCCTGGCCTCTGCTTCACCCCACTGCAGTTTGCAATGAGTGCCGCTCCGCATAGACGACGCAGGTTCTTATTATGTATGGGTTTGAGCAGCGATACGTGGCTGAAGTTGAATGTGTGATCGACGTTTGCTATGTGTATGAATAGGGCATTTTGGGTGTCATTTGTCCTTTTCCTCTATTCCAACCACATTCTTTCGTATTTATTGAATCCTTAACTCCGCATATATATATATATATATATATATATATATATAATATATATATATATATATATATATTCCTTTGTACGAACAGGATGTGACACAAGAACAATTTCTTTAGCGGAGTTTTCTCCCAAACAGCTGGCTAATCAAGGATAAAGAGCCTAGAGGGCGCTACTATTTATCCATAGCTGGGTGGATTCTACTTGGATGCACATCTCTCCCATGAGTATTAGCACTATGTGAAATGCAAATAGCCTCGTCAGGCCTAAGCAAAGCTTAGTAAATTAGAAGTTAAAGGAACGTAAAGTCTGTTCAGTCCTTAGATGTGTGCTGACTTAAGATCAGCGGGTATGACAAGCAATCTGAGCCCTGTGGCCCAGACAGAGATAAGCTTAGTAAATAAGTTAAGGCAGTGAGGAGCCTGTTCAGTACTTAACAGAACAAAACCACCGATTGTCGAGCAAAGATAGAGACCAATCCCTGCTCATGGGGAAGTGAGGGGGGTCTGGTATTGAAATCCCCGAAATCCCCGCTGAACCCAAGAACATCACTTGTGGCACATCCTTTTTGTAAGATTTTTTTTATTAACTCTATTTAAGAAATGATCATAACGGTATTTACCTAATCTCACTGGCAGGATGTGATACAAGGTCAAATTCCAAGGCACACCCAAGACTTAAATGCATAGCCGGATGTTCTCCACCTCAACAATATTCATAACGTTTAAAAATAAAATAAAAATAAAATTACACAAATCAAACATCGTTGTCTTTTATATATTTCATCAACTGTTTCACCATCAACAAGTGTGACAAAAGGTCAATTTTGAACCGAGCTCAGAGCCTTCTTTCTCCTAGACCGGTGGCCTAAGCAAGGCTAAAGGACACAGTCTATACTACTATTTACCCATAGCTAGAGGAAGGACATGTGGATTTATGTCTTTCCCAAACAGTTCCATTCAGTATTTCAACTCGGGTCACCGATTCCATTTGAATTCAGATATTCCTTCTTTTAGACTGATTACCTAACCAAAGCTAAAGAACATAGTCTGTCCTACTATTTACTCTTAGCTGGAGAAGGGAGAGCAAGATGGATTCATGCCTTTCCCAAGGGAATTAGCGTGAAGTGAAACGCAAACAATCTCTTAAATGAATGACCAGACCGGAACAGAAGTTCCACTCCTTAACAATATTAATATTTCAAAATAAAATGTTCTTCTTACACAAATTGAACATCGATGCCCTGTATCTATTTCCTCAACTCACCCGCCACCAGAAATGTATGGTATGGGGTTAATTTTGAAGACTAGTACAGCTAGTTTGAACTCAGAGCTTTTTTTCTCCTAGACTGGTTGCCTAAGCAAAGCTAAAGAACACAGTATGTACTACTATTTACCCATAGCTTGAGGAAGGACATATGCATTTATGCCTTTCCCAATATTCTTTTTTTAAATTAAAGTTGTTCCAACGTAACTGAATGACAGTAAACAGATCTTCTTTAGTGTTGTCGTCGTCGTTGTAGTAATTCTAGTAGTTAATGAAGTATTTAAGAATTACGATAAACAGTGAGAGAGAGAGGGGGAAGAGGAGTTAATACTACTCCTCTTCCCCTCCCCTCTTTTTATCCGCCTCCATTGTAAAGATATCCCTAGGGGTTATATTATTGTTTGTTTTGTTTTTTCATTGAAATGCAATTAGCCAGTCCTGTTCCTGAATATTCGCTTATATGTAACTTCTTATTAAACATTTTTTAAAAATTCTACCACAAATTTTCAATTGTATTTAGATCCAAACAGCTTGCTATAATTTCTTCCTCACATTGGACAATTTATTAATATTTCCCTCTTTTATAGTTTGCAAATAGATTCAACCATTGTCCACTACATAAATAGCAATTTCTCTCTGTATATGCATAACCAGTTGCTACCAACACCAGTGATCCAATCATGATGAAACTCTAAAAATAAATAATAGGATCCCTGAGAACATTTTTACAGTGGAGGCAGAGGAAAGGGAACACGTTTCAGTGGGAGAGGGGGAAGAGGAGTAGTATTAACTACTCTCCCCCCTCTCTCACTGTTTACCGTAATTCTAGAATGCTTGATTCACTACTACTACTACTACTACAACGGCATAATCTATACATATATAAGGGGCAGTTGATATGTATGTAGGTCTGGATGAAACTACGAAAACAAAACAATTAATAACAAGGTATATATATATACACATTAAATATCACCGGTTCTTGCTTTTTGGGCAAAAATTATGAAGATTGACTTATATTCAAAGATATTTAAAAAATAAAAATATACATAGAAATAGCATTGAGATTAGACTTAGAAATGTACAGCATTTGTAAATCTCTAAAGTAAACAAATCAATACACCAGGTATTCCCTCCTCTACCCAGGCGACACTGGGTAACCTTTTCTAGTAAGTGCAGCTAGTTTTAAATAATTCAATTCAGTTTCTTTAAGGAATATTAAAAAAAAAAAAACAGAATTTCAGTTATTGAAAAAATGTTTTGCGTCTCATTTGTTATTAGTTTATTTACTGCTAAAAAAGAAAAAAAAAATCTTAGTGAATATCTCAGTGTGTTAATTCCATATTTTTTGCCGGAGTCAGCATGCAACACTTTCCAATAACAACCAAATTGTTAGGAATGGAAATTAGTCGTTAACCTCGGAAATTTCACCATATCTAACAATTTTCCCAAGATTCAGTAAATAAATTCTACAATTCCATTCTTTTCATGTGAATTCTCCTTTGTTAATATTTTCAGATAAGAAAGACTTTCTTTTTAATCTTTGTCATCTTCTAGTCACAATTTTTGTTAGCTATATACCGGTTTGGCGCAGTCAACTGCAAGTAGTAAAGTCGACGGGGCGGCCTAAAGTCGGTATCAGCCAGTCAGCGAGGGAGTCTATCCCCTTTTCACTTGCGCTAGACCAAGGAGATTGTTTTTTAGCATTAGCCACACCTACCATAAGCTCCTTACTTTACCGCATAGATCCCTGTGCTACTCATACGCTGAGTTGGCGAGGACCGATTAAAACTCAGCGCATGAAGTAGCACAGCTTGATTGGTTGATTGATTAATTGATTGGATTTTACGGCCTGTTATTTTATGCCGAAGATGTTTTTGTTTTATTCATTTTTGTTGGATTTTCAGATTTTTAACTTTTTTCTTAAACATATATTTAAACTCGTTTTTTTAAAAAATCAATTTAGCCCATAGATAGGACCCCAACTAGTACTACTACTCCAGGTCCGAGTGGACCTGGGAGAAATGGCATTGAAGAAATACTCCACACTCCCCAGAGCTCCAGAATTGGAACTTCACCATTAGATGCAGTTAAACGTCACACCCAGAACACTAAAACTCTCAACCACCGCCTTCTAGCACATACATGATAAAAAGGTTTGTGGGTTTGCAATGAGGGCACAGTCGTTTAGAGCTTGACGTGACCAACCGATTGATCGGAAAGGGGTCTCTCCGACCGACCGCCTAGTTCTTATGCATCACTGTTCGCACACCTGTGGCCAAATTGGGGGGGAGGTCTTAACCCTCTGCAGAAGTATAGTCAGCATATTCTACAGTTCCATCCGGTAGGGCGGAGCACAGCGTGGGTAATCTAATCTGTACCGCAAAGTGGGGAGCTGGTAGCATGTGTAGTGCTCCACCTCATCAAAGAAAGCAATCTTCCTGAATTCCTGAATGAAAAAGAAGATAGAAAGAAAAAAACGAAAAAGAAAGAAAGAATGAAAAGTGCAAGAAATAAAGAAATAAGAAAAAGCGGAAAAGGAACGAAGAAAGAAAAATAAATAAATAAAAGAAAGAAAGGAAGGAAAGGAAAAAAATAAAAAATAAAAAAAGGAAAAAAGACGCAAGAAACAAAAAAAGAAAAAGAAAAACGGAAAATGAAAGAAGAAAGAAAAAAATGAAAAAGGAAGAAAGAAAGAAAGAAGGAAAAAAAAGAAAGAAAAAAGAAAGAAAAAAAAAAAAAAGAAAAAAAGAAAAAAAAGAGAAAGCAATGGAAGAAAGAAAGAAAGAAAAAAGAACGAAAAGAAAGAAGAAAGAAAAAACTCAGTGGAGTGATAAGACTACATAGAATTACCAAGACACCTCCGTGGTGCCGGTTAAGCAATGGATAATCCAGTCGTATTTTCAAAGAGTATCAGTCATGTGACCAACCAAGCAGACAAAAAAAAAAAAACAATTGACAAGACTTGCTGTCACTTTATCTCGAAGACAACAGATATAACTGGTGTGAAAATTCAACGAGTACAAAATAATAAGAGGATGGTGAAGAAAAACCCCTTAAGAAGAGACACTTTATATTCTTTTTCTTTCTTTTTCTTTCTGCCTATCAATGGCGGAAGTTTGACGAACAGCCGCAGTTCGTTGAACCCCCTCTCCCTCCTCCTCCCTCCCCCCCCCGCCAGCCCGATACATGTATTGAATTGAAAGGAAGTGCCCGTTGCAGACAACACAATACTCCAACTGCAGACAAGGAAGCCCCTTTGTCTTCGAGTAGCTCCTTCCTTTGATGCGAATCTCTTCCTTAATTCCTAATTCGTGAACATCGCCATTACCCCCCCCCTCCCCGTACCCCCCACCGACCTCCTCTGTTATCAGTGCGTGTTTTCAAGCAAAAAAGTCGAGGGGATAGTTGGGAATTCGAAGAAACGGAACAAATGCTTAAAAAATGAAAGAAAAAGAGAAAAGAATGAATATTAAGATGAATAGAGAGTCGCCTGGTTCGTTGCCGGTGATAGGTGCTCAAATCTATTTGAAAAGTCAGGTTTTTGAAGGCTGATCTTTTAGGCGGCCATCTCCTCTCAGTGGGAATGGTAGTTTTAATATAACCTTCTGGAGTTTAATTTGTATCCATTTTGACTCGTGCCGTACAAAAGTAAATAAATATAAGAAAGAAAGAAAGAAAGAAAGAAAGAAAGAAAGGAAGGAAGGAAGGAAATACTATAAGCAGAAAAGAAAGAAGAGAGCTGAAAGAAAGAAAGAAAGAAAGAAAGAACTCGAGGAAGGAAGAACGGAAGGAAGGAAGGAAGGAAGGAAAAGTGAGTTAAGGAAAAACAAAAATGACAAACTAATTAATTAAATAAATAAATAAAGAACGAAAGAAAAGGTTCAAGTTCGAAAGGAAAATGTGAACGGTAACAGAAAGAAAAAGAAGAAAACAACGAAGCTGGAGACAAATGAAATGAATGAATTAATGAACATGAAGACAGACGGAAAGAAATGAAGGAAAAAAAAACTAAGGAAAAATAAATGGAAATTCAAGAAAAAAGAAGGACAAAATTTAAAAAAAACAAAACAAAGAACCACCCAAAAAACCCAGACACATGACTATGGTTCCATCGGAAGGCATTATTTTTCTCACAAAAGGTGACTCAACGATAAGAACCAAAACCTTGCCAAAGAACTGAAAAAACTGTGGGACATAAAGGTAACAATGATACCAATTGGAATAGGAGTCTTTGGAACTATCCCAAAGAATCTGCAAAAGATTCTGGAAGAGTAAAAGACCGGAGGAGGGACTGAGAGTGTGTAAAACACCTCATTGTAGGGATTGGCTAGAATACTGAGAAAAATTCTAGTGGTCACCCAAATTTCAGTGATAACCACCAGACATTACTGGTATGATAAATTGTGTTAATAATGATAATAATAATAATAATAATAATAATAATAATAATAATACCAAACTCCAGCACTGTTAAGATCGGCTAGAATACTCAGAAGAGTACTGGAGACCTCAGTAGACTTGTTGTCACTGAGCCTCCAGTGAACCATCGGTTGTGGTAGGTATGAAAACCTCCATAATAAAAGATGAAAACGTAAACCGAATAATAAGCGAATGCAGCAAACTGGCATAAAAAGAGTACAAGAGTAGGCATGAATGGCAGGAAAGGTGATCTGCTGGGAATCATGCAACTGACTATAATTTAACAGAGAAATTGTATATGCACAGATCAGAATAAGGAACCCTAAAAACAAGGCAGAAATCTTTAAATAAGGAGACCTTTTTTTTTTTTTTTTTAAATAAAATCAAAATCAAAATTTTTCCAGAATTCTTTTTTCCATAAATTTAGACCCTGCATTATTTGGAATTTTTTTATCGTAAGAATTATTAGTATATTGCAAAAATATTTTGAGACTATTCTAAATAACCACAAGTCCAATAGAACGCTTCAGGCTTGAACAGAAGTTTTGGTAGCTGAGAAGTAGAAACCATGTGGAATTTACAGAAGAATGTGGGATGTGTACGAAGAAGTTTATTTTAGTATAAAATGTTTGCAAATGGGCAAAACATGGGTTTGCCACAACGAACCTGAGTCAAAAAGATACTCCATGGAGTGGAAATACACTGACTCTCCAGTAAAGAAAAAAATTCGGGTACAGCGGTTAGTAAAGAAGGTCGTGCTGACAGAGTTTTGAGTCATTAAATGATCTATCACTATTGATTTCCTTAAAAGAAGTGCGACTGTAAACAGTTCTTCCTTCATCTTATTTATTGAATGACACACAAAAGGATCCCTTAATCAAGACCAGAAGACTAGTTTTATTGAATAAAAAGAAGTGAACTTTTCAACTAGTGGATTTCGCTATTCCAGCATTTCACTGGGAAAAAAGTATAGGAAAACGAAATATTTGATAAATACCTGGACATTTCCCGAGAACCCTCAGAACTATCCAGAAAAAAAAACTGGAAAAAAAGATTAAGTGAACCAGGAAAAAAAATCACAGAGAAGAATTGATACCACTTAGACCACAGCACTGTTGAGATCGGTTAGAATACTTAAAACAGTTCCTGCTGACTTAAGTTGAGAAGTATTCTTATACAGTTCCCATCTTGCTTATTTTCAAGTCGTTTCGTTAGGGTTCAAGTGGTGCAGCGGTACAGTAGTACTGATACAACTATGACCCGGGAGAATTGTCACTTTAACTTGTCAGTGAGATCAGATTTCTATTTGACTGATACTTCCCTATGCGTGCATTAACATCGCTTTTTGTGGATGAGAGAGAGAGAGAGAGAGAGAGAGAGAGAGAGAGAGAGAGAGAGAGAGAGAGAGAGAGAGAGATTTATATCACTATACATCAGAGGCTTTTCATCTGCTTCAATGGAATGGAAGCAAGGGAGAAGAAAGAAAAGAAGGAAAAGGAAGGAAGAAAATGTATATACAGCGATAGAAATGCAATATAATATATATATATATATATATATATATATATATATACATATTGATAAATTGATAGATAGACAGATAGAGAGAGAGAGAGAGAGAGAGAGAGAGAGAGAGAGAGAGAGAGAAGAGATGGAGAGGGAGAGAAAGATATATATATATATATATATATATATATATATATATATAGATATATATATATAGATATAGATAGATAGATAGATAGATAGATAGATAAAAAAATGTTGTTCTTGTTCCAACGGGAGAAAATTTAATATTTTATAAAGTCTCTAGGACTCTCCTCAGTATTCTAGTAAATCTTAACAGAAGTTCCGAATTTTTCTTGTAAACAACCTAATTAAAGGGGATATATATATACACAAATGATGATCCCATTATTTATCATTAAGTTTAGTAGTACTAACAAAAGCGTCCTTATAATTCATTTCTATCTATCTATCTATCGATATTTTTATAAAAAAGAAGGTCCGCAAAATGTATTATGTTCTCAGAAAAAAAAAATTTATAAATTATTTTTTAAAATTATTATTTGTAAGATAAAAAAGAATAAAAAATTTTTTTCCTGAGAACATAATACATTTTGCGGACCTTCGTTTTTATAAAATATAGATAGATAGATAGAAATGAATTATAAGGACGCTTTTGTTAGTACTACTAAACTTAATGATAAATAATGGGATCATCATTTGTGTATATATATATCCCCCTTTAATTAGGTTGTTTACAAAAAAATGCGGAACTTCTACAGGCACTAATAATAAAATAATAATAATAATAATAATAATAATAATAATAATAATAATAAAGAGTAAAAAAAAGATAAAACAAAAACATAAGGCCATTACGGAAGCAAGTCCAAGCAATTCGTTGAATTGTCTCTACGGTAAAATATAATGTGTTCCTTTGTTTGATTTTCTTTTTAGCCAAAATGATGGACAAAACAAAAGATCCACTCAGTGTTAAAATTCATGGAGGAAGAAAATGAAGAAGAAACACGAAAACAAGGAGAGCAATGTTTGAAACGGAAAGAGAATTAAAGGTGAAAGAAAGGATTCTTTGTTATGATGGAAGGAAACAAGAAAATATCAAGTCGATGAGCACGCGTTTAGAAGGGAGCTAAGGGACCCAAACTGATAAGACCATCGGCTTCGTTTGATTTTCAATTCGCAGGAAACCAGTGAAGTTAATTTCGCTTCCGCAAAACTAGGGTGTGCTTGTTTGATACATAAACGGCATGTTGTGGTTGCTGGAAATAAATAAATAACTAAAATAAGGCCATTATTGAATTAACAATACTTAGCCATATTGTAATTTTGGTAAGTATTGTTAATTCAATAATGGTTTTATCTTTTATGTTTTATGGCTTGAAAGATGGACATTATTAAAAAAATAAAGGATATAAAATCGGTATAATCAGTATTTAACGAACGCTTTTTGTTCTTATGTTTTTTAAAAAAATGGATTACTGATTTAAGTGTGTTTTTTAGATAATATAATAATACTATATATATATATATATATATATATATATATATATATATATATATATATTGTGTGTGTGTGTGTGTGTTGTATATATATATATATACATATATATATATATATATAGTTAGTTAGTTAGTTAGTTAGAATTCATGAAAAATAATTTCTCAAACAATTACATATATATATTCTTTTCTCAAACAAAAAATATAATACGTATATATTTCATATGTATTTATATAATACATATATACATATATATAATATATATATATATTTTCACAACATATATATATATATATATGTATTTTCACAAAGAATTATATATATATATATATATATATATATATATATATATATATAGTTAGTCAGTTAGTTTGTTTGTTTGTTAGTTAAGAATTTATGGAAAAAAATTCTCGAAAAATTCTTTTTAAGGGAAAACCTTTTTAAGAGAAATCATTTTTTAAGAACAAAATTATTTTTATTTGACTCTTTTGAAATTAGTATATTAAAAATATTAGGAAATTGAAAATTACAATATCAAAACAAATTAAGATTAACGGATATCTAAGCTTTGTAAATTCTGTTAAGAAATGATTAGGACAACTATTGTAGCCAATTCTGTCTGTTTCATTTCCAGTTTAGATGTAATTTAGGTTATATTTAAATTAGAGATAATAAAAGTCAACAGAATTTTTTTTGAAATCGTCCATCTACAAGCGGGAAAGGAATTTTTACTGATAAATACATACATCTGTATATATTATTCTCAGTGCGAGTGGGCTACTTCAAGTTGGGATCGAAACTGGACCGATTTATCATCAGAGATTCTAACCCAGAACTCTTGTTCACCCACTTGTGAGAAGGGATTTTTTACTGATAAATACCACGCTCCCTAAGTGGAGATCATCAGATGCAGCTTAGTTCTATACCCAGGATATCCCCCTTTTTTTGAAGAGGGGGGGTCTTATCCGCTTTGCAAGGGAAATACAGTCAGTGAATTCTAAGCCCCTTGTTAATTCGTAAAAGGGAGTCTATTTCTGACGCTGAAAATATAAACAATTACTTTCCCGTGTTTGTTTCGTTTTCGTCAAATATAAACACATTTCAAACACAAAGAAATCTTCTAGCGTTCATATCCCAATATATCATACCATCTTGGAAGCCGGCTGACTCCATGAGCAAATCAAAAACATTTCGGGCCGAATCATATGTTACATATTATGTGGTGTCATGGGTTGTTGACAAGACTCTGTAGTTAGTTTAAAATAGGTTTATTGGGGTTGAAAGCGTAGGCGGGTAGATTTCCGTTGGATGACCCCAACTGACCCCTAGATAGGCGAAAATCTCGCGCACCCTGAGAAAAACGTAACTAGTTAGATTTTAGTTTCAACCTGAAATGGACGCAGAGCAGACGTGCCTCTGCGAGGCTGGTTCTCCCGCACGGCGAATAAGAATGGGTTAAATAAATCTTGATAAAAAAAATAAAAGTCTTGTGAGTTGATTAATTGCATGACTAAAAAAAAAAGGAGCTGGAAAGAATCCCTTAGAAAAAGAAAACTAGACAACATGACGACCAGAGAAGAAGAGGAAACAGCCAGACAAGAACTTAGCAGAAAGAGTAAAGAAGAAATGAAGAACAAGTCTCAACTCAATCTCTAATCTCTGTCTCTCTGTGTTTGTCTGTCTCTGTCTCTGTCTCTGTCTCTGTCTCTCATTCGAGTCTCCCCTCTCGATTATATAGCCGATGTTGGGTATATATGTCTATACAACACATAGCCCAACATATTCTGGAAGCCGATTGACTCCATGAGTAAATCAAAAACATTTCAGACCGAATTCGGATCCGCTTTCTTGAAATCTTGGATTCCCAACTTTTAATTACTGTGATTTTTTCGGCGATTTTTATGTGCATTTTTAGGACGGATCTTTCGGTGCAATAACAATGTTTATAACACGGAAATCAATTTGGGAATAAATAGCTTAATTGCCGGGTTTTTTTTGTATTTCTCTAAAATGTGAAAACAATTTTTTATTTCAGTCCATTCTTTTTACTGATATAGATTTATGAAAATTGATCAAATTTATAATAGAATTGTCCTTGTGTGTGTGTGTGTGTGTGTGTGTGTGTGTGTGTGTGTGTGTGTGTGTGTGTCCAATTCTGTTTTATAATTACATTGTCAAAGGAGACGTTGATGACCTTGTTGAACTTTGTTTCATTTGAAAGTGATTAGGAAGTTATTTTCTACAATTATCTGAACGGGAACTGATTCATTTCATTTAATTATATAATATCAATTCTGTTTTTTGAGCTTTTTCTTTTATTCCGATTAATAAAATGATTGTAGTAATTTAGTGTTTATGTTAATCTTATATTCAAATCTTAGGTTCTTCTTTCTATAGAATACATTTAAAAGTGCAATAAGGTGCTGCTAGCGTAACGGTTATCGTTGTTGGCTGGTTGGTTGGTTGGCATGTCAATCCTATGGATATTTTATGCTGAAGACGTCTTGTTTTATTCATTCTTGCTAGGTACTTAGTTTTTTAAATCTCAATTTTTAAAAACAAATTCTTAAAAACTCTTTATTTCTATTCAATCCATAGATAGGACCCTAACAGGTACTACCACCCTGAGCTGGGAATAATGGTGATGAAGGGATACTCCACATTCCCTAGAGCTCCAGACTTGGAACTTTATCATCGGATAGTGTTTAACGTCATACACAGGACACTAATACCATCGACTATCGTCTTCTAGCACATATATATTTAAAAAGGTTGGGGCCTGCCATTAGAGTAATAGGGTTGAGACCCTCATATAGGTGCTAGGGCTCGATGTGGCCTGCCGATTGATTGGAGAGTGGCTCTCCGACCGACCGTCATGCCCAAATCTTGACCATGGTGGAGTTACATGTTATGGACTGTTCAGCCACCAGGATCCCGTCCTTAATCATCACGGGTCGCCACCCACAGCCAACAGGTGGCCCCATTGGGGTATCTCCCCCCTCTGCTGAGGTGCTGTCAGAGTATTCTACAACCCCATCCGATAGGGTTTGGGTTATCGTTGAAGGAAATGGAATTGTAAATACATCCTCAAATCCTGGATGAGGCTGTTTGTGTTTAACTTCGCACTAATTTCATAAAGAATCAATCTCCATTCCCAGTTAAATAGTAGAGAAATAAATTGAGGCGGAAGAAGAATTTTGTTGGTCTAAAAGACGAAAATTCTTGGGTTGCCATAAAATCAAGTAGAAATATGGGGGAATTATCAGCTAATAAAGAAATAAAATAATTTGTAAGAATAAAGAAAAAATAAATGTATTTTATGCCGAGAAATGAGTTTCTTTTATAAAAATAATAAAGAAAATAATAATAATGTTGGTAGGTTCAGTTTATTCTTTCTTTTTGTTTTGTTTTGTTTTTTGTTTTTTCCAAGAAAGGAAGAAATTATTTCCGTTGTTTAGCAAAGTTCCAAATATTAGCATAATAGATAAATAAATTAATTATTGATCTAACGAAATTTTTTTTATTCTTACACAGGGGGAAAAGAAAAAAAGAGAAAATAAATGAACTACTTTTTTTCTCTTTTCCTTCTTTTGACATAGAAGCAGGTGCTTCTTGCATTTTGTGGTGGAGGACTTGATATTTGAAATGGAGAATTTTTTTTTCGGCCGATTATTTTTCGCGGTTAATAAATAATCAGATTGCGTCGAAATATGAATATTTTTGATAAAGTGCTTATCGACATTTACAATGATTCAATCATTAAACACGAAAACTGGGTTCTTTAATTTTGATATACCAGTTTATGAGAAGATAAGCAGCGATGATCCTATTCGATATTTGGATGGGTGACCATTTAAGAAACAGCAGGTACTGTGAACAACTTGATATCAAAATGACGTTTCTTGGCTTAAATGACATGAAAAGGGTTGATATGCCGTAAAACAAAACAATTTATTATCTATCAATCTATCCTCCTATTTCAGTCTGTTTATACAGACTGAAATATCCCAGTTTGTTCCTATCTATCTGTATCTATCTATCTATCAATCTATCTATCTATCTACATCTGTTCATATGTATCTAAATCTGTTAAAATCTATCTATCTATCTATCTAAATCTGATCATATGTATCTAAATCTGTTCAGATCTATCTATCTATCTATCTATCTATCGATCTATCTATCTATCTATCTATCTATCTATCTAAATCTGTTCATATGCATCTAAATCTGTTCAAATCTATCTATCTATCTATCTATCTATCGATCTTTCACAAATGCCTATTCCCCTCACAGGACATTCATATTTTACTCTACAATTGCACAGCGGTTTATTAATCCACAAACGTGATTTATCTTTATCTATAATAATCTTGTTATGATTACTAATTATTTTGAATAAATTGTTCGTGCAAGAGTAACTATTTTTTTAAAATTATTAAATCATCGATGGATTATCGTCATATGATTTATTCATTATACTCTTGTTATGATTATTAATTATTTTATATAAATTATTCGTGCAAGAATAAGTAATTCTAGGTGTGTTTCTGTTATTAGTTATTCTTGCACGAAAATTATATAAAATGATTAATAATCATAACAAGATTATAATAAATAAATCACATGTATGTGTGTGTGTGTGTGTGTGTGTGTGTGTGTGTGTGTGTGAAAAAAAACAAAAAACAAAACAAAGTATTCCAAAGAATTAATTTATTTGCAGATGGTGAAGTTGAAACGTTTCAGTTTTTATATAATTAATAATCACAGATATTGTTATATCTGTTGCCATAGTTTAATTTACACACACACACACACACACACACACATATATATATATATATATACATATGTGTGTGTGTGTGTGTGTGTGTGTGTGTGTGTGTGTGTGCGTATTTGCGTGCTTGCTTAAAACGTAATGTTCTGTAAGATATTAAAATTGGAAGAAATTTGATCTATGAGAACAAAAGGAATGTGCATTTATACATAAATAAAACAAAATATATTATAGCTTTTTAAAACAAGTCTATCGATGTATATATGTATGATGAGATTTGATAATTTGGTTTAGAAGCATTGTTGAGTAAAGTATATTATTATTTGTATTTTTTGCTTGAAGGCAATTACAATGCGTATATCGTATAAAATCTGATAATTATTGAAAATAATCATGACAAGCGAACTCATCAAATATCGCACACGTAGAACATCGTACAGCTGTTTCAACTTGATTAAGTCTCATCAGCGATGTATACTTACGATTTCTACCCTTGGGCCACCAATTTTATACGGTATACGCATTGTAATTGCCTTCAAAAAATAAATAAATAAATAAATGTATCTCTGTCTGTCTCTGTCTGTCTGTCTGTCTGTCTCTCTCTCTCTCTCTCTCTCTCTATATATATATATATATATATATATATATATATATCAGATTCTTTTCATAGTGAGCTAGTAAGCGAAACTTTTAGCTGGTAGACCTGACTCATTAGCACTAATATTATTATTTGCTCTCTTTAGGTATTGAGAACTCTTAAAATTTTAGCTGCATATATATATATATATATATATATATATATATATATATATATATATATATAGAGAGAGAGAGAGAGAGAGAGATCTTTCACAAATGCCTATTCCCCTCACAGGACATTCATATTTTACTCTACAATTGCACAGCGGTTTATTAATCCACAAACGTGATTTATCTTTATCTATAATAATCTTGTTATAATTACTAATTATTTTGTATAAATTGTTCGTGCAAGAGGAACTATTTTTTAAAATTATTAAATCATCGATGGATTATCGTCATATGATTTATTCATTATACTCTTGTTATGATTATTAATTATTTTATTTAAATTATTCGTGCAAGAATAAGTAATTCTAGGTATATATATATATATATATATATATATATATATATATATATCATCATCATCATCATCATGTCGCGCTTGCAGCACGGGTATCCATGACAATCTTTCGCCAACCTTCCCTATCATTCATTACACCTGGAAGCTCCTCTGCGGAGCAGCCAGCATCTTCACATAACTGGTCAATGTAGGTCCTTGCTGGGCGCCCCACACTTGCATGTCCATGTGTTGGCTTCCACAGGAGAACGTCGCTTATGAGTTCATCCCTGCTTCTCAGCAGTGTCCTGCATGCCTTGTCCGTCTCACTCGGATAGTTTGTGAGATGGGGGGCAGGTGACCGTACAGCTGTTTCCTTGTGGGGTGCTGTTTCCATGACTTATTCAAGACTGCACGCAGCATACTTGTGCAGCTCCCATCTAGCTTATTCTCAAGACGCTTTGTCAGGATCCAGGTGGTGCAGCCATACAGCAGAACCGACACAACCACAGCCTGGAAGAACTGTCGCTTCAGCTTGCCAGGGAGATCGGACATCCATATGACTGATAAACTATTTGTGGCCGCCCATGCCTTTGCTATTCGTGTATTAACATCGCTCTCTGTGGAGGAGATATTACCACCTAGGTATGTGAATCTTTCTACTGGCTTAAGAGGCTTGCCGTTGAGTGTGGAGATGTTTCCTTTACCTAGAGACTGGCGCCAACTGAAAATAATCTATTAACACTATATCACTTGGACAAAATAATATATATATATATATATATATATATATATATATATATATATATATATATATTATTTGTCCAAGTGATATAGTGTTAATAGATTATTTTCAGTTGGTGCCAGTCTCTAGGTCTTTTCTATTTTTTATTTTTTCCCAGGCAATGTTTCATAGTATATTTTTACTAACACATTATTTGCGTTCTTTTCCTTACCGCAAGGGTTTACTAATAGGA
>CM042170.1:66704536-66709536 GCA_023376005.1 Doryteuthis pealeii | reverse complement strand
TTTGAAATTAGGAAGGAAGTTTTTTTCTTTCTTAAAAAAAGAACCTTCAAATTAGTTTTCAGAGTCAAAATATAAGATTAGTCCAAAGGACAGACGAACAAAAGAAACGAGTCTGTCTGTCTGTCTGTACAAGACGAGAACCAGTTCATTAAAAAAAAAAGGGGGGAAAATACACGCGTTTGATTCTTACATTTGGCGGGTCGGGAATTTGTCGAAATGAAATCTATTGTCTACACACGTGCTTGTTTTGTATTAGTTTTAGACGTGTATAGGTGAGTTTCAGATTTGAGGCTTGTTTTATTCTTTATAAACTCCCCCTCTCTCTCTCTCTCTCTCTCTCTCTCTCTCTCTCTATATATATATATATTATATATATATATATATATATATATAATATAGCTCCCACCTCATACATATATATATATATCCCACACAAACTCTCTCTCTCTATATATATGTATATATATATCACAAACTCTCTCTCTCTCTCTCTCTCTCTCTCTCTCTCTCTCTCTCTCTGTGTCTGTACGTGTTTTGTATGTGGCTCTATCAGTACACATGTGTTTGTTTGTATTACTTTGATACGTCTATAGGTGTGTTTAGGATTTGAGGCTTGCTTTAGTTTTTTATAACCTGTGTGTGTGTGTGTGTGTGTGTGTGTGTGCGTATGTGTGTGTATGTACATGTATTTGTGTGTCTATGTGTCTCTATTTATTCTATTTATTTATTCATTTATTTATAAATAAAATCACACAAGAACGAATAAGAGAATTGGCGTCATTGCTCCTTTTTTCATAAGAAAGGTTAAATCGAAAATGGGAAAGGAAGAACAAAATTGGGAGAAAACAAAAAAAAGGGGCACCACCACCCCCACGCAAAAAAAGGAAAAGAAAGAAAAAGAGATTATGTATAAAAATGTAAAAAAAAGAAAGGAAAAAAGAAAATTGGTGAAAATTGGAATAAAGTACTAAAAAAAAAAATAATAAAGTAAAGTAAATAAACAAAGAAAAAAAGATGTATTTTTAGTTATTTGAAGAAATAAAATAATTTGACTGGAAAGAACTCAGAAAAAGAAACAGGACATAGTAGGAAATCATACTGACTCAGCATGTACACTATTTTCTCTCTACACACACACACACACACACACACACACACACACACACACACACTATATATATATATATATATATATAATATGTAGTATATTAAGAAAATTGAAAAAACACAGGTTTAAATAAATTGAGTGGTAAGTTTATTAAATTTATTTAAACCTGTGTTTTTTCAATTTTCTTAATATACTATATACTACATACTACATAATATTCTTAATGTACTATATACTACAATTTTCTTAATATAATACATACCGTCGGATTCACTTCCATCTCTTCACACACACACACACACACACACACATATATATATATATATATATATATATATATATATATATATATATATACGCCCACATCCACATCAGTGTCTACCTTCTATCCATAATACCAGTCCAATCAGTATTTATCTATTTCAGTGTCTTCATATATATATATATATATTAGGACACGTAAAAGCAAATTCATCTTGAAAGCGATGGAAAAAGTTTCTAAAAAGAAAGTTAGGGTACCCTATATATATATATATATATATATATATATATATATATATATATATGTGTGTGTGTGTGTGTGTGTGTGTGTGTGTGTATACCATACTATATTTATCATTTTCAATATATATAGCTATGGGTAAATAGTAGGACAGACTTGGCTCTTTGACTTTGGTTAGGCAACCACGATTGGAAAAGGAAAACTGAATTCAAACTCGTTAAGTGTTGACCTCATAATACTATGATGTAAAATATTTTCTTGTGATTTTTTCATTGTCCAGTCTTTTTCTTGAAAATGTCCCAGAGCTGTGGGTATGTGGTGACGTGGGTGCACCGGTTATATGCATGCAGTTAGATATCTATGTATTGTATAGTCTCATCCTAACATCTTAACATCGTTATTGTGTCCATAGCGAGAACTGACTCCATCGGGGACTTTTGTATGTGAGCGAAACCGTTTTGGAATAGCACTGCTCACCCAAACTAATGGAAAGTGTGCACTAAGTGTTGCCTGTCGTCTCAAATCTGTGGTTAACGGTGGTTCATTTTTCGCAAAAAGATTGTAAGATGTGAGGGATGGCAGTGGTCTGCAAAGTTTAAGGGTTACCATCTCTATATTAATGCACGCGTTCATTAATCTTCTGACCGTTATCATCTTTCAACACCCTCTGGTTAACAATGAGACCATCCAAATCGTCAAAGATGAAAGGCATAAAAAAAAAAAATTTCTGATTATCTGGAGTTGCTTATCTGCCGAATTCTTATTTCTTATGAGTGTCATCACGTCAGCTAAATAATGGACCTTTCGTTTTTTTTATTATAAAGAAATAAATGGAAGAAAAAGGACATTCTATACAGAAAAATATAATAAGAAAGAAAGAAAGAAACTAGGGGAAATATAAAGAGAGGAGTGAGAGCACGGAAGCGATAAGATTATCTGTTTCAATTGAACATAATGAATATATATATATATATATATATATATATATATATATATATATATAGAGAGAGAGAGAGAGAGAGAGGGGGGGAGAGAGTTAAATGAAGATTATTATACTTTTTACATATTGAAAAATATTGCAATAGCTCTAAAGTAAACGTACAAAACGTAATAATTAAATTATCATGCTGTACTATATCGACATGCCCTACTGATATATATATAATTGGATATCATAATTATTAAACTAACTTAGGTATTAAATAACCCAGCAAGGGTTGACTTACCGTAAAATCAAACAATTAAGAAAAAAAGGGATAATAGAGAGATAGAGAGAAACAGACTGAACAGAAAGATTGGTGTATGCGTGTGTTTTCTTAACGGAAGACCAATTTAAGGGTCCCACCTTTCCGTCGATAGACCCTGAAATGTTATTCATAATCGTTTCACTTGAAAGCATTAAGGTCATCATTTAGAAATTTGTATGATTAGACATAAAGACATTTCAGCTACAATGAATTTCGTCAAACTAATTATTAACCGTTTTACAAAAGTACTATTTAGTAATTATGTTTATATATATATATACATATGGGTATGTGTGTGTGTGTATGTGTGTGTATGGTTGGGAATAGAGGAAAGTGTGGATAAAACACCTCAAACAGCATAAATTCAATTGATATTTCGCCCCATTTTGAATGAAGCTTCTTCAGAGCTTTATTGAACCCTGAAAAAGTTTCATTCAAAATTAGGCAAAATATGAATTGAATTTATGTTGTCTATGCTGTTTTATCCACACTTTCCTCTATTCTCATCCACATTTTGATGGATTTATTCAAATCCTCCACTTCTCATATATATATATATATATATATATATATATATATATATATATATATATATAATATAACGACGTTATTTTCCAGATGTGACATTAAGAAAAGATCTTCATGGGATCTAACTCAACAGGCTATGATAGCATGAACCTGGGTACTATTTATAATAAACATTGATCTATAAAAACTCAGCAAATTAAATAAATATTAGCTCTCACAATTTGTGATTGAGCAATGTATTTTCTTTGTTTCATCACAAAAAAATATATATACCTATATATATATATATATATATAGTTGGTGATGACTTTACACACACACATATATATATATATATATATATATATATATATATATATATATATATATAATGTTTAAACATTAATATTAATAATATTGAGTGCTATATTTATAAGTAAAAAGAGCTCAAAATCGTTGATAGAGCATGTATATCTATGTTTATGTCGACTCTAACGAATATATATATATATATATATATATATATATATATATATATATATAATATGGAAGCGGGAAAAACGTTGACGATTGTGTTTTCCAAACTCGGGCAACACGGAATAATGTACGATAATTGTTGTTTTTTTTTAAAAACATTTTAGATTTTAGAGCGGGTCTGCTTTAACAAAAGTCTCATATATTTGCCTCAATAAAGAAAAACTGCAAGTAAGAAAAATTTGTTTACGAAAAAAGAATGCTCAATTTTATAAACGCAGAGCAAGTTTAAAACCTATAATCATAGACTTATGGACACTTTACGCTATAAGACAGGTTGAATATTCCAAATTGTATTAGTGCGAAGGGAAATGCAATAAATATACACATAAGACATAATGCCATAAATATATGCATAAGATATATATATATATATATATATATATATATATATATATATAAACCTAATGAGTCAGATATACCCACTAAAAGTTTCGCTTAGTGCTCTTCAGGGCTACGATCTTATTATTTGCTCTACTTAGGTATTGAGCACTCTTTACTTATTAGCTTTAGCTTTAGTATATCGTAGCGGTTTTGTATGAATATATATTTTTCATATATATATATATATATATATTGTTTTTGATTTTGGCCAAGTATTATAGTATCAACCGATTATTTTCGGTTAGTACGACTATCTTGGTCATTTCTTATTTTCAAAAAAAGTATATTTTTACGATCAAACTATTTGCTGGGTTTTTTTCTCATCGCAAGGGTTTACCAACAAGTTTGGTATATATATATATATATATATATATATATATATATATATATATATATATATATATATATATATGATAATATAATAAAGTCGAACATTTCATCTAAAGTATTAGATTTAACGATTATATATATATATATATATATATATATATATATATATATATACGTGTGTACGTGTTTATATATATATATATATGTGTGTGTGTGTGTGTGTGTGTTTATTCGTATACATATGTGTGTATGTGTGTGTGTGTGTGTTGTGTGTACTTGGATCCCTACTGGATATATATGCTGTCTGTCGGTATTATACAATGAGAATAGAGTAATTTAGTCCAATTAGGCAGGTGTCCTTCTTAAGAGAACTAACTTACAAACCATT
>CM042170.1:66682036-66697036 GCA_023376005.1 Doryteuthis pealeii | reverse complement strand
AGAGCTCCATTAAGAGCTTCACCAGGAGATGCAGTTTCGCTTAAAAGTTAATCTTAATTTCGATATAAATCCTCAAACCGGAACTCCGACCATCAGACTGGACATGGAATTAACTAGAACTAAACAGTATGATTTATTACCCATTTCCCGGCCACTACCATGGAAATGAAATAAGTCTCAACACAGCCACGACTTGAAAAAGGTCATCAAAAATGCAAAAACACGTGTTAACTATTGTAAAATTGTAAAATTGAAATGAATTGAAAAAAAACAAAAAAACAAAAACAAAAACAAAAAACAAATAATAAAAATGAAACTATTTTTTCTTGATAAAATTAACTTTTCTCTCGTTGGATTAACAACATAACAATCTTATATATATATATATATATATATATATATATATATCTTATTATAATGGAGATAGTGTGTTTGTCTGTCTGTATTCGAAACTAAATCACTACTCAAGTCACAATTCCCTTAGTTATTGACGTCACATTCACCATGACTTTATTTTTATTTAAACCTCAATTATTGATAAAATTCTCATACCTTATTAATACTGTTGGATTAATCTACATACTAATAACATGCAAGTATATTTATATGTTCAACAAAATAGCGGTTTACAGTGTGAACGAGAAGGCTAGTTTACATATTGATATTAAGAATTTGATTTTAATAAATATATGCTTAGTATTATTGATTTCTAATTGTTTGGTTTTCTCTTAACGAATCTGAGCAAAATCGGGGATAAATCTTAAAAGAAATCCATAAACAAGACGAAAGAACTGTAATTTTATTAAATACTTCATAATCTAACTAAATGGATAAATTAGGAAAAATGAAAGATGGGAGTGATGGAAAATGATGGAAGAGTTAAAGTTGTTCTATTTTTCGATTATACCCCCTCAGTTTATCATTTTCTAAATAGTTTCTAATTTGATACAATATTTTATTACATCAAAACCTTAATACTTGCACCCGAAGGGTGCATATATTTGCTAGTATATTTGCTAGTATATTTAATATACCAAACTAATTGGTAAATCCTCGCGGTGAGAAAAAAACCCAGCAAATAGTTTGATTATACTACCAAACATCAAGAAAAAATTTTTTTTGAAAAAAGAAAAGACCAAGATAATCGTACCAACAGAAAATAATCTATTGGTACAATATTTTGGCCAAAAGAAAAAACAATTTATATACATATATATATATATATAGATATATATATTCATACAAAACCGCCAGGAGACTAAAGCTAATAAGTAAAAAGTGCTCAATACCTAAGTAGAGCAAATAATTAGATTTATCTTTATTATATATATATATATATATATATATATATATATATATATATATAGCTATCCACATACAGTCCTGTTGCTTTAGGCTAGGACCAAAACTCGACTGATTTGTGATCAGTCAAACATCTTACCTCCGTGCAATCTACAAACTCACTTTATAAATGGAATTTTACTATTATAAACATACGATGTCACCGGGAGTACTCTATCAGAGTTAAGGAGAGATAAGCAAGTTTTGAAGAGAGAGAGAGAGAGAGAGAGAGAGAGAGAGAGAGAGAGAGAGAGAGAGAGAGAGAGAGAGATGTAAAAGGTAATATATGTGTGTATGCGTATGTGTATCTCAGTATATATTTATCCATATTTCTTATACACTCAATATATACATAGGGAGAGTGGGTGATATATATATATATATATATATATATATATATATATTTAATGAACATAAAGTTACATGGTATAAACCTACTCGATTTTCACCATAAGAACTTGAGTAGGTTTATACAGTGTACCTTTATGTTAATAAATTTGCTCTACTAACGTATTAAGCACTTTATATTTATTATATCGCTGCCTTATCATTGTGAAACTTGAATCAACTAACCACTGTGACCATTTTCACAGGTATGTCACTTTTTTCCACAAATACCACACACACACACACACACACACACACACAGACATATATATATATATATATATATATATATATATATATATATTATATACAATCAATAATGTATTATATTATAGATATTATTATCTCGTTACTATTAGTTTCATGCTTATGCAATCCTCAGATGAGAGTCAAATAGTTGAGATTTTAAAAACGAGTAGTTTTTTAGCGTTTATATAAATGTAAAGCGTGTTCACGCGATGGAATGTTATATGCCAATACTTTCCTTATTCATTCTATATACGAAACACGTGTTGGTAATTCATTAAATTAATCTTATCCATTCAACATTTTCTTTCCTTTATTTATCCCTTCAACACACACACACACACACACACACATATATATATATATATATATATATATATATATATATATTGATAGATATATAGATAGATGGATAGATAGATATGTAAATATATATTTATCTATCTCAGCCTATCTATTCATCTCACCCTCCCTCTCTTTATATATACTTCTAAAAATCTACCTATATATATATATATATATATATATATATATATATATATATATATATATATATATATGTTTGTGTATGTATGTGTGCGTGTTTCTTGTAAATATGTCTTCCACAATCATCATGTATATCATGTCCACCCAAAGTGGATTTCCGTTTGAGTGATGTCAGTTTCTTGTTTGGTCTTTTCCAAATCAAATGAATGAAATTGGAAATGACGATAAAGCACAGATTGGATTAAACCTTTTTAAGATATCGAGAATTAAATTACAATCTGCGCATGTCCACAAATTAAGTCGGAGGTGATTAGTTCCCCATAATATACAAAAACGGAAGGAAACCTTTCAAACCTGGCCAGACACACACATAAAAAAAGGCTCAATGGCTAAAACAGCAGATACATGCATCCCATGTTCATTCTATTAACTCCAATTTTATTTTCTGGACACACACACACACACACGCACACACACACACACACACACACATTATATATATATATATATATATATATATATATATATATATATATATATATATTACTAAAAGTTTGGGAATCATATGTAAAATGGGCAGGTGATATTTTACTTATTATGAAATAAAATATAAAATAAAGGGGATACGAAGGCCTTTTCGACCGGTACTTTTTCAAGCATTTACACCGGTTTACTTGAAAAAGTACCGGTCGAAAAGGCCTTCGTATCCCCTTTATTTTATATTTTATTTCATAATAAAATATCACCTCCCCATTTTACATATGATTCCTCTACTTTTAGTAGTTTATAAGTTTTCATGTACCAAAAATCTATTTATATATATATATATATATATATATATATATATATATATATATATATAGTTAAAAATTGATGGTAAAATAAATGAATGGATGAAATAAAAATGAATAAAATGAGTGGGATAAATGAAAAATCCTTTCCCTCTCAAAAGTATTAAAACACTTTTTGAGAGTGGGGTCACTGATAGAAAGTTTTTCTCATCTATTATTAGACTCCTTTGAAGCATCAAGTTAATATGATTATTCTATAAGTTATTAGAGAAGATAAAATCCGTCTCATATATATATATATATATATATATATATATATATATAGTCATCCACAGACACGTGTTTCGACTTATCAAGTCTCTTCAGGGTGGCTAGACATTTGTGAGCTACCTACAGCCGGGATAGAACTCCGCTCGATTCAGCATCAGTCGGACAGTTTAACCGCTCGGCTATCGTCACCCATGGAATGCGATTTTTTTTTTACTGTTTTAATACACACATCTGTATGTATGTAAAGGCTGTCATAGAGTGCTCCATCCCTTTTATAGGAGAGCGTTGCGTTTACGCTTTAATTGGCGGTCATCAGTGAAATTCCCTCCAAAGTGCTCAACCCCAGGGGGATGGGGAGGATCCACAGACACGTGTTTCGACTTATTAAGTCTCTTCAGTGTGGCTAGACATTTGTGACCCACTTACAGCCGGGATATATATATATATATAATTGATAATTTTGAATCATATTACCACGACCAAACAACTCGGCAGACACCATTTGCGACATCCGGAGCACTGGACAGCTGTTTCGACCTCCTTTGGTCTCATCAGCAGTGCATACCACAATCTAGAGATTGAACCAGCGGACCACAGTGTGAAGAGCGGGGACTCAACACACTGGGCCACCAGCCCATGCCACAAACGGAGAATGCCAAATCATCTAGTCAATGGTAACATTAATTCTAATTGCGCAGCCACCTAACCTGTATTGCCATGTATCCCATCGTAGGATTACAGAGGGCAAGGGCACCTCTAGGACAACGACTTCCCAATTCGGGGCCTGAATATATATATATATATATATATATATATATATATATATATATATATATATATATATATATAGTAAGCGATTTCAAATTCTAGTAGTGCTATTCAGACTGGTCTTGTTCTGTAAATAACAATACTTAGTAAAATGTGATCGGCCGCTGATACACTACAAACCGAAGTTGAGAATATCGTAGTAGGTGAGTTCAAACTCCAGTTACTATTACGTTCACTTTTGGACTAATGCCCTTGATAAAGGTATGAACCCTCTCATCCCCCTAGCCATGGGTTAAATAGTACCATTACTGTTCTTCTACAAAGATGTTTTTTGCCATTAACTCTTTGCCTACCAAATTTCCCTTTACGTCTCTACCAAATTTTCTAGGCATTGGGATATTTCAAAGTTCAGGATTTATTCACCTCAAAACGTATTCTATTCAAATAAAATGCAAATATCATTGTAATCTGAGTCTTAATTGTTATGAACTTTATTGTACTTTACACTGCAATGGTAGAAAAGCCGCCGTGAGTGGTTTAAAGTATGCAAAAAGTTATCCCGGAAAGGTTGATATTGTATTAATCAAAGAAACTAAACCAAATCATTGCAAATGAGTTCTCTATAAAATTGGTTGGTTGGTTGGTTGGTTGGTTGATTTGATTATTTTATGCCGAAGACATTTTTGTTTTATTCATTCTTGTTGAATATTCAACATTTTTAAAACAAATTTTTTAAACAAATTTTTAAACTCATCGTTTAATCTATTTAATCTATAGATAGGACGCTAACAGGTCTTACCACTCCGGGTCAGAGTAGACCTAGGAGTAATGGCAATGAAGGGGTACTTCATACTTCCCAGAACTCCAGAATTGGAACCTCACCATTTGATCCAGGACATTATAAAACTGGATTTCTGATTTATTACCGATAGGATTCATGAAACACGAATATAAAAACATTCATTCATTTCTAATTACGTAAATCTTTTCATCGAAAAAGCTAAAAGCAAACCGAGAAATTTAGAAGTGAAGTAACATTTACAAATTGATATAACAAATCTTGTTATTTGATAGGCTTCACTTTGTTGTGTTACAATGTTATAAACATTGTGCACTCATTGAGGATTGAATTTACTATTAATCATGTACTACTATACAAGCTCGTTATCCACCAGATCCCAATGAGATACCCAGATGTATTATATATATATATATATATATATATATATATATTTATCATAGAAAGGAAGGAAAAACTCAACACCGTAATTCCATAATAAATTTATTTCGACAAAAATTGGGGCCTTTATAAATCTAAGTTGATTTAATAATAGCTCTCCGAAATCCAGTCTCATCAGATGGAAGACTGGGTTATTTTTAGAAAATAACCTGATCTTCCATCTGATGAGACTGGAGGATTTTGGGGAGCTATATTAAATCAACTTAGATTTATAAAGGCCCCAATTTTTGTCGAAATAAATTTATTATGGAATTACGGTGTTGACTTTTTCCTTCCTTTCTAAGATAAATATTGCTCTGTATATAATCCAAAAAGATTATTATACATTGAGCTCTCTGTAGTGATTTAAAGATTCATTGTATTTATACATACTGGATCATACAATGATAATACAGTGTGTCTTAGAAATCACATATAGAATTATCCCTTACTACCAAGTTTTGGATACCTCTCATATATATATATATATATATATATATATATATATATATATATATATATAAATATATATATATAGTCCCATTCCAACGGGCATGTTTTTAACACCTAAGATTAATCAAAAACTCGATTAATTTAAAGTAACCCTGAAGAATCAATCGATGAAACTCGAGTAGGTTACTCATTTCCATTGTTAAAATAAATCTATGCTCTACATTGTATTGAGCACTTTATATATATATATAATATATATATTATATATATATGTGTGTGTGTGTGTGTCTATATATATATATATATAATATATATATGTGTGTGTGTGTGTGTGTGTCTGTGTCTAGTACCACTACTATTCTTCTACAAGGATGGCTTTGGCATTAAATAACTTTAGCAGAAATTATGGAATTAGCACACTTAGAGGATGTTCATTTAAAAAAAAAATTAGCAGTAAATAAACCAATAACAGATAAGACAAAAAACATTCATTCTTTAATAACTGAACATTCTGACTTTATAGAATATTCCTTAAACAAGCTAAATTAAATTATTGAAAATAAAGGTAAATATTCTCAAAGCCATGCAGAGAAAAATTCTGTAGTATTACATAATGTTGAGGAAAGAATTATGGTGTTCATTCACCAACAAATCTAGAATTAATATTTGTGTTGATACAACACAAATATTAAGGTGGAAAAGATAAACAGAAAAATGGTGTGCTTAATACCTTTATTAAGCACCAGCATCCGTTGCTAAACAGATACATACAAAACACAGAACAAATAAATACAAACAATTAACAAGACAAAACTTACACTAAATAGAGGAGGATCAATTTGGCATAGCCAACGGAGCAAAGTCAGTCTGAATATTATTCAGCTTGTTAATCCACTTTAAGGCTATTTTAAGACTATGAGCCAGTCCATCTGTTAGAGAGATGAAGGGGTGTTAGCTACTCTATAACAACTTAGTTGTTCCTCCTCGATCTTTTATGACAGCCTTAATTCTTTCTGAATTTCTTTATATGTTACCGCTGCCCTTGATTAGGATTGAACCTGTATAACTGTCTTAACCCAACTCATTTATCCACTAGACCATGTGTCCAATTGTTTCCGAGTCCGACAAGAAATACCCGAAGAAAGCCGGAGGGCATATCGGCCGAAACGTTGTACAGATAACAATGAAGATGAGGACAATAGTTCGAATAACGCAGATAATAGTAAAAATATTTTTCTTGCAAAGATAATCTCTCTCTAAATATTGTCTTGCAAATATACTCTCTCCCTCTCTCTCCTCCTCTCTCTCTCTCTCTCTCTCTCTCTCTCTCTCTCTCTCTCTCTCTCTCATCAATTTAAATCAATATTCTTTATCAAATTGGTTACAACTTCTTCGGTACATTGAGCCTCATCGGGGACTTTTTTGTCTTTGTAATTTTCACTATCAATATTCAATTAGATTTAGATCCGGATTGTTCGCTAGCCATGTCTTTGATTTCTCCTAACTTTCCGACAGAAAAGATTTAATCTTCCCTGTTCTTTGAAAAGATGCATTGTCGTCCTGAAAAATGACTTCACCACCAAAAAGTGTCCAGGATTTCAATGTACGCCTGTACTTTGATTGTTTAGGAAATGATTGCCACACCCACATGTCCTTTAAATGACACGCCACCCCCTTTCATATCAAAAGTATCAAAAAATTTAAATTAACATAATTCAATTAATAATTCATTATTGAGGTCTTGTATATTGATTTTGTGTGTAAAATTCAGGGAAATTCTATTCTTGTTCACGTTTAGTTTAATGACGTGTTATCTTGCTAGTTAATTCCAATCTTACATCATTGAATTTCTGCTTCGTTAATGGAAAGTTGTGAATACAACAAATGATTAAACGAAGAGACTGCATCCTGATCTGGTATTTCCACGCTGACGGGAAACCAATAAAGTTTGGTGGTATTGTAAGATACAGCTGGGATGCTCTGATCTCAGCATTATCATTTGATGGAAGTTTCTCAACCGTGGTCTATATGGCCCCCGGAAACCATATAACTTTTTTGTCCATGCAAAAAATATTTACTTATAAATTTACAATAGGATTTTTAAACATTGAATGGTTATGGGGGTCCACCAGAGTAAAATAAGAACCAAAAAAACAAAAAAAAAACAAAACAAAAACAAGTTGAGAACGATTGATTTAAATCATCTATCGTCATCTTTTTTAGGTCGTATATATTAATTACATTTATGATTAAGTTATTATCCAACATTTTAAATTTTAGATTTTGTAATAAAGATACTAAGAGTTTATTGAATGCGGCTTGGCCGATATCAATGCGGCCATTGAATTTTGAAAAGGTTCCACGCCCTTTTTCTAGAATAAAGTGAATGCCCTCTTATTATACTATTACCATATCTGTTCACATGCCGCCATAAACGAAAAAAAAGCAGAACAAAGAGATAAAAGACTTCAATACAAAAGGAATTCTTTAGAATCGGGAAAGTCAAGAAGTTGGCATTTGAAAAACGGTAAACAGAGGATATTGTTGATTTTTATGGGATTTTCAAAATTCCATCTGATCAGTGACTGTCAACAGGCGGGGTGGGTTGGGGTGGTGTTGAGGAGGGAGAGGTGAAAGAGGAGGGTGAGGGGGAAGGAGGAGGGGGGAAGGGGTGTTACCGTTTCGTAATTGAGCTGATTTGTTACACCCAAATTTTTGATCGAAAGGCTCACGGGTGTTCAAAGAGAAAAAATAAAAGTGAAAATCATCATATATATATATATATATATATATATATATATATATATATATATTATATTGTAATAAATTAAACAAAGCTAAGTAAACGACAGTTCTGAGACCCGGCCCAATCTCAGTTCTGTAATTTCTCTCTCTCTCTCTCTTCTCTCTCTCTCTCTCTCTCTCTCTCTCTCTCTCTCTCTCTCTCTCTCTTCGAGGTTTCGAAGCATTGGATGCTTTTTAGATATTAATTGTTTCTTTTACCAAGCAAATTAAAATGGATGGAGCACTCTCCGAGAGCATTTACATATATACAGATATGTGTATTTATCAGTTAAAATCCTCCTTCCAGTTTGTAGGTAACGATTGCCGTGTAGTTAAGGAGCCTGTCCGATAATGAGTCGATCGGATTTTCATCCTGGCGAGAGGTAATCTGCAAATATCTAGCCAAACTGAAGAGACATGATACGTTGAAACACTGTATCTATGAATGAATATTTTTTTTTTTTTGGGGGGGGGGGAGAATATGTGCTTAATTGAAGTCATACCTAATTTGAAAATTAATTAGTTGATAATTAATGAATTAGACGAATGTATCTGTTTAAATGTGAAGCGTAAACAAATCGAGTAAAAGTCATTCTCTGTATGTACATTTCGGCCTATTATGCCTCATCAGCAGAGTTATAGACTCGAAGACGCTTTGCTTGTGATTCGAAACCTAACTGCCTGGCTGACAGTCGGAGATTCTAACCGTTACACCAAGCTGGTTTTCCCAGATTTCTCGTTTTGTTTATAAACGCATATATCCTACCTTTTGGAGACTTTCTGCACGACAGTATGAAAGTACGCAAACAGTTCGTTTGATATGACTATGCCGACAATTTTGGGGATGAGGCATAATAGGCCGAAATGTACATACAGAGATTGACTTTTTCTCGATTTGTTTACGCTTCACATTTAAACAGATATATTCGCCTAATTCATTAATTATCAACTAATTAATTTTCAAATTAGGTATGACTTCAATTAAGCACATATTCTCCCCAAAATTGTCGGCATAGCCATATCAAACAAACTGTTCGCGTACTTTCAGGGGCCGGGTTAGCTCAGTCGGTAGAGCGTTCGGCTAGAAACCACAAGGTTCCTAGTTCGATAGCGGTCCCCGCCAACTCAGCGTATGAGTAGCACTGGGATCTGTGCGGTAAAGTAAGGAGCTGATGGTAGGTGTGGCGCTCCACCTCAGATGCTAAAAAAAACAATCTCCTTGGTCTAGCGCTAGTGAAAAGGGGATGGACTCCCTCGCTGACTGGCTGATACCGACTTTAGGCCGCCCTTTTTACTTTACTTACAACTATATATATATATTAGTTTCTCCAATTTTATAAGAAGTGGAGTCCGGTTTAGTTCAGTCGGTGGAGAACCCACATAGAAATGACAAAATTCCGTGTTCGATACCGGTCCCCGTCAATTCAGCCCATGAGTAGCACAGCTTGGGTAATCTGATCTGTGCGGTAAACTGTTGAGTTATGGTAGATGTGGTGCTCCACTTCAGCAAGAAAAAAAATCTCCATGGTCTAGCGCTAGCGAAAAGGAGATAGACTCCCTTGCTGTCCGGTTGATATTGATATTAAACCACCTGCCAACTTTCTTACTTTTAAGAAGTAGCACTTCTTTCTCGGCGAGGCTTAGAAGTTTTTGAATAACCCTTGTGGTTGGTCTCTTAGACTATTTACCCCGAGTTGCAACCACCTGCACCATTTTGCGCCTCTATATAATTATAATGTTCTAGAAAGAACTTATCGTGGATGATTTCACGGACCACTGACTTTGCGAGATCAAGTTGCACAGCCATATCACGAAGTTTGCACCGTCTATCATGTTGAATCAAACCTTTAACGCACGCAATGTTTTCTGGGATATCATATCGTTGGTTACCGAAGCAATTGGTTGAAAAAAGCAATTGACTTGTTGCCACTTGGTCGAGGGCGGTGCTTTTTTTGTGCAGGTGCAGAGATCGGACAAATGCATTAATCTTGATACTAGCGACGTTGAAAAGTGTTAGATATGCACTTCATCTGTTGGGTATATAATGCGGTGGAGAGTATCTATTTCGCCGTCAACCCCCTTTTTTGGTGTGTGTGTGTGTGGGGGGGGGATGGTCCTTAGTTTCTTCCTCTGGCTGATACGGGTTTCGTTTGTGCTGGGAACTGGTTGTGGTTTGTTTGTGTTCATTCATTCTCTTTGTTTTTTGTAAAAAAAAATATACTATATTCAGTCGGTAGAGCGTTCGGATAGAAACCACAAGGTTCCTAGTTCGATAGCGGTCCTCGCCAACTCAACGTATGAGTAGCACAGGGATCTGTGCGGTAAAGTAAGGAGCTGATGGTAGGTTTGGCGCTCCACCTCAGACGCTAAAACAATCTCCTTGGTCTAGCGCTAGTGAAAAGGGGATAGTCTCCCTCGCTGACTGGCAGATACCGACTTTAGGCCGCCCCGTCGACTTTACTTTTACTTTACTTATATATTTTGTAAAAAAATTATATTAAGACATAGTTTATTTTTCTCAGACGTCTTTATTATCCGATTTTTAAAACTCATTTTTTTTTCAATAATTCATAGATTGAAACCTTAAAGGTACTACTACACTGAGCCATAGTGGACCTGGGAGTGTGGTTTTCCCATTTGTTACTATTACTCCCATGTCAACTCTGACCCGTGTGGTATCATCAATACCTATTAATGGGCCGGGTTAGCTCAGTAGAGCGTTCGGCTAGAAACCACAAGGTTCCTAGTTCGGTACTGGTCCTCGCCAACTCAGCGTATGAGTAGCACAGGGATATGTGCGGTAAAGTAAGGAGCTGACGGTAGGTTTGGCGCTCCACTTCAGATGCAAAAATAATCTCCTTGGTCTAACGCAAGTGAAAAGGGGATAGACTCCCTCGCTGATTGGCTGATACCGACTTTAGGCCGCTCCGACGACTTTACTTACTTATTAGGGTTCTATATATCGGTTAGATAGATTTGTTTGCAAGTTATTTTTATTGCATATGAATTGATATCATATGTTATATAATCTGCTAAAGTACATAATTTGTTGGCAACCCACGAATTATGTAACAAAAGTAGCATAGTAGTACTGGTAACATACTTATAATGTTTTATCTGTAAAGTAATAAACATCTAGAATTAGAATTAGTTTGACATTTCGGACTGTCGTTCTCATCTTTATTGTGAATTGTACATACATATAGTTTCGGCTGTTGTACCTTTCGGCCTTCTTCCTCCAGTCAGACTAATCAAAATGATTTCCCAAGTTGCATCATTGCTATACTCTGATAGACAAAGTCTTGACAATTGTAGCGAAGTGAGAGCAGTCTACCCCATAATGGATTACAAGGAACACTTAAAGAAGGTCGGGAGTGCAGTGGCGGAAATGTTTTATATGTATATTTCACAATGAATATGAGGAGAACAGTCCGAAAAATCAAAACAATACTTATCAAGCCACATCTAAAAACTTCACACAAATCTAGAATTACTCTAAAGCGAATACAGCAAACTGGAACAAAAAGTCTGAAAGACTAGGTATGACTGAGTGAGAAAGGTGATCCACTGATAAGTGTGCAAGAAACTAAAGTTTAGCCATGTTTACAAATTATATTTATGGTCAATTCACTCTAAAAGCAACTGTTCTCGCCAAAACATCGCAATTAAGCAATGGTAAACCTGTCCAGTACTTAGACAGTTGACCACTGGAGAATAGCAGGTACTGTAAGCACCTTAAGGCTTATATGCCAAACTAAACAAAGTTTATCAGATAACAAATTGGTAACCAGAATCCGTAATAGAAAATGAGACACATAAAAGTTTTCTGGGATTTTGAGATATAGACGGACCACCTTATCCCCATTATTATTATTATTATTATTATTATTATTATTATTATTATTTACTCCTTTTGAGTTTTCACATCAGTGTTAGCTGATGGTCTTTCGCTGGAGTCTGAGTAACAACAAGTCTCCTCATGAGTAAGAAACCTTCCTGCAAAAAAAGTGTGTGTCCTGGATAGAGTTGATAGTGTTGAGACCCCAGTTCGGGAGTTAGGGGGGGGGTGTAATCACTTATTCGTTGCTATTATTCCCAGATCAACTCTAACCCGAAGTTAGGATCCCAACTATGGGTCAAATATTTATGTTTGAAAATCACCAGTATTAAACATTTATACTTGATACCATATAATTATGCGCAAATTATTTGTACTAAGAATAATTATTGAAAGTAAAAATATTTTCCTTAGTTACCTGAAACCATATAATTCCTTTATAATATTTGAAACGATGTAATTGTGTACACACTATTTGGATTAGATTAGAATACTTGAAACCATACAAATGTGCGCAAGTTATTTGTATTAAAAAGGAATATATATATATAATATATATAATATAATATAATATAATATGATATAATATAATATAATAAACATATACATATATGCATGTAATTTCATGTGAATTAATGAACTGTTAGAATTTTCTATTTCTCTGAATGTTTGAGATGAGACTTGATGATTAGTATTATCTGTGTTATTCGGACTATTGCCCTGATCTTCATTGTTATCTGTACAATGTTTCAGCCGATGTACCCTCCGACCTTCTTCAATTGGACACATGGCCTAATGGATAAGGGGGTTAATTTAAGACAGTTCTAAGTGACAGTTATCTCTGGACTGCAGGTTCAATCCTGGCCAAGAGCAGCAGTAGCATAGAATAATAATTAACACAGCTTAACGCCTCTATCCCAGCTATGGTTAGCGGAATGAGAACAGGATACCCCCGAGGACTGAATAAAGAGTTAGGTTCAAAAGATCGGTGATGGCTCCCGATTACGACAAGAAGGTTCCCGAATACGACAAGAAGGTCCCAGAGTCCGGGAAGGTTCCCGAGTCTGACAAGAAATACCCGAAGAAGGCCGGAGGCTACATCGACCGAAACGTTGTACAGATAACAATGAAGATGAAGACAATAGTCCGAATGACACAGACAATTCTGTTAGAATTTTTATTAACTTTACGGGTATTAATATATTGGCAGAAATAATATTTATTAACTTATCTGTATTAATAAATTAGAAAAATAACTTCAATTGTATTAATAAACACGTGATTGGCCCTAAACTACCACCTTCTATCACTTATATAATAAAAGGTTTTGGGTGTTTATTTCCCATCAGAGCAATTTCAAGAATATGGTAGAGACGTAAGCATATAGGTGCGCTCAGGCCACCCTTATAGACCAAGTAAGAGTAGAAGTTGAGTGTTGCAGGTCATGTGACTAATTATTACTCGGGTCACGGATCACTCAACTGCCAGGATCTCTTCCCAGGCATTATGTGTCATCACCAACGGCAGTAAGAGTAATTACGCGACGCTTTTTTTAATTCTCAAATTAGCATCTAGTGATATATATATATGCGTGTCTGTGTATGTGTGTGGGGGGCATGAGTGTGTGTTTATATGTGTGTTTCGAGATAATGTTTTTCTGTGTTAAAAAGTAGTTTTATCTTCTGAAAATGTGTATTAATTTATCTATTAAACTACCTCATTATCTCCCTCTCTCCCTCTCTCTCTATATCTATCTATCTATCTATCTATCTCTATCTATCTATCTATCTATCTATCTATCTATCTATATATATATATATATATATATATATATCCATATATCTGTATGTATGTATGTATGTGTGTGGGAAAATGTGTATTGATTTATCAATCTGGCTATCTCATTATCTATCAACCCCTCCTCTCTCTCTGTCTCTCTCCCTCTCACTTTATCTCTCCATCTATCTACCTATCCATATATCTGTGTGTGTGTGTATGTGTGTGTGTGTGTTTGGAGGTGTGTGTGTTAATGGCGTATTATCTGCTGTTTGGCCACCTAACCACTAACACAGGTTGTATTTCATCCAAATCCGCCAAACATGTTCGGATCTCGCTTGACATTTTCTTTAGTTTTCTTTACAACTTCCTTTAAGGGTTGGTCTTTATGGATATTTATAAATGCTAACTGATATACTACACACACACACACACACACACACACACACATAGACACACACATACGTGTACAGAGACACATACACAGACGCACACGCGGATGAACATAGAGTGGTTATCAGTTGAGTGAAACATGTACATATACAAATGTATGCTTATCTGTGCATCATCATCATCATCATATATATATATATATATATATATTATATATTATATATATATATTATATTTTACGATTTCCT
>CM042170.1:66652036-66679536 GCA_023376005.1 Doryteuthis pealeii | reverse complement strand
TGTTTTATATGTCTAATCGATTTCAAAGCTAGAGCTTCATCCTCAGAGTTTATTTTCTGAAAATAAACTCTGAGGATGAAGCTCTAGCTTTGAAATCGATTAGACATATAAAACATCTTTTTGTCTTTATTTTTTACGCATTGTATTGCCTTCGAATTTTATTATTTTAAAATACTTAACAATGCTTCAAGCAAATTACCAATTACTTTTATATATATATATATATATATATATATATATATAAGAGAGAAGAGAGAGAGAGAGAGAGAGAGAGAGGTAACTTGCAAAAGCATACACTTTTGCATCTATTGTACGTGAATATTGTAGAAAGGTTTGTGATTTAGCCCTTTCTATGACTTGTTCGCTTCAAACTCTGTGTTTCTTCCCTTACGATAATGCCACGCACGAGGCGACTCAGAGAACGATATTCGTGTTTTTATTAGGACTCCGTGTGTGTTTGCTTACATCTGTTGGTATGTTAGTCTTTTGTATGGTATGCAAACGAGAGCAATTGCCTACCTCGGAGTAATTGATACCGACCAACCGGGCCACCGATATTGCTCAAGGTTTCGACTTTTCCCATCTACCATATCGAATAATCACGAGAGAATGTAGAAACGATGACATAACAATATATTTTCCAGTCAACCAATCCTCTGTCTTTTTTTTTGTTTTGTTTTGTTTTGTTTTTTTTTGTTTTTTTTGTTTCTGACTTTTTTCTCTTTACATTTTTGCTTCCTTCTTTTTTTTTTCTTTTTTTTCTGTTTTTGTTTTTGTTTATTTTTATTTTTATTTTTTTTAGTAACATTTTGCTGATTCGGTTTTAAATTAACTCTTGGCCGACGCGTTGGGACTTCATCATTTTCAACTTTGGTGGTCGCGTCCCCCGCATCTGTTCGAGTCAATTTGTTGTTTCTCGCTTTAAAGACCCGGATCTTGAGAAAATTTAAAAAACAGCGGATCAAAAAAGACGGGTCGGGTAAAAGAAAAAATAAGAGGAGATGTAATTATTTTTGGATAGCTAGAGAGTCGTATTGCTCTAGAGATTGGCAATAAATAATACCTAATAATAACCGTTTTCATTCTGTAATCTTCTAGAAATAATACAATCCTGACATCTTTATTTAAAGAAAATGTGTTATCTTTCCCCCCCTCTCTCTCTCTTTCTCTGTCTATCTATCTATCTCTGTTCGTCTTTCTCTTTCCCGCACTATATATATATATATATATATATATATATATATATATATATAATATTGAATTTTTTGATATCTGAATTGTTATGATTATCATGAAGTTTTTTATGTAGACGTATGAGAATGTTGTACAAACATCCATCTTGTACAACATTCAGTGTTTGTGTACCTTTCTCCACACACACACACACACACACACACACATACACACACATACACACACACACACACACACATATATATATATATATATATATATATATATATATATATATATTTTACAAAATTTTAAAAATTACTTATAAAATATTTTACAGACGCTGCCGCTGTCAATGACAACAAAGACAAAGGATCCGTTGAACAGGAGCGACATTCATTTGAAGAAGGAAATCTAACGATCCCGAAAATTCATGATAACAAATAATGATAAAAAAAATAAGTGAATCCAATACTCCATAACATCGAGTTCATTCATTTATTTTTAGATGCTTCGTAATAACGCCCAACTTAAAAAAAACATTAATATATATATATATTATAACTCTTCTATAATGCTCCCTTTCTAATAATGTATCAACAATTTCTTCAAATAAGAAATTTTCTCCTGAAGATGACCGAAGGTCGAAACTAGTTGAGATTAAACAACATACAAGAAATATTCCTGATTGTCTTAATAATCAATTTTTGTTCACACTATATATATATATATATATATATATATATATATATATATATATATATATATACAATTGCCGCTTTAACCTTTCCATTACAGTGGCATCAGTAAATTATCCAAAAGTGCTCAATATATTAAAAACATAAAGTCTTAATAACTTAGAGTTAACTAAGGAATTCCATCGACTTAGTTAAACGTAGGGTAGAGACCTGATTAAATAATTTGGATTGAAATCATGTTAACTCTTTTCCTCTACTACTATAACTATATATATATATATATATATATATATATATATATATATATATATATATATATTATATATATATATTCACCCGCCCTGTGAACACACAGAGACAAAAACACACACAGGGAGTATTAGCACACTCACCCAGTAATATATATATATATATATATATATATATATATATATATATATATATATATATATTACAGTGTGGGTGTGCTAATCCCAGGTGTAAGCTTCTCCTTTCATTTCCGGGCTTGGGACCCTCATCGGGGGAATTAGTTCTGACCCGTTTTTCATTTGTTCCAGCTGTTAACTTGTCATGTTTTTAGCAGATAGAATAATAAACTAAGTGATTTAATCCAAAACAATTGTTTGTGAGTTCATTTCTTGAATCGTTGTTGTTGCATCCCCAGGGTCGTGCTTAAAGATTGAACCCCGATCGGGATCAGTTAACAAAGATGTCAGTGAAAGTTGTAAGAAGGAAGAAAGGAGAGAAGAAAAGATACAGAAATAAGAAAGAGGGAAATAGAGAGGGATATATATATATATATATATATATATATATGAAGTGAACAAACAATGTGTTTGAAATGGCGATAGCCGACAATTTTTGGGAGATTATGTGCTTAATTAAAGTCATACGTAATTTGTTAATTAATTAATTATAATTAAATGAATTAGGCGTGCATATCGTTTAAAAGTAAAGCGTAAACAATTGAGAAAAAGTCGATCTCTGTATGTACATTTCAGCCCATTAGGCCTCATCAGCAAAGCACTTCCCTGTCTATAGCTCTGCTGATGAGGCCTAATGGGCTGAAATGTACATACAGAGATCGACTTTTTCTCGATGTGTTTACGCTTTTCATTTAAACCGATATGCATGCTTAATTAATTTAATTATTATTAATTAATTAACAAATTGAGTATGACTTTAATTAAGCACATAATCTCCCAAATATATATATATATATATATATATATATATATATATATATAGATAGATAGATAGATAGATAGAGTGAGAGAGCGTGTGAGGAATAAAAAAAGAAATAGATGAGACAGAAAGAGAATGGGGGAAGTAAGCGAACGTGGAAAGTGAGAAGAAAGATAGAAAAGAAAAAGAGAGAGAAAAAAAGGAGACAGACAATAGAATCAAAAGAGAAAAAGAATAAGTAGGAGAGAGAAGAAAGGAGACGAAAGAAAAGAAAGTAGTGAGAAAGAGAGAGTGGGAGAGAGAGAGAGAGAGAGAGAGAGAAGAGAAGAGAAAAAATATAAAGAAGCTAAACAAAGAATAAAGGTGAGAATGAGAGTGAGGTAGGCGAAAGAAAAAGTGAGAAGGAGGAGAGAGAGAGAGAGAGAGAGAGAGAGAGAGAGGGAGGGAGAGGGGAATAAACAAGAGATAAAAAGAAACCTGCGCTGATCCTATGTGCTGGTTGCTTATTTTTGTCATTTTAGTTTAGTTTGTTTTGTTTTATGGCATATCAACCTCAGTGGGTTATTTAATGCCGATTAAATTTTGAAATAAATTATTTCTTAATGGATACACAATTTTTTTTATAAATACATTTTTCTATTTAACCCATAGATGGGACCCTAATAGGTACTACCACTCCGGGTCGGAGTGGACCAGGGAGCAATGGCAATGAATGGGAAAATACAGACCGTGGGAACTTTGACCCCAAAGGTGGGAATCTCGCAAGTCATGTGATAACTAGTTAGGTAGTCAGTATCAACCTAAATGGCATGCAGAACAGATGTGTTCTGTTGAGGTTGGCTCAAACCGTGTGGTGAATTAGAATGGGCATTAATAAAGTTTTGATCAAAGTAATACATCTACTGTTTTCTTTTTCCTTTTAGTTTTTTTCTTCTTTTCTTCTTCACTCTTTTTTCAACTTCTTCTTCTTCTTCTTCTTCTTCTTCTTCTCTTCTTCTTCTGTGATATTTTCTTCTTCTTCCATATATCTTCTTCTTCTTCTTCTTCTGTTTACTTTTTCTTCTTTATTTCTTTTTCATTTTCTTTTTTCCCTTTCTCTTATTTTCCCTATTTCTTCTTCTTTTCTTCTTCTTATTTCTCATTTTTCATCTCTTTTCGTTTCTTCTTTTCCTACCTTTTTTTTCTTCTTCTTCTTCTTCTTCTTCTTCTTCTTCTTCTTCTTCTTCTTCTTCTTCTTCTTTATTCTGTATGTTCTGCTATTCCTCTTTTTCCTTCTTTTCCTTCTGGCTTTTCTTAACTCTTCTTTTTAATTTTCGTCAACTTTGTTTTTACTTCTTTATATATATATATATATATATATATATATATATATATAATATAGTTGAATGAATGGAAAAATAAATGGTTTAGCTTTTATTCATTTATTTGGGAACGATATTACAAATTCGTTGATTATATATATATATATATATATATATATATATATATGAGAGAAACAAGATGGAAATTAATCCGACAGTACGTGGAGAAAGGTAGACAAACACGGGATGTTGTAGAAAATGGATGTTTATTGTAGGTAGTGATGTCGACCAGTATGAAAATGTTCAGCTTAAAGCAAGAACTCAATCCTGTGCCCTGAAGAAGGTTTAACAGGCCGAAATGTCGACATCACTACCTACAATAAACATCCATTTTCTACAACATCCCGTGTTTGTCTACCTTTCTCCACACACCCACACACACACACAGATATATATATATATATATATATATATATATATATATATATAGAGGGATTGAATAAATATAAAAGTGTTTCGCTTAGCGCTTATGCCCTTGAGAAAGTTATGAATCCATATATTCACCCCACTTTTAGTTATAGGTAAATAGTTGTGTGTACTAGGTTCTTTAGTCTTGGTTTGGCGACCAGTCTAGGAGAAAACTCTGAATTCAAACCAGCTGTACTCTACTTAAAAATAACCCAAGTGTTTGGGTTATATATTTCAAGTCACCTGAATAATATGCTTTCCTTTATTTATGTTTTCATATTTGTGTGTTCAAGTTCAACTTTTGGTTATATTATTGTGGACTGGGGTGTTTTTTTTTTTTAGCAATAATCCGATCTTTCTGTGTTGAAAGAATGAATTGGTAGGCAAATAAAGTTAATTTATTGAGTCTGTTGTTTTTCGAAAGGCTAATATTGTTTAGGCACCACTAAATTAGGAGGACAGACATCAAAGGCCGCGTAGATGGGGCAACGCATCGACTTGTTTTCTTATTATTAATTGTATCATTAAGTTATTAAATAACGTCAGCATGGATATGCAATCACTTCTGAGGGTGGGGGCTAATTTTGAAGAGGGTAGGTAATTTTGCAAGTTCAAGGTTTTAGTACTTTACATACACAAACACGCAAATACACACACGTATGAGTTAGTAATTAAATGTATGTTGTGAATATATATATATATATATATATATATATATATATATATATATATATAAGATGAGAAAATTAATCCGACAGTATATGAAGAAAATTTAAAAATTTGATACTAGTAATTTACAAGTAAGTAAAAGTAAGTAAAGTCGTCGGAGTGGGCTATTGTCGGTATCAGTCACACGGTGAGGGAGTCTATCCCCTTTTCACTAGCGCTAGACCAGGGAGATTGATTTTTAGCGTTTAGCTGAGCGCCACACCTACCATCAGCCCCCCCACTCTACCGCAGAGATCCTTTTGTTACTCATACGGTGAGTTGGCGAGAGCCGTTATTGAACCCGAAACATTGTGGTTCAGAACCAGATACTCTACTGACTGAGCTAAACCGACATTTAATAATTTTGCACAGTATTCTAAATCAATACAAGTAATTTTCAAGCATATCTATTTAACCAATAGATGGGACCCTAACAGGTACTACCATTTCAAGAATTTAGATATGCATTCTAACGAAACCAAAAAAAATGGTGGAAGCTTTCATAATTGATAAGCATGAAACTCGCGCACTTCTTAGCATATAAGTTGATAAATAGCCCCCTTTTAGCCTCCAGCCAAACACAAAGTGCTTTTCTAAGTGAGTTTGAGAAGAAAGAGATAAAAATGACTGTAAAGCGACGTGCCCTTCGCTGTAAAGGTCGACCAATGTCAAACTCCGGCCTAGGGCGACCAAGAAGGTAGACAATTGCATATTGTACGGAATACAACGCCATTCTTTTAGTTAACAAGATGGAGATAAAATTAGATTGACCGTTTTGATGAAGAGGTCTTCCTTTTGCTTCGAAGTTCAATAGATTAATTTTCCGGGGTTTTAATAAGTCAGACATTTTAGACTCAAATACGAATTATCTAGTATTTAATCTAACCCATAAATATATATATATATATATATATATATATATATACAGGGGTGAGTCAAAATGTAATGCCATTTTATTTAGGTCAGGTATAGTTACCAACACAGGAACATGTATCATATATCAAAATGAAGCTGGTCCTTTGTGGATCACATCCCTACTTCTCCACAGAGGTGAGTCAAAAAGTAATGCCATTTTGTTTAGGTCAGGTATAATTACCAACACAGGAACATGTATCTTACATAAAATTAAGCTGATCTTCTGTGGATCACATCCCTACTTCTCCACATAGTCACCGTTTCTCTCATCGAATGAGAGCATGTATCACTGCAATGTAAATTCTGTTGATTGTTCTTTGAGCCATTTCTTCACTGCAGATTTCACTTCCTCGTCACTGGAATAATCTTTGCCTCTCAAACCCTCTTTCATGAGGCCGAAGAAATGATAGTCTGAAAGCGCTGAATCTGATGAGTATGGAGGATGCGGTAAAGTTGTTCACCCGAATGAGGCGATTTTCTCCCTTGTCCTGATGCTTGTGTGGAGTCGAGCATTATCATGCAGAAGGAAAATATTGTCGATTGGCAAGTTGGGTCTTACTCATCGGACTCTTGCTCTGAGCGTCGTTAGGGTCTCAGTGTAGGTTTTAGTTTTATAAAATGTTTATATGTTTGAAAACGGGTTAAACTAAAGGATTTACTGCTACGAGCCTGAGTCGAAAAGGCAGTTCATGGAGTGGTTACATGTAAAGAATGTAAAGAAAATGTCCTTCTGGGAAGTTTGGAGTTTTGTTGTTATTGCTCCCAGATCCACTCTGACCCGGAGTGGTTGTACCTGTTAGGGTCCAATCCATAAGTCAAAAATATATGTGTGGAAACTATTCTCCATATTTTCCAGCTTCCTAGGACTCATCTTTTCTTTTTATGACGGGGTGTCTTACCCTCTGCATAGGACACAGTTGTCGTATTCAATTTGTGGGTGATAAATCTGGGTTAATCCTTGGCTTTAATCTGTAGTCCTTTCCATCCTTCTTGTGCCAGATTATCCTTATCCGGTAATCTCTTGGCATCTTTTAAGGATAAGTGATTATAAAAAAGGAACAGTTATTTTAATAAGGACTAAACATAAGAGATAGATAGGGAGATAAAACAGAAAAATAGTGTAAGAAAAAGAGAGAGAAAGTGTATGAGAGAGAGAGAGAGAGAGAGAGAGAGAGAGAGAGAGAGAGAGAGAGAGAGAGAGAGAGAGTTACAGTGTGAGAAGAAAAAAAAAGAAAAGATAGAGGTAAAGAGAAGAAAAGATACGAGTTGTCCACAAAAAGTATCAACAAGAAAAAAATGGTATCTAGTGGATTTTGCCGTTCCAGTGGACCACAGAGTTAAAATAAAAAAAAAGGCAGATGAAAACCTGGATCTTGCTAGAATGCTAAAGAAGCTATGGAGCATGATAGTGACGGTGATACCAATTGTAGTTAGTTTCTTTGGAACGGATCCCAAAAGCCTGGAAAATAATATGGCGTACTTGGCGATCAAAGGAAGAATCAAGACCATCCAGACCACAGCACTGTTAAAATCAGTTAGAATACTTAGAGGAGTCCAGTCTGAAATAAAATCATTGAGCTCTTGAGCACAAACATAGAAAAAATCGCTAACTGTATGTTCAATAATTTCAAATTAAGGACGAGACTGCTTGCATTTTACATGACGCTAATACCCTTGGGAAAGGTATGCATCCAACTCCCCCTCCCCCCAGTTTTGGGTGAATAAGATATACTGGATTTTTAACCTGAATATGGCAACTTAGATGTTAATCTCCGCTAAAAATTGGCCTTATGTCACATCCTGTTCGTAACATTGGTATTGAATGAACACATATCTCAAGTCTCTGCTAAAAACGTTTTGGTAAGGGATTGTATCGAATAGCAAATCAGGAAAATTGAATAATAATAATGATAATATTAATAATAATACCTGAGGAGACTTGCTGTCACTTAGCCCCCAGTGAACCACCGGCTAAGGCAAGTGTGAAAAACTCTCACGGAGTGAAACAATGCAGCAAACTAGCACAACGAGAATACAAAACTAGGCACGACTGGGTTGAGAAGGTGATCCACTGGGAATTATGCAAAAAATTAAATTTTGACCATACAACAAAACAGTATATGCATAAACCACAATCTGTTCTTGAAAATGAAATGCGTAAAATTTTTCTGGGATTTTGAGATAGAGAGGGATCACCTTATCCCAGCAAGGAGACCAGACCTAGTGTTGATAAACAAAAAAGAAAGAACTTGTCAACTGATAGATTTTGCAGTTTCAGCAGATCACAGGGTGAAGATAAAGGAAAACGAAAAGATGGACAAATACTTGGACCTTGCCGGAGAACTGGAAAAGCTATGGAATAATGAAAGTTAAAGTGATACTAATTGTAGTTGTTGCGCTTGGAACGGTCCCAAAAAGCTTGGAAAAAAGGCTGGAAAATCTGGAAATCAGAGGAAGAATTGAGACTATCCACAATACTGCACTGCTGCAATATGCCAGAATACTCAGAAGAGTCCAGGAGATCTGAGGAGACTTGTTGTCACTCAGACTCCAGGGATGCCATCAGCTAATGCTGGTGTGAAATAATAATAATGATAATAATAATAATAATGTTTGCGCGAACAAAAACTGAATCAATTGACCAGTTAGTGTCCTATTACCCTGTCCTTGCACCAATAGAATATTAAAAAAGGCCCAATAAAATAGGACATTATATTTGTTGGGAAATGTTCAAGTAATATGGAATTCCAACATCTAAAAAAATGGTATAAACACCAACCAGAAACAATAACAGAATAAAAAACAGTAGCTATTCTCTGGGTCTTTGTTATCCAAATTAATAGAAAAATAAAGTACAATAGACTAGGTATATTGTGGTTAAGAACTATAAAAGAAAGACATGCCTTCTAAGATATCAGTACTAACAGATAATAACATATCAGTCAAAAAGTATGATAGAATGAATGAATACAAAAACCTAGAAATAGAAATTGAAAAGGCAAACAAACATGGCTCGTTGAAACTCCTGCCTTGCTAGTATTTGTGGGAGCCCTGTTGTATGATCAAAGGACAGGTAAAAAGATTAACAAGGTACCTGAAATACCCCCAAAAAATGCACTTTGCGGAACTGCCCATCTCTTTAAGAGACTACTATCAATGTTTTTGCAAAAATAACACCCGAAAGAGGCAGAAAAAAACCACAACAAAAACATAAATACGTAGAATGTATATAATCACCACCCTAGGTAAAAACCTAGTGAATAATCGTAAGAAACAGAAGGTAAAGCTGAAAATTAACAACCTCAACAATAACAACAACAACAGCAATAATAATAATAATAATAATAATAATAATAATGATAATAATAATAATAATGCCTTGGTGGTCGACTTGTGCTTATTTGTAAACAGGAAGAACTTGAAGGAATCTTTTGTTTTCCGAAGTTTTATTTTTTCCACCTTTTTTTTCTTTTCTTTTCTATTTGTTTCATCAGGAAACCGGGGTTGACATTTCTCATCGTGTTTATTTTGTTGCACGTACTTAAAAATGGCCGCCAACTCCTTTGTTGAGCGGGTGTGAACTATTTTGTTGTTGTTGTTGTTATTTGTTTGTTCGTCGTATCAAATTGTGTGAAGGTTGTACATGTAAGGATGGGGTGGAGGTGGGGGGTTGAAAGGCGAAGGAAAGGAATGCTCTATGTGTGTGTGTGTGTGTGTGTGTGTGTGTATAAAGCCTTAGGGAGGAAACAACTCAATGTCGCTGGTATCAGTAATGGCGGTGGGGGACACAAACATCGGCGGTACGAACAACATTGGCGGGAAAAATGGCTTGACATTTTCTGGCTCTTCTATTATGTCACAGCTGCAGCGGCAAACGAACCGAAATAGTTTCAAAGTTGAACCAATCCAATAAATAAATAAATAAATAAATAAAATAAATATCTTTTTAAAAAATCCCTAAAAATACCTTAAGTTGGTTCAGCTTACAATCTCAACCCACTGTCGTAAATACAGAGGCGGAAATACAGAAGTGTAATACTTATTTTTTAAAAAGAAAAAAATATATGCATGTCGCATATTTCAAATATTGTATTAATAATACGTTGTTCTATACAAAACATAAAAAAAAGATTTTAACAGATTTAAAAATGAAGGGAGTCTGGAATCAAATTACAATGTCGAATGAAGAAGAAAAAAACGTTTCCTTTCTTTCTTTCCTTTCATCATATTTTAAAACAAGAAATTCTCAAAGAAAAAAAAACTAAGAGGTAAACAAAGAAATTGCTTACGAGAAAGAAAAAAAAATGGAGGTGGTGACACAATCTGTAATCACAGACAAAATGTGTTGAACATTCTGTCTCGATTTCTTCACACGTGTTTTAAATATATATATATATATATATATTATATATATATATATATATATATATATATATATATATATACACGCAAACACACACACACACACATATATATATATATATATATATATATATATATATATATATATATATATATTAGGCTGTTCGGAAAGTAACCGCCCTGACGACGGAGTTTAAATTACACGGACAGTATCCCCTGCAGAGGGGTAAGAAGACCCCCCACCAAAAAAGGGGTGTCCTGGGTATGAAACTAAACTACTTGATTGTGAGGTTTCAATTACTCGTGTTCAATTAAACCCTATGCAAAATAAAATAAAAAGATATTTCGTTTCAACCATACAAAAAAAGGAAAATATAAACGTGCAATGAAAGCAATTCTCTAGCATCTGGGCATAAAATAACCCCAGACGAGTTGACATGCCATTAAACTCAATCAATTAATTCATCCGAAAGTAAATACATATGACTTTAAGGATTTTAACAATTATATACAATTAGTAAAAAGGAGCCTTTTTTCCCCGAATACGACAAGAAAATTCCCGAGTTCGAAAAGAAGGTTCCCGAGTCCGAGAAAGTTCCCGAGTCCGACAAGAAATAGCTGAAGAAGGCCGGAGGGTATATCGGCCGAAACGTTGTAAAAATAACAATGAAGATGGGGACAATAGTCCGAACAACGCTAATAATACTAATTATTAAATATTAAGATAACTTACCGATAATTATTTCTGTGTGCTTTCAAAAATAAAAATACGTGATTTGTTTTGAAATTAACCACCAAGCTATATATAGTAAAAAAAAAAATGTAAAGTCGTCGGGGTGGCCTAAAGTCAGTATCAGCCAATCAGCGAGGGAGTCTATCCCCTTTTCACTAGCGAGATTTTTTTACGTCTGAGGTGGAGCGCCACACCTACCATCAGCTTCTTGCTTTACCGCATAGATCCCTGTGCTACTCAATGGCTGAGTTGTCGAAGTCCGGTTTCGAACTAGTAACCTTGTGCTTTCGTGCCGAACGCTCTACCGACTGAGCTAACGTGGCGCACGCGCTTGTGTGTGTGTGTGTGTGTGTGTGTGTGTGTGTGTGTGTTTGTGTGTGTGTGTGTTTTATAGTTTGAAGCATTGTGTGTATATTTGGTTAGTAGATTGATTTTGAAGGCTAATCGTAATGCGAAGGATAAAAAGGTAACGAGTATGTTGTTTATTTACCTGTATGTTTATTTAAAAAAAAGTTTCCTTGATATTTCGGAATTAATTTTCCATCTTCAGAAGACCTCGGAGCCCATAAAGGAATGTTCACGGTTCTCCGTATTAATCCATACTAGTTTGGAGGTAGTAACGTGTGTGTTTCTGTAATTCTTTAACGTTTGAATGGATTAATATTCTAACGTGCAGCATCATATCGTGCTTCGATCACCTGTCGATTTTAAAAATGAACGCTTGGTTTAAAATGTTGTGATGAAATTCAATATATATATATGTGTGTGTCTGTGTGTGTGTGTGTGTGTGTGTGTGTGTGTGTGTGTGTGTGTGTGCAGCCATAGTCATTGCCAGCCTCCTATATGAATCATAATCGTGGATCCATTATCGTCACCACCCATGATTTCTCAAGAGATACCACCATTACTGTCTTTGCACTATCCTCAGCATCAACTGGACTGACTTCGGCAACAATATTGAAGTCCTTGAACAGGTGTAGATCACCAGCATTGAAGTTACGTTAATAATATCCCAGCTACCCTGGAGATGACTCATCTCCAAGGTCAGGAATGATGACCTTCCTAATATCGCACTGTTGATACTTGAAAAAAAATCCGTTCGTGCTTGTCAAATCGATCATCATCGATTGTCCACCCTAGCTCATAACCGTGACGCGTGGCATCTCACCATCAACTATGTTAGCCCCTTCATTGTAAACATCCACAGGGCAACCTTCAAGGAGACAAGACGCGGGTGGAAGAACTTCAGCACAATGTTATTAAATCCTGACCAGATCTTCAACTTCAGCTGCAGCAACGGTGCCAGCCGGTTTCGCATTGGCCTTATCAGCCACCAACTATGCCTGTAGTCGGAGTAGACCACACACTTCGTTCACGAAGCCGAATCATGATATATATATATATATATATATATATATATATATATATATATATATATTAAAGAAAAATATAAATAGATCCGAAGAAAATATGAAAAAAACAAAAAACACCAAAATACTCATTTTATATATGAGAGGATTTGAGATTAATATAGATGGATACAAACACACACGTGCGTATATAAGTAAGTGTATATAGGCGTAGATATAAACAAGTTTTGTTTGTTGAAATGTTTTTCCGATTAGAGTATCTCATTTCATTTTATTTAACTCCTTTTTTCGCAAATGGACCTGACACAGGTATATATATATATATATATATATATATATATATATATATATATATATATATGATTACTTATACTCCTCCAGTTGTTCGTGAATGGTTGAATCACCATTTTCCTGGGAGATGGATGGGTAGATGTGGCCGATCAAATGCCCGGATTTAAGACCTGCGACTTTTTTTCTTTGCGATTGGTTGAAACCAACGACTTAGAAAGAACTTGAAGAATGAATACGAGAATTTATTTCCGCCATTCCACAAGAGTCCCTAAGAAGATCAGTTGATGTCATTCCCGAGCGGCTTGAGAGTCTGGAAACGAATGTGTTGGCCAGATAGAATTTTAAATAAAACTTCATATTATGTGTGTTCTTTTTTCATAAAAATAATGATTCAAAGAGAATAATCTTATATAGGGTGCTACTTTAAATTCACACGGTATATATATATATATATATATATATATATGGTGGACTCTTCTACCGTGAGCAGTGAGTGATTTGTTTCCTACCATGTTGTGCATGCTATCAAGAAGACATTTTGTGTTTCCGTGAGTGGGATAGCAGCCCCCCCCCACATATATATATATATATATTATATATATATATATATATATATATAGGGTCATCCACAGACACGTGTTTCGACTTATCAAGTCTCTTCAGTTTGGCTAGAACATTTTGTAAGCTACCTACAGCCGGAATTGAACTCCGGTCGGTTGGGTGTCAGTCCGGCACCTTAACCATTAGGCTGTCTTCACTTACAGAATGGGAAGGGGATTTTAACTGTTTTAATACACACATCGCTTTGTGTGTAAAGGCCGTCACATAGTGCTCCATTCCTTAGAAGAGCATTGCGTTTACGCTTGGATTGGCGGCCGTCAGCGAGATCCCCCCAGAGTGCTCAACCCTAGGGGATGGGGAGCACACACATATATATATATATATATATATATATATATATATATATATATATATATATATGTGTGTGTGAAAAGGGTTCGGTATTTTATTTTCATATGCATGTAAAATAACTCATCAGATTGTAATATATAGAGACGATAAATCCTCAAGAAAACAGATAGAATCTGCTAGCATTTCTCATTGCCATAAATCAGAAAACAACCCTTTACAATATATCATCAGCCTTTCTGGTTAAAATGGTACTTAAACAAAATAAAGTCAGACTAGATAGAGATTAGATCTGGCGATCAATTTCTACACTCAACTTTCAAAGGAACATCGACTCAATAATTTACACTATTTAATTTGTTTATCTCAAATATTATAAATTAGCTTTAAGTTCCCAGCCCCTCCCCGATTATATAGTGTCCGGCTAAATTTAAGTAAACACTTTTTAAATTGCTCCAATGTTCTATTTGACTGGATGCCGTCACAAACTGATACGTCTCGTATCAACTTTTCTATCGGTAAATAAATAAAAAAGATGCGCTGGGGTCTTGAGTAGTGATGCCATTTTATTTCTGGACCCTAACTATTGATATGTCTAACTTGCTTGAACCTACCGGAGAAACTTGCACTTGCCAGTAAGAATCCTGTATTGGGGGCGGAACACACAAGCAACCCCCAACACAACAAGATAAAATGATTGATAGATATTTTTAGACTTTAAATAACACCCAGTGTCTTGTATTTGTATGCAGTTGTTGTTTTTAGGAGGGTGCTTTGTTTTTTTTTTATATTTAAAAAAAAGTTTTTTTTCCCATTTAGAAAAATTGTATATAAAAATTCTAAAAAGTGACGTTCATTCAGTCTACTGGCGTTTAAATGTAAGACCTCTTAAAAGCAAGATTATATTTTAAGTTCAGATAGGAATCAACATGAATCATTCGTGTTAAAATGAACTATTTTTTAATCATTTGCCATATATATATATATATATATATATATATATATATATATATATATATATATATATATAAGAACGAGCAAGAAAATGCAAACAGATATTGTATCATGCATCATGAAATAAGTCATAATGTAACGCCACTTTGAAAATGGATTCATGTGTCTAATATATTATTTGTTTTATAAGTCTCGCTTTTCAAACGGCCCATATATCATGAACTCTATTTTGACATTTATTCATATATATATATATATATATATATATATATATATATATATATATATATATATATATATATTGTAAATCAACAAAATGTACAGTAACAGCACTTGTAAGGCAAAAGCATAATACGTTTTCACACACAGTCACTTACACACACACACACACATACACACACACACACATACACACACACACACACACACACACATATATATATATATATATATATATATATATATATATATATACACTAGCAAAAGTACACGGTCCACGACCAGACTAAAATAATTAGGAAGACCAGATAGTGAGGTGAGAAGAAAAAACAAGAGCAAGAGAGAAAATAAGAGAAAAATGATTTATATAATTAAAAAAAAAATCGACGAGAATTTGCATAGTAGAATGTTTGTTTATTTTAGAAATTTTTTAGTTATTTTTAAAAATGCATTCCTAAACTTAAAATTAAAGATTTGACAATAAACAAAGCTAAGAATTAGTGTATTATAATATTCGTTTATTCTAAGAATAGTCTCTTTTTGTTGTTTACATTTTTGGAACAATTTTATTTTTTAAGCGAACACAGGGCAGTTATCTAATGAAACCTGCCCTGTGATTTCCAATGGTAGAAATGTATTAGTTTAATTCCTTTTTCACCGTATTGAAATGTAACAATAAAATGCTAAGAATTAAATACTTACAATTGTCTGTATTACAATTTCTTTTTTATTTCTTCTTTGGTTTATAATTTTTTTTTTTTTTTGACAAATTTAAATTCAGTTTTTAATTCCTTCTTGGAGAAGTTTATCAGTTTAATCTATTTCCTTTTTTGACCCCTAAAAGTAACAAAGAAAGTAAATAAGAAGTTAATAACTAATCATTACCGAATTTGTAGCGTATTAATTTAATAATGTTTATTTCATGAATAGATTTAAAGAAGAAAAAAGATCTGAGTTATACTGATTAAAAATGGATATATTTTATTCCAAGATGAAAGTATTAATAATAATAATAAAAAAGGTTGAGTTATTAATCGTTAAATGTTTTCGTTTATTATTGTTATTTAATTCGCTGTAAAAAATAATTTAATGGATAAAACCACATACAAATTACATATTTAGAAAGATTATTTTATTTTCTTTCTAATCAAATAAATATTTCTAAAATTGGACCGGGAATATGCGAGAAATTCCGAGCGGAAACGAATAGGGCAGGAATTTGTCTATTTCAAATTATCAGCAGGGGGCACAATGCGGCCATTTTTAATCGCTGCTGATATAGGCAGCAGTCAGCGATGTTTTCTATATTAGCAGCAGCCATGCTACAATTATCGCAAATCATTATTAAATATTTCGAATCTTAATAACATCTAGTTTCTGAGTTGTAAGTTGACATGTCTATACCAAACTTTCTTTTATATATATATATATATATATATATATATATATGTGTGTGTGTGTGTGTGTGTGTGTGTGTGTGTGTGTGTAATATTCAGGAGATACTGTCAATATATGCTTATATTAGTCAATGTATATGTTTATATTAGTCAATATATATATATATATATATATTATATATATGTGTGTGTGTGTGTGTGTGTGTGTGTGTGTGTGGAGAAATGTAGACAAAGACTGAATGTTAGACTTGATGGAAGTGTATTATTCGTCGTAATGTCGACGTTTGAACGTTTCGGTTTATATAGAAACCTTCTTCAGGACAATATGAAACAAGTAAAGGAAAAAAGATGTTTATTGTTAAGAAGATGTTTTTTTTTTTTAATGAGTTCCGAACTCAACAAATTAAAAAACATCCATTGTCTTTATTGAAAGCTTAGTCAATCAATCAGCACGAACAGGTTCCGATTTGAGAAGTCTGAGTAAAGAAATCTGATCACTAAACAAGAAAGAAAGAAATAAGCCTCGTGTTGTTTCTATGAAGTCAACTTAATACACACTGTTAAACACCGCTAAAAATTGACCTTGTGTCACATCCTGCTCGTTTATGTGTTTGGGTGAATACATACATGGATTTCCCAAGGGAATTGGTGCAGAATGGATTTGATATTGGCTTTCAAAGTTCATTTTCTACGAGTCGCTGGTATGATAACAAGAGAGACGTCTACGAAATGGACAGGTGGGGTAGGGGTGTGGTAGCTAGGAATGCCCAAAGCAGTTTTGTAAACGTCGGCATTTCACTGTCTTCTAAAATCTGTTTCCGGCGTCCATTGTCATTTCATTTAAAGGTTTTAATCGTTAATTTCTTCTTTTTCTATTTTCCATTCCGACATTTCACTCTTTTCCTGCTTCTTCTGAGACGCGCGTCTTTTTTTCGGGGTTCCTCAAAAGAATTATGCCGAGAATCTACTAACAAGGTTAAAATACCATTCTTCAGATAGGTCAGAAGGCATAACGGAATGGGCGGGGGGGGGGTAAGACATGTCGGTGGGGCGTAGGTGGGTTCAGATATAATTTGTAGATTGATTGATATGTTACTGTGGTAATGGCTATATTTGTATGGTATCTATCCGGTTGGATTGTCAGAACCATATTGAGATAGATAGATATAATTCGTCTGAAACAGATAGACAGATAGATAGATAGATAGATAGAAAGAAAGATAGATATGATTGGACTGAGATAGATAAATATTGATAGATAGATATAAAATGATAGAATGAATAAACTTAGATAGATAGATAGATATGAATAGACTGGGATAGATAGAGGGATAGATAATTTAAAAAAAAACTCACATAACGAACATAGATAGATAGGAAGAAGGTAATAATACACTTCTTCTTGAAAGGGTAAATAGTGCTTTGTACACAATTAATTTATTAATTATCATACATTGAGCTCTCTTAGGGATTTGTAATAATCTTTGTATAACTATATAGGTGTGCATCAACATGCGCCTGCATTGTGGATGTACAAGGAATATTGATGATCCCAAATAGAATTTTCTTCAACATACCAGTATATATATCTGTATATATAAAAGGAAGTTTGGTATGTACGTGTTGACGTATAACAACGAAACGGGAGGTCACTCCGATTCGAAATCTTGCAATACACTTAATATTTTTCTAACTAAGTATTACGCCAAATTTGATTATGGATTTTTTACTGATTAATGGATATAATTAATTAATTAATTAAACCAAAATCAACCGATTTGCGCTTTCTGCTTTCTATTATAGCTATACCAACAGTTTAGTTTAATTTTAGTAAACAAAATCGCAGTCTAAGTCGTTCAGCTCGGAATCTCTAGCCTATTTATGGTACAATCTTTATATATAGTCCGATCATGGACCGAATACTTTTGCTTGTATATTTATAAAGTAGACGTAGGGGCCTATTGTCGTGCATATATATATATATATATATATATATATATATATATATATATATATATATGTGTGTCTGTTTCTGTGTGTGTGTGTGTGTGTAGAAATGTAGACAAACACTGTATGTTAGACTGGACGGAAGTTTATTATTGGTCGTAATGTCGACGTTTGAAGGTTTCGGGACAATATGAAACAAGTAAAGGAAAAAAGATTTTTATTGTTAAAAAGGTGATGGATATTTTTGAATGAGTTCCAAACCCAACAAATTCAAAAACATCCATTGCCTTCATCTATCAGCACGAACCGGTTACGATTTGAGAAGTCTCGTTCTGAGTAATGAAATGTGATCCCTACAAACGAAAGAAATAAACCTCGTGTTGTTTCTATGAAGTCAAACCAGCATCTTATAGACTATATAACCAGACCAGTTAGAAGAATGTCCCAGCTACACAAGAAACAGACTAAGTTAACAGCCGAGCGACTCCAAATAAGTAAGAAAAGATTTAAATATGCAGGACACATACAAATGTCTTTCATCTCCTCATAAGAAGAATAGAGCTGTTTGGCAGTGTATATACCAGAGGAATATCTAACACTTTACTTTATCAAAACTGCCCTGTCGGCTGGGGCGTTAGAATGCACCGACTGCACCTCTGCAGAGGGGTAAGATTCCCCAAATGGGGCTACCTGTTGGCCGTGGGTGGCGACCCGTGATGCTTAAATATAGAACCCAGGTGGATGAGCCGTTCATGACTTGCAATACTCCACTTTGGCCCTATCTTGGTCATGACGGGCGGTCGGAGAGGCCCACTCCGATCAATCGGCTGGTCATGTCTAGCCCTAGCACCTATATGATTGCCCCAACCCTATTGCCCTTATGGCAAGCCCCAACCCCTCTTTATCATATGGGTGCTAGAAGGCGGTGGCTGCGGGTCTACATGTCCTGGGAATGACGTTAAACTCTATCTGATGGTGGGGTTCCTGTTCTGGAGGTTTGGGGAATGTGGAGCACCCCTTCATCACCATTGCTCCCTGGTCCACTCTGGCCCGGAGTGGTAGTACCTGTTAGGGTCCCATCTATGGGTTAAATAGAAAAATGTATTTATAAAAAAATTGTATTATCCATTAAGAATTGATTTATTTCAAAACTTTATCGGCATTAAATAACCCACTGAGGTTGATATGCCGTAAAACAAAACAAAACAAAACAAACAAACAAACTTTATCAAAATGGTTCAAACTTTCCTAAATTGTAGTTAAGAAATTTGTTGGAGGAAGTTTCTCAAAATACTAATTTGTTTTTTTGTTTCATAAATTTTCAATTGGATTTTATTCTGCATGACTTGGGAAAAATTGAAGCATTAAATTAAGTTTAAAATAATCTAGTTCGTTTAAGGTATATTTTAGCAAGCCAGAATGTTCAGCTATTAAAAAAACGTTTTACGTATTATCTGTTCTTAGTTTATTTACTGCTAAGTAAATTTTCAAGAAACGAAGGGAATATCCCCTAAGTATGGTAATTCCATATTTTTTTGCCAGGGGTAGTACGAATAGGAAGAAAAAAACTTCATGAAAAATAGTCTTTCATACATTTTTATGAACACTTCCTCTTATTCTTGAAATAATAATCGGTTATTTCCTATAAATCTAACATAAACAAAGGGAACCACTAGTGACAGATAAATTATTTATTTATTTTCCCATTGAACTAACCCTAAGCACCACCCCTAACCCTAATCTTAAACCGTAACCCTAACCCCGTTTTCTTTTTTCTTAGTAGATCAATCAATCAATAAATAATTTATCAGGCAAGAGTGGTTCCCCTTTGTTTATGTTGGAGTTATAGGAAATAACCTAATAGTCGTATTTCTGTCTGCATGCTTGGTAGAATAAAGATTAATATTAATCTGGTTAAATAAGATGATATGTTATGAAAGAAGAAAGGTTTATATTTTTACGATAGTTCTTGCTCTTTGGTGAGGGATGCTAACTATTCCTAATATCTCCAGTTGAAAGGACTAAGAACTCTTTTAATCCAAAAAGAAGAAGCTCAGTCGGTTGGCGATTTAGAATACACCGTCTTCACATCTGCAGATAGAGTAAGACTCCCAAAAGGGCAACCTATTGGCCATGAGTGGCAACATGTGATGCTTAAAGATGGAATCCTGGTGGATGAGCTGTTCATGACACGCATCACACCACTTTGGCCCTTACTCATTCTTGACGGGCGGTCGGATAGTCCACCTGCTATCAATCAAATGGTCACATCAGGCCTTAGCACCTATAGGATTGCCCCGACCCTACTGTCCTTATGGCAACCCCCAACCCTTTTAATTTTTATTTATTTATTTATTTTACTTTTTAGAATAGTTTTTAATGAATCAATATCACGCAAAGTATGCGCCGAAAATTACTTTTGGTCACCAAACGTTTTGAACTGACGATTTTATAATCTCTACTATTGTGAACACCTGACAATGAGATCTACACGTGGAAGATATGTGTTAGATCAGGCTATGATACACATAAAATAATCAACTAACTGTGTGAATGATGGATTGTTAATTCGAACTAATATTCAGTTTTATCAGTATTTCTTTCATCTTATTTCTATTAATTTCACACTTAGTTGTCGTCATATAGTACCTAAATAATGAGAATGGAAAGGTGACAGCTGTCAAAGCAGTTCAGAAAAAAACGTCCATCTTAGTAAGACCGGGGACTTCTGAACCAGACGTCACATTTTACAGAGTTCTACTGTCACTGGGGTGGATTTTGAAGCCCTTCAGTTTGAAAGTGAATTTACGGGTGAATGCTTTTGAGAACGTCATTGTAAGTGTTTCAGTGAACGAACCAAACAGAAAGTTGAAGAGCAAACAAAGAAATAAAGAAACGAATTAAACAAAAAATAAACAGAAAGTTCTAAGACTTATTACAGGTGGCGCTGCGGGGGTCGATTTAAAGACTTCTAGCATGACTTGTGCAATATGCTAGGAAAAGGGCTTCTATCAACAATTGAGGGTCATCTGGGGCGAATTAAACTGAGAAAGAAGTAAGAGAAGTATTTAAGAACAATTACTTTCAAGACTCTCTCTCTCTCTCTCTCTCTCTCTCTCTCTCTCTCTCTCTATATATATATATATTATATATATATATATATATATATATTATATATATATACACACACACACACACACACACAACCTTGAGGTTTGTTTCAATTCCATTTATCGCAAAAGATTTATACACACACGCGCAACCACACATTCATAAACACATAAAAAATGCACAATGCTTTTTTCGATACAAACACTTACACATTCTAATACTCACACCGCAAAAAAAGAATATTTGACGTCATATTTCAAACCGTTCATTTTTTCAACGTTCTTTTTTCTCAGACTTCAAATTTTAAACAGACCGATAAACAAGGACTATTACTCGCCTTTCTCCTTATTCTGAGATAAAAAATTTTTTTATCACCTTCCACATACCAACAAAAGCCCTGAAGATGATCTAATTAATAGATCGAAACACTGCAGCATCGGCCAATAAACTCACCACTTAACTCATTTAAACCTTCGTTTTTTCAATTTTTTATTATACTACACACACACACACATACACACACACACACACACACACACACATATATATATATGGTGTCCACAAAGTCCGTGTTCACTTTAAATGATTCACGTCTTTAAAGTGCCCACGAACATTATTTTTTTAACCTTCCCTTTATATTGGTTACATATATATGAGGATATAAGTTGTTGGTGGGAATGATTCTATTCAGAACCTTTTTAATATATCTATATTAAAAATTGGTTATCCGCGTGGAGAGCTCAATTTCTAATAATTGGATAATTATATACAGAGCCGGGTTAGCTCAGTCGGTAGAGCGTTCGGCTAGAAACCACAAGGTTCCTAGTTCGATACCGGCCCTCGACAACTCAGCACATGGGTAGAACAGGGTTCTGTGCGGTAAAGTAAGGAGCTGGTGTTAGGTGTGGCGCTCCACTACAGACGCAAAAACAATCTCCTTGGCCTAGCGCTATTGAAAAGGGGATAGACGTCCTTGCTGATTGGCTGATACCGACTTTAGGCCACCCCGCCGTTTATATACAGAGCAATATTGATAAGATTGATAAAGAAAGGGCTTAAATATCGGACACGTTAAGAGTTATAAATTTATTTCAACCAAAACTTCCCGTATTTGAGAATATCAGCTTCTTTAGACTTTGATACATATGAGAAAAAAGAAGCTTAAAGCCGAGAAGTTTTCTTTAAAATAAATTTATAACTCTTAATATGGCCGATATTTAAGTCTTTTCTTTTATCAATCCTTTATGTGTACTAGCAAATATATGCACCCTCCGGGTGCAAGTATATAAGTTTTAGTATAATTAAATATCATGTTAAAGGAGAAAGGCTAATAAAACTCAATAAGAATGCAGATAAAAAGATTTCGAACAGAGGGAGTATAATCGAAAAATAGAACAACTTTGAAACTAACTCTTCCATCATTTTCCATTACTCCTGTCTTTCATTGGTAAATTTTCCTAATTTAACTATTTACTAGGAACTATTTAATAGGAAGTAAAGAATAATATTATAGTTATTTCTTCTTGTTAATGGATTTCTTTTAAGATTTATCAACGAGATTTTTGCTCATATTCATTAAGATAAAACCAAACAATTAGAAATCAATAATACCAAGCATATATTTATTAAAATCAAATTTTTAAGATCAATATGCAAATCAGCTTTCCCATTCACACTGTAAATCACTATTTTGTTGTATATATAAATACAATTGCATGTTATTAGTATGTAGATATGGTCAACAGTCTTAATGATGTAAAACAATTTTATTGATAATTGAGGTTTGAATAAAAAATAACAAAGGGAATTGTGACTTGTATAGTAATATAGTTTCGGTTACAGACAGACAAACCCACAATCTCCATTATAATAAGATATTGGAAATTTGATATCGTAGTTTCCCTGTGACAAACGGGAGCGCGTGAAACGACACAAGACATATACTTCTCCGGCTAAATGGAGATTAATTTAAAATTCTTACTCTTTCTATTCTCTCTCTCTCTGTATATATATATATATATATATATATATATATATATATAATATAAACTTTGTTCTTGTGAACGTTGTTTTTTGGTCTTTTGAAGCATTGGAAAAAAGAACAAAAACAAGAAAAACAGAACAAATATCAGAATTTTAATATTCGATTGTTGTTCTGTTCATGGTTTGATCAATTCCGATATTTCGGATGAACATTCACCTTTTTACAAGGTATATGATATGAGACGGTCTGGAGAAAAAAAAATGAAATGCTGTATATGAGAGCAAAAAAATTATTAGTGAAGTGAACGGATTTGGCGTTTTTTAGCCGTTATTTTTCTTTCGAAATTGTTTGACGTAACTCATCCGAAATACGATCATGGTAATCGTTCGAAATGCGGCATGACTTTGATCGTGAAAGTTATGCGCAACTTAAAGAAAATTAAAGAATAAAATGAAAAAAAAATGATATTACGTCACAGCATTAGCCTTCGGCTCCTCGCCGTGTTTTTAGGCCGAAATACGCGTTTTCGTGTAATTTCTACATTTTTATGTTTTTATTTTTTTAAATTTTTTTTCGATGGTTATGATGATTATTGTGGGATATTAGGTATGGGATGTGTGAAAGTATTTGTATGTGTTTAAAATACCGAGGTCAGTATTCAAACCATTTTTAAGTGTATTGAGGTTGATTATCCATTTAATTTCTTTTTGTTTGCGTATTTGTGTTGTTGCAAAGTTACTGTCTATTAAAATACATCTCATATTACCAAGTGTGTGTTCTGGTTGGTTAAAATGTTTTGCTATAGGTGGGTAAGGTGATTTTTGTCGAATGGTTTGTTTGTGGTTATTAAATCTGAACCTGAAAGGTGTTTGGGTTTCTCCTATGTATTTACTATTGATGCATCTGTTGCAGAAAATTAAATATATGATGTTGGAACTGTCACAGGTGAGGTTGGGGGGGATTGGATTTTGATGTCTGTATAAGGTATTGTAAAGGGACAGTCTGTTATTATATGCTTACATACTAAGCATCTTGGTTTGTTGTATTTGTAGTTTCCCTTGTGTTGGGTTTTGTGTAAGTGTTTCTTGGAAGAGGTGAGGATAGTTTGTAAGTTAGGTTGTTGTCGCTTAGCGTTGATGGGTGGTTTGTGGAATGTGGATTGAATATTAGGGTCCAATTGTAGGTTTTGGACTTCTTTTATCAGGTTGCGGGTGAGTTTATGCATATGTTGTCCATGGTGAAAGATCATTGGGATGCGGTCATTAGGAGTTTTGTGTTTATATTCGAGGAGTTTTTGTCTGTTGAAGGATGATGCTTCTTTTATGACTGTTTTAATGAGTTTTATGGGGTAGTGACATTTTAGGAATTGTTGTGCTATTTTGTTAGTGTGGACTGCATAATCTAGGGGGTCTGAGCATATGCGTTTTATGCATATGCATGAGCTATAAATTATAGATTTTTTAGGTTGAGAGGGTGGTTTTTGTAGAAGTTAAGGAAAGTGTGGTTTTCAGAAGGTTTAGTGTATAGGGATGTAGAACGTGTGTTATTTTTAGATCGGATAATTACGTCTAATAGGATAGAATTGTATGAATATTCTACGGTGAATTTAATTGTTTGGTGGTGGTTGTTGCAATGTTGGTGAAAGCCCAATAGGGCGTTTAGACTGTGACGCCATATGAGAAATATATCGTATATCTGCAGTAGTGAGAGGGTGTTAAGGGTGTCTTCCCTGTAATATATGTATTATCTATCTTTTACATAAAATCGGACTTTCTGTCTATCTCTGTGTCATTTTCCCTCCCTCTTTATATTTCTCTCTCTCTCACTCTCTCTCTCCCTCTCTCTCTCTCTCTCTCTCTCTCTCTCTCTCTCTCTTATATATATATATTATATATATATATATATATATATGTGTGTGTGTGTGTGTGTGTGTGTGTGTGTGTGAATTAATCCCTCCCGCTTAATTGCATACTTTCCCACAGGTGTGACTGGTGTGACAGATGTTGCTGCAATTTGTACTTATTTGATATACGACCTATATATAATATATATATATATATATATATATATATATATATATATTCGTTAGGATAGCGTACACACAGTCAATAGCAATGGATAATTGTCAATTTCTTGCCTATGTGATCCTCAGATCTGAAATTGACTCTATGTCTACGCTATCCTCACTTAAGTATATAAGCTCTATCACTGATATTGAGCACTCTTTATTTATAAATATAGCAAACTATATATATATAGTTCATGTAAAAATTATTCGTACCAACTCTCATAATTTTGTTTAAAAGTAATTTCATTTTCACAAATGATTAAATGGTTACGTTTGGTTTCTTTGCTTATGGCATATCAATCTCCGTGGGGCTATTTAATGCCAACTTGTAGAATAAGTCGTGGCACTATTTAAACCATAGTCGACGGAACGGAGGATTCATACCTTTTCCAAAGTCCGAAAGTGAACATAATAGCGTCACTTAAGTTCGAACTTGTTTACCACAATGTCGTAATTCAACACATTAGCCACTACACTACGGGAATGTCTATCTCCTACTTTTTTCTTCAAATAAGCGTATAAATTTTCAATTGGGTTTAGATAACGACTTTGTGTGGGGTAACCCAATACTTGAATTTTGCTGTCATCGAAGAATTTTTTAATAATTCATGCCGTGTGTTTGATATTTCTTTTTGATATTTCTTTACAAGATCTGTAGACAAACTGACAGATATTTTGTTGCACTCTTTCCTAGCAATAGCTTTTAGCTCCTCCAAATTTGAAGGATTTCTGTTTTCTAATTTTTCTTCAAATAGGCCCATAAATTTTCAATGGGATTTATATCCAGACTTTGTGTTGGGTACACCAATACATCAATTTTACTGTCATCTAAATATTTTGCAATAATTCATGCCGTGTGTTTCTGATCAGTATCATCTTGGAATGTCCAGTGACACTTCACAGACAGTTTCTATGCACTTTTCTTCAATACCCAAATAATTCTCTGTTCTCTTATTAGTTCTTCTGGTCTAGAAGCAGCGAAACACCCTCAAATAATAATACTCTTGCCACTGTGTAGAAGTGCAGGGAGGCTAATTTTTTGTGAGCTTCATTCAGTTTCCCCAATAGTTACCAGCAGAGCCGGATTTAGACCAGGAGGAGCACTTCTGGTTAGGGGAAACTCAAGTTGCCTCAATATAGAAATTAAATTAAGTATATGAGAAATAAAAAGAAAATTATTAAAAGGAAAAAAGTATATGAGTTAGGTCCTTTCCGTGCAATAACTTCTACTTTAAAAGATTTGTGTCTTCTTTTTTCTTTAAATAAGCCTATAAATTTTCAATGGAGTTTAGATCAGGACTTTGTGTGGGGTACACCAATACATAAAAAAAAACAGCGAAATATTCCTAAAAGATAATATTCCCGCCATCTTGCTAAATACGTACCGCAAAGTCATGTGACAAAATAATACTAGTTTGGATTTATATGTCCAAAAAAGAATTCTAATAATCACTCCCATGTTATAGATGGTTTCTACCATAAGCTTATTTACTTTCTATGGTTTTAGCCTTAAGCAAGGGAGTTTTCCTTGGACGATAACAACGAAAACATGCTCGGATGAAGGCATCTAGTGACTGTGAATTCGTCGATACATTCAACGCTAATGTCTTTACATCACTGACAATATTCTTTACCGTTAATTGAAGATTCTTCAAGACATCTCGAAGAATTTTACTTTCTATTTTCAACCAGTCTTTAACTTATTTT
>CM042170.1:66607036-66647036 GCA_023376005.1 Doryteuthis pealeii | reverse complement strand
TGCCCGAGCCCCTGCCTTTGTAGAGTTTTCGCTATGCGTGACAAAGGGCTGAGACAATTGGCAGCACTTGGATAACATCCTCTCCCCTCCCCGCCACCCAGCCATTATTTAATTGTTGAGGGTGGAGAACTGAAGCGAGCAATATCATAACTGCCCGCCTTTTTGCGCACACTCCCCATGTGCACACGCAATGTACTTAAATGGGGAGATGAGTAGACAGACAGACAGAGACGGAATAAAATAGATAGATAGATAGATAGATAAAATTAAAATGCTCTCATGAATAGTACTGAAGAGGCTGATAGCTCGAATATATATATTATATGTATATATATATATATATATATATATATATATATATATATATATATATGTGTGTGTGTGTGTGTGTGTGTGTGTGTAATTGTCGAAAAATTATGGAACTAACTGTTTCGATTAGTATAGCTCTATGTTTATAACATATTGAGCTACTCAATATATATATATATATATATATATATATATATATATATATATATGTGTGTGTGTGTGTGGAAGTAAGATGAGGAAATTAATCCGACAGTATGTGGAGAAAACTTTTAAAGAAAACAAACACAGGATGTCATGAACGATGGAAACTCTTTATGTCGATACTTAAGTATTTCGGTTTTTTAAAAATAAAACCTTCAGGACATTGAAAGTTTATATGAGTAAAAAGATGAAAGATGTTCATTGTATGTTGAATGTGTGATAAAAAGTTTTTTTACCGTTATTTACGCGGCGTTTATAGATGAAAGCCGATGACGTGGTCATTGCATGTGAAAGCGAAAGTTAATGATCAGAAACCGTCGAATGTCGAACGTGAATTGTCCACGAGTAAATGTTAAAAAAGGTTATGACTTATTCCATATGAATATTAATGTGTAGAAAAGAGAAAAATGTTAATTGGTAAAATGTTTAACATACATATACACACATATATAAAAAATGTTGTTCTGGTTCCAACGGGAGAAAATTCAATATTTTATAAAAAAATGTATTTTTCTCAGAAAATTTTTAAAAGATTATTTTTATCTTACATATGCGATACGTGTTTCTGATCTGTTGTCTTCTTCAGGCATTGAGTTATTATTTTGGCAGAATATGTCCGATATTTGATAGGTTGTGTATGTTTCTGTAACTTTTCAATTATAATGGCTGTTTAATAACAGTTGAACGCTACATTATTATTTTCAATCCTTGCGTGCGATTTGCGCGTGACTTGCGTTCGACTTGGGCGCAAAAATTGAGAAAAAAAATGATGTAACGTTCCACACATATATATATAGACAAACAATACACCTGCATATATATATACATACATATATATATATATATATATATATATATATATATATACATATATACATATACATATGCATGCAGAGACATATTATGTTGTGTTGTTATTGTTATGGCCGGGGTTTGTAATTTTATATCTATTGATTATTGATTTGCCAATGAGTGGGGATATGTTAAAGAAACCAGGTCTAAAATAACCTCCCAGTTTCTAGGTGACGATGGCCGAGTGGTTATGGAACCTAACTGATGATGAATCGATCGGGTTTCCATCCCCACTAGAAGTAGCCTGCAAATGTCTAGAGACGTGATACATAGAAAAACGGTGTCTCTAGATGAAGATATAAAGAGAAAGAAGACATAATTTAATAGTTATAAGATATAAGACAGTAGAATACAATATTACTAATAATCTTTTTACAGTTTATGACCAATATATATATATATATATATATATATATATATATATATATATATATATATATATACAAAACTCCTCCGCACAAGCAGGATGTGACACAAGGTATATTTCTTAAGCAGAGTTTAACGAGTTGGAATTAAGAGTTTGCTTCTCCTAGACTGGTTACCTATATAAGGTTAAAGAACCCAGTCTGTTGCACTATTAACCCATAGCTGAAGGGAGAGTAAGGGGATGTATATATTATGTATTAGTGCAAAGGAAAAACAAAACAGCCTTGTCCAGAATTTGAACTCGGGTTGACGAGTCCATTTCTTACGATTCTAACTATTACATTACGCCCATCCACTATATATATATATATTTATATATATTTATATATATACATTTACATATATATACATATATATATATATATATATATATATATATATATATATATGTGTGTGTGTATATATATATATATGATATATATAATGAATAGAGAATGAATGAGAAAATGAGAAAAGTATTAGCATAAAAAGGTGCTCAATGCTAATAAAGCAGAGAAGATTTATAATCAATTGTAATATTATGGATTCGGACTCATAACTTAAAGTTTCATGGTTATGCAATCATCAGGTGAGTCAAATGGTTGAGATTTAAAAACCCATAGTTTTTTTTTTTAGCGTTTATATGAACATGAAGCGTTTTCACGCGATGGGATAATATAAAGCTAAAATTTGTTTATATATATATATATATATATATATATAATATATATATATATATATATATATTATATAATATATATATATATCTGTGTGTGTGTGTGAGTGTGTTTGGAAAACTGGAAATAAAACCGACAATATGTGCAGAAGTAATTGATATATATGAAAAATAAAAGTGGGGAGGATGATTTATCATCATTTGAAAATTATTATCCATTTTTAAAACGTTTCAATTATTAAACATATATCAAATATATATATACCTATCAAATTATTTATATTATATCAAATATATAATGAAACATTGAAAAAACACAAGTTCATAAAACGAGTGATGTTTATTTCGCAAAATAAACATCACTCGTTTTAGGAACTTGTGTTTTTTTCAATTTTTCATTATAGCTCAGTCGGTAGAGCGTTCGGCTAGAAACCACAAGGTCCCTAGTTCGATACCGATCCTCGCCAACTCAGCGTATGAGTAGCACAGGGATCTGTGCGGTAAAGTAAGAGCTGATGGTAGATGTGGCGCTCAACCTTAGATTCTAAAAACAATCCCCTTGGTCTAGCGCTAGTGAAAAGGAGATAGACTTCCTCACTGACTGGCTGATACCGACTTTAGGCCGTTCAGTCGATTTTACTTACATATATCAAATATATGTCAAACATGTATCTACAATGTACATCAAGACATACAAATATCCCCAATTGATGTTGGCGTTTGGTATCAATTGATACAAGAAAAAAGATGATTCATACATTTGAGTTTTGCCATAATAGTATTTTTCAAAAACAAGCCGATCCCGTTTGACAAAACGGTATAATATTGTAAGTGTATTTATAAGTGTAATATTGTAACATAGTGTATTTATAAGTGTAATATTGTAACATAATGTATTTATAAGTATACTATTGTAACATAGTGTATTTATAAGTGTAATATTGTAACATAGTGTATTTATATGTAATAATATTGTAACATAGTGTATATATAAGTATAATATTGTAACATAGTGTATTTATAAGTATAGTATTGTAACATCATTATCATCATGTCGCGAGCGCTGCACGGATATCCATGACAATCTTTCGCCAACCTTCCCTATTACTCATGGCCCTTGGGAGGTCCTCTGTGCAGCATCCAGAGTCCTCGCATAGTTGGTCAATGTAGGTCCTTAGCGGGCATCCTACGTTAGCATGTCCATGTGTTGGCTTCCACAGGAGAACGTCGCTTATGAGCTCGTCCCCGCTTCTCTAGCAGTGTCCTGCATGTCTAGTCCGTCTCACCCGGATGGTTTGTGAGATGGGGGGCAGGTGACCATATAGTTGCTTCTTTGTGGGGTGCTGCTTCCATGACTTGCTCAGGACTACTCGCAGCGTTCTTGTGCAGGTACCATCTAGCTTATTCTCGAGGCGCTTTGTCAGGGTCCAGGTGGTGCAGCCATACAGCAGCACTGATATAACCACAGCCTGAAAGAATTGTTGCTTTAGTTTGTCAGTGAGATCGGATCTCCATATTACTGATAGTCTGTTTGTGGCCGCCCATGCCTTTCCTATTGTAATTGTAACATAGTGTACTTATAAGTAATTAGTGTTGACTGGTTCTCAGTTATGAGCAAGTCGCACTCCTTTTACCATTCGAAAATTTTAGAGACCTTACATATTCTGATCAATATGCCAGTCCTTTGCAAACAAAACGGGATCACTAATTCTGAGCCTTATAATCCTGTAGTCTCGAATTTTCCTCCCCTTTTAGGGACAAAAGAAAGGTATTATTTCTCTCTTTTAATCGTTTTTTTTGTTTTGCTTATTCATGGTATCTTAATCGTTCTTAGTTAACTTTATTCTCCTCGACAATTCGCTCTGTTGAGCGACGAGTGAATCTCCTCAGATAGCTCACTTATTTCTATTTTTTCTTTCTATTCCCTCAATTCATTGTTTTTTTTTTTTTTTTTTTTAAATTGATAATGAAATATTTGGTCCATTTAAAGCATTTATAAAATTTTGTACTCCTAAAAATCTCTCTCTCTCTCTCTCTCTCTCTCTCTCTCTATATATATATATATATATATATATATATATATATATATATATATATGCGTGTGTGTGTGTGTGTGTATATATATACATATATGCATGTGCGTGTGTGTGTAGATTACATAAGAGACTTGATTGTGTCCTGATGTTTGTTCTACCTATACATGCCCATCCAACGCTTCTTTGTCGACTCCTCCTCTTCTGCGCATGCACAGCCATGCAGAACGCAGCTTAAATCGTGTGTTCGCGAGAAAATGTACCTGCTTTTTGTGGTTCAGCTCTCTTTCAATGGTCGCCAAATAGCCGAGCTTTGCAATATGAAAGTGTGTAATACAATCAAGTGTCCGAATCAAAAGATGAAGTGATCAAACGCAGCTGCCTTTTCCACTCAGTTTTAGGCAATTCGAAAAACAAGAATTAACAAAAAACAAAAAGACAAAAACAAAACAACAAAAAACAAAACACAACAAAACAAACAAACAAACAAAAAAATATTCAGAACCTTCTGTTTCCAAATTAAATGATATAAATATAGCATAGATGTATATTTAACACGGAATAATGGAGCACTTACCAGCAACTTCTTTTCGCCCTTATCCCTCACACCTTCCTATTTATCTATTTCTTTACCTATTTTGGTCTGTTCCTATCTATCTATCTATCAGTCTGTCTTTCTGTTTATCTTTATCTTTCCCCCCCTCTCTCTCTCTCTCTCTCTCTCTCTCTCTCTCTCTATATATATATATATATATATATATATATATATATATATATATCAGAAAAGGAAGGAAAAACTCATCACCGTAATTCCATAATAAATTTATTTCACCAAAATTGGGGCCTATATAAATCTAAGTCTAAGTTTATATAGGCCCCAATTTTGGTCGAAATAAATTTATTATGGAATTACGGTGTTGAGTTTTTCCTTCCTTTTCTGAGATAAATATTGCTCTGTATATAATCTAAAAAGATTATTATACATTGAGCTCTCTGTAGTGATTTAAAGATTCACTGTATTTATACATACTGGACATGCAATAATAATACAGTGTGTCTTAGAAATCACATATAGAATCATCCCTTACTACCAAGTTTTGGAAACCTCTCTCTCTATCTCTCTCTATATATATATATATATATATATATATATAATATATATATAGTATAGAATGAATAGAGAACGAATGAGAAAATTATTGGCATATGAAGGTGCTCAATGCTCAAATAGCAGAGCAGACTTACAATTTAATATTATATATTATGGATTTAATATCTCGTTACTAAAGTTTCATGCTTACTGCAATCGTCAGACGAGACGGTCAAAATGTTAAGATTTTAAAAACGATGGTTTGTTTAGCGTTTATAAAAACGTGAAGCATGTTCACGCTATGGAATGTTATAACTCTAAAGTTGTATTAAAAAATAATAAACATGCGTAGGTCTTAATGCACGTGGTGTCCAGATAACCTTTTAGGTGAATAGAGAGCGAAAATTAAGGGATAAATTAGGATCAGGTGGTAAATGGCATAATAACAATTTGTTCAAATGTCTACACTTGGAGACGAGTTATATATATATATATATATATATATATATATATATATATATATATATATATATATATATCAATACTTGTGTTCCTTAATTGTACGAACGATATCATATATAGATTTAGCAACCATTTTCATAAGAGTTCAGTGTGGCCTTGGGGTATCATACATTTTCTTCATACATACACGCATGCTAGGCAGCGGAGGTTTTGTATCAGACTTTTCCTTGTCTTAAATTGGATAAGATAAGGGGACCCTTCTAACCCATTTGGGGATTTATGTGAGTAGTAAGTACCCCAATCTTACTGCGGTCGGTGTTCCTCCGCTGCCTTACCTCAACCCAAGGAAAGGCTAGGAGAGTAAACCCCGAAAACAAATCAGGAGCTCCTGCGATACTACCGCTGCCAAGCTGCGTTGGTTCCTTACCTTTCTTTTGGATCATAGCGGAAGTGTGGAGAGGGGATTTGCTGCTTATGCAACAGCTCTTCCTCATATGAACCCGCCCAGGCCACATGGTTAAAAATAAATTTGTACACTACTCTATTGTGTCTCGTAGACGGAAAGATGCCAGCACACGCATATATATATATATATATATATATATATATATATAATATATATAAAGATAAATCTAATGAGTCAGATAAACCTACTAAAAATTTCGCTTAGTGCTTTTCAGGGCTAAGATCTGACTCTATTTTGGTCAAATATTGTACCAAAGATTATTTTTGGTCTTGCTCTTTTTTTTTTTCTAAATTTTTTTCTCCCCGGTTGATGTTTGATAGTATATTTTTTACAATCAAACTATTTGCTGTTTTTTTTCTCACCGCGAGGATTTACCAACAAGTTTGGTATATATATATATATATATATATATATATATATATATATATATATATATAATTATGTTCATATATATATATATATCTTTCCTTTACTTTCCTTTCTCCATTTCTTTTCTTTTTTTTCTTTTTCTTTTCTCATTCTTATTCAGAGATAGATAGATAGATAGATAGATATAGATAGATAGACAGCTAGCTAGATAGATAGATAAACTTTGTGCTAATTCAACCCTCCACCCCTCAATGAAAGGATATATCCCGAACAAATAAAATCTTTTAACTTTTAACTTGCCTTCTCTACCAAGCACATGTGTGCAAAAAAGGAAATAGGACATTTTAGACACCAAGAATGGCTCACAATTTGTTTCTTATGAAAGATTTGATTGGGGGGGAATGTGACAAGTATCTCTGACCCCCAGGCAAAAAAAAGTGGTATAGGCCAATTTACCCATTCTACTCGACCCCAACCATGTATAATCTTAATCAGATATTTGTTTCTAAAGCTCCCTGTCCTTCCCCCCACCAAATATTCAGAACTCTACTGGGATACTAATTACATGTACCGCCGGGTACCATTATGAAGATATCTTGTGAGGTATATTAATATAACGGTTGGAATTTGGAAGCATTTGTTTGGTTTGATTTCTATGTTTAATAGCACATCAACCATTGCGGGTTATTTAATGCTAAAGCCATCCTTGTAGAAGAACAGTAGTGATACTATTTAACACCCTTTGCTGTGTGAACACATTGATTCTAAAATGGGATTGTTACTAGTTGGGTCGCTTCAAGTTATTCTGTTTTTTAATCTGAAAATTCATCTTAAGGCAAAAATTCAAGACTATAGAAAACTATAAAAGATGACATCTGATGAGGATATACAAAAATGAGTTAAGAAAGGTTGTTACAGATGGAAATAGCTTATCTATTTGCCTACTTTAAGCCGCTCACAGTGGTTCCCCTACCACAACCAAGCAAAGTATTAAAACTGATGGTTAGTTCTTTATAATTGAACAGAAGGACATATTGCAATAATAATCGAACTTTATTTGAATAGATTAAGTTTTGAGGTGAATAGACAATGAACTTTGAAATATCCCATCACAGAGGTAAAAAAAATAGCAAGGAAATTTTGTACATTCGTGGAGGAAATCTGGCAGGCAAAGGGTCAAGGACAAATAGAAAAAAATAACGATACAAGAATTTAGAAAAAATGGAAATAAACCTACTGTATCGGTAGTAAAGTTACAAACTAAGGATATTGCTCATAAGATGTACATGGCTAAGAAAAGGAAACCTGAAAAGAGAAACCAAACGTCTTTTCATATAAAAATGTTATAGGAACTAATTATGGAAAGCAAACCTGATACGACGCAACAGAATAGGAAGTGTAGATTATGTTTGACAAAGTAAATCAAGTCGTGGGGTGGCCTAAAGTTAGTATCAGCCTATCAGCGAGCGCTAGACCAAAGAGACGGTTTTTGCGTCTGAGGTGGAGCGCCTCACCTACCATCACTTCCTTACTTTACCGCACAGATCCCTGTGCTACTCATACGCTGAGTTGGTGAGGGCCGGTATCAAACTAGGAACCTTGTGGTTTCTAGCCGAACGTTCTACCGACTGAGCTAACCCGGCCCCTTAAAATAGAAACAGTTAATCACATAATAAGCGAATAATTAAAACGGAAGAGTCCATTATTTATCTGAGATAACAACAGAGGGTGACACACGGAGATACAAGCGTAATCATAAATACTAGCGGAACCCGTAGAATTTCCACGAAATGAAACAAAAATCAAGACGAGCTATTCAAGCCAGAAAAGATGATTTGCAATTTCATTCCATATAAATCTTACTATTTTCTTTGCAATAGATAATACAAAAATTAAAATGACAAAAACACAACTCGGAAAAAAGTTTGGCTGGAAATTCGCCTGACGTTGACTCGCTAAAACATAGCGTCAATTCGAGCCGGAAGCCTGGACGACATGAGATCAAAATTACCAAAATATCTTCCGTAATTTACAATTGCCATATTATAAATAAAACAAACATTTTTTGAATTCTTTTTTAATTTTACGTTAGGCATTTAAGCGACACAAGACCATTTGGAATGTTTTATTATTGGGTGAAATAAAATGAATCAAATAAGAAATTTGCGATTAAGTGACACCAGTTAATCTGGATTTACGTTTTTTGCATTGCATTTTGGACGGTCTCATAATTAACCAGAGGATGATAACGACCGAAAGATTTAGGAACAACCGTATTGGAGGAGCTGATAGTAGATGTGGCGCACCACCTCAGATGCTAAAATAATCTCCTTGACTAGCGCTCGTGAAAATGGGATAGACTCCCTCGCTGTCTGGTTGATACCGACATTAGGTCGTACCGACGACTATAAGGTACATAAGCCAGCATCATGTTACAAGCTAAAAGACTCCATATCGAAAATATATATCCTTTTTCAAAGGTGGACACAATATGACACAAGAAGGCGAGACTTTTCAATAGTAGTGGATCTGTGAGACTAGCTTGCTAACCATTACACAAAGATAGGATGCGTCTTTTTATCCAACCCGTTCGCCAAGGACAGGATGTGATAGAAGGTCGCAAGTATGGGACATCCAACGAGGATGGAAATCACCATTCAGTTGTAATTGATCTGCGAGACTAGCTTGCTAACGATAGGGCACCTTCTCATTAATTCATTTGTAAAGGTATTTACCCAACCCGTTCACCACGGGTAGGATGTGACTCAAGGTCACAAGTATGGAACACTTCCAAGTTTACATAACTAAGTAGGAAGCGCGTGGTGTAATGGTTAAAGTCATGGGAAATCGACTCGTCGCCCCAAGGTCAAATCCTGGACGTGGTAATGGCATTTCACTTAGCGCTAATACCCTTGGGAAAGGTATGAATCCTACTCTCCCTCCAGCTATGGATAAATAGTAGGGCAGACAGGGCTCTTTAACCTTAGGCAACCGGTCTAGGAGAAGGAAAACTCTGAATTAAAACCTGTTAAACTCCGCTTAAGAAATTGACCTTGTGCCATATCCTGCTCGCGGAGGGGTTGGTAAATATGTATATTGTTAAATAGCTTTTTTATTATATAGTAGTTGTACACCAAATAAATTATTAACAATTAAGCTGACAGTAGGAGAATGGGAGCTGCGCATTGGCCATACAAGACTTACACACTCTTTTATGTTCAAGCAAGAGTATAAACCACAATGTGTGGAGTTTTCACTCAAGCAGAAAGAAATATTTCAACTCAAATAATATGAGGGATTGTTTGAGAATACTAACATGAATTACATTTTATCCTACTTGAGAGAAATAAAAATTTATCGACAATTATGAATCAGATGTAACGTACATCCACGAAATACAATAATTACACCAGTAAAGCAAACTTGTGTACCAACTTTTATCTCACACTCTGGCAATATTTGGCATTAAATAACCCACAGGGTTATGAAACAACACATCCCACCTACCGACAAATCAATATCTCTACATCACATTCAAACGGAGAAATGTACAGCATTACTTGATGTTTGTGGCTAAGGTATAATTTTGAATAGAAATAACTTCAGAATTAATAATATATAACTTAATAATAAAAAATTTGAAATTCATGAATTTTTAAATCATACACAACATTACAAAATGAATAGGCTAACTTATTCAAATGTAACAATATCAAAATATTATTTGATTCTATTTTTGTTCAAATGGTACCGTTATGATAGCATTGACTTTTGCCCGTGTCTGATAATTTTTAATTGGTTCATCACCTGAATTGGTACGCATGCAAATTAGCAAGCAATAGATTATATCATTTGAATCGCATTTTACGTACAAATAGCATTAGATTACGGAAACTCCCGAAGTAGTCTAATACTAACCCTAACACTAACACTAACCCTAACCCTAACTCTTACCCTAACATTTACTCTAGTGTCTCAAAGGTTTCAGGTATTTCTGTGAAAAATGTAATACTTTTTATACGTAATCTAATAATATCATCTCTTGCGCACTATTCTGCATTAATGCCTTTACTGAATTTCCCAACTAAATTTAAGGTGTTAGCAAAAGGGATACACAATAAATGGTGGATAATTCTCTTTAATATCAAATTGTGAGAAGATTCTCTTATTTGGGGGAGGGGACAAATTTTCTAGAAGCAATCCTTTTTTCCGTTGAAAAGGTTTTCTTGTTGAGGTCTGCTGACGCGAATAATTCCGTCTTTAGTTAAAGGGATAAACAGTCCCATTGCTGATGGGACCGACATTTTTCTATCAGTGCCATTGCTGTTTACTTATTCATGTATTTATCTAGCTTATGAGATTATCAAATATCTAGTTTAGCAAGTATGTTGAACGCTTTCGAAGTAACATTGTTCACGGCTGATACACTTATATTTCTCTCTCTCTCTCTCTTCTCTCTCTCTCTCTCTCTCTCTTTTTTTTTTTTGTGTGTCCCCTATCTCTGGGGTATCTCCCGATCTATCTATCGCTTTATATATATATATATATATATATATATAATATATATATATATATAAATATATATATATATATATATACGTGTGTGTGTGTGAGAGAGAGAGAAGAGAGAAAGAGACAGACACACACAACACACACACACACACACACACACAAGAGAGAGAGAGAGAGAGAGAGAGAGAGAGAGAAGAGAGAGAGAGAGATTATATACACACACATATATATATATATATATATGTGTGTGTGTGTGTGGGTGTGTGTGTAAAGAGAGGGTGAGCGAAATTGAGAAAATGGGACAAAATTGACTCAATATAGAGATGAATGAGCTGATATTATATATATATATATATATATATATATATATATATATATGTGTGTGTGGGGGGTGTCTGTGTGTGTGTGCATGTGTTTATAAAGGACTACCTGGCTGATTCGATAGATAACAAAAAATTAGAATGTCACGTGATTGTCTCTATATAGAGATATGAATAAGTGATATTTAACACACACACACACACACGCACGCACACACACACACACACACATATATATATATATATATATATATATATATATATATATAAAAATGGTGATAACTCATACCTTTGTGACAGCTTCATTACTGTCAGTTTCATGTATTTTTAAACACGAATTGACAGTCATGATCTTTCACATAGGGATGAGTAAACATTCATTTTTATTCGATTTATCTTGCTCTACTGACCAGTATTGAGCACTTTTAAAACGATTTATATATATATATATTATATATATATATATATATATATATATATATATATATAAAATAAAATGAACTAATCGACAGTGTAAATATATATAGAAAAAACAAAGATGTTTACAAATGCAGGCTGAGAGAATGTGCAAACCGTTTCGCCGGTATCAGCCGAACAGCAAGCGAGTCTATCACCTTTCCACAAATGTTAGACCAGGGATTTTTTCAGCTTAGGTGAAGTGCCGAACCTATCGCCAGCTCACAGATGCTTTACAGCACATATCAGATTATCCAGACTCTGCTACTACTGTGCTGAGTTGGCGAGGACAGGTATTGAAACCGTAACCTTACAATTCGTAGACGGATGCTCTGCCGATTGAGCTAAAATGCGGTTATCACCCACCAGTCATTTGATCCAACTTTCATACTCTAGAGGCAATATTCAGACGTCTGAGTAAAACTTGTTCGGCGTTAAACTCAGAGTCACGTCACTGACAGTTGATAACCACTTCCATTTTTACTTTTTATTGAGCTCATTTTACTATCTTTTATTGTAGCAGCCCGCCCTTTACTGTATGATATTATATATATATATATATATAATATATATATATATATATATATATATATATATATGTCTGTTTTTCAGTTACTCTCTCACACTTTCTTTTCAGTCCCTCCCCTTACGTGTTCATTCATCTCATCTTTTTTACTCTCTGTTTCTCATTTTTTTTACACTCATTATCTCTCACCACCCCCCCCCTCGTGCACCAGACCCAACCAATACGACTTTACCTCCATGACCCCGTGTCTTCTTTGGATGGGGTGCCCCTAGCTTGAAAAGCAGTTGACGGGATCCACCCTCACAATCAGATCCATTCCACCCCGAATAATTACCGGAAAGCAGCAGGAAGACAAATTCTGGGTGGCCTTCCTCTGAGTGCTTCAAGCCGACGTTGAATGCGTAATCTTGTCTCAGGGGTTCTATTTTAAAAGAATTCGTCATGTTTTTCGACTCGAATCTTGCTGGTGGTATTGGTGAGCAAAAACTAATGAGACGTATCCCTCACTTAACCAGTCCTACCGCCAGTCATCTTTCAGTGGGTCTTATAATACGCTGAATACATCCCCTACAGAGGGGTAACCCCCCTCCAATGGGCTTCTTGTATATGATATGACACTGCATTTGATAGTGAGGCCCCAGTACTAAAGATCCGAGGAATGTGGAGCCAGAACTCTCAGCTACACTCTGATTTAGAATGGTAATACCTATTAGGGTACAGTGTATGGGTCAAATAGATTTGAAAATATTACTTATTCGATGGAGCCATACTCCGCGCAGGACCCACCGTTATTTACTTAGCGTAGTTGTACCAGAAATATTAGCCACCCGTGAGAATCTATGACTGTATCCGTTGCAAACGAGTAAGGCGCCCTAAAAAGGGGTTGTCTTTGTTATGACATTAAACTGTATTTATTGGTTAGGCTTATTTGTATCCCACTGAAAACAAATTATGTTCAAGTAAATTCTTTTAAATGATAAACTATGGTTCCTCAGCAGATGTTCTAATGACTAAGCTAAACCGGTTCCTGACTGTTTATAGAGTAGGTGAAAATTTGAGCGAAACGTGAATTTTTTTATTTGGTTACATTTTCAATGCTGTAGAGTTTGGTTATAAATAATACCTATTAATATCCGTTTTGATTTTTCCATCAGAAATAGTCAAACCGAGTACGTTTTGTTTATAAGAAAATTGCTTGTTGTGTAATGGTTAATGTCGTCGGAAATGCACATGAAAAGTGAATTAAAATATCTGAATACTTTTGGAGTAGAGATATTGTAAAAAACCCCATTATGTGTCGCTACAATCAATGGCGTTCCTAGAGGCGCTTTCTTCCATATTCAATGTTAAAAAATTGTTGACTGAGTGTGTTGTCAAAAATATGGGTTCAAAGTTCCGTGATGGCTCCCGATTACGACAATTACGACAAGGTTCCCGGGTCCGAAAGGTTCCCGAGTTCGAGAAGGTTCCCGAGTCCGACAAGAAATACCTGAAGAAGGCCGGAGGCACATCGAAACGTTGTACAAATAACAATGAAGATGAGGCAAAATAGTCCGAAATAATACAAATAATACTAAAGATGGGATATGAATATGTGGGAACTTCTTAGTCTGATAATCGTTTATACAATAAACCGATTGTCATTTAGCCATTGACTAGGTTATCCCAAGTTCATCTGCATATACTCTGTCAACAACATGGACGCATTTGATGAATTTGGCAAACTACATTTACGCACACACACACACACACACATATATATATATATATTCATTTAATTACTTTTTTGTCCTCATATACAACATTTCATCTTTGTTTTCTCGAGACCGTCCAGTTTTTACCTTGGAAAAGGGTGAATTTTCACCCGAAATATCGGAATAAATTAAACCAGGAACAGAGCAACGGTTGATTATATAAAAATTCTGATTTGTTGCTCTGTTTCTCTTTTTCTTTTTTGCTCTTTATTCCAATGCTTCAAAAGACCAAACAAACAACGTTCACAAGAACATAACATACATAAACTATATATATATATATATATATATATATATATATATATATATATATATAATATATATATATATATATATAGTGTGCTATATTATAGTAAATAGTGCCCAATATAATTGATAAAGCCTGTATATCCAATTTAGGTAGCGGGGACATGAAGTCAACAGCGCTTGGCAATTGAAAGTTTCTCGCTTATGTTATTTTCAAACCCAATTGCTTTGGAAATCGCATTGGCGAGAAACTCTCAGTATATATATATTTTAAACACACACACACACACACACATATATATATATATATATATATATATATATATTACCATCGCCAACATTATATTTTTCAACCCGTTTAGTGATTATCATTAGTTAAATACGCATGCTGTGTTCATCATAATATATATATATAATATATATATATATATATATATATATATATATATATATAAATGTGGGTGACCTAACAGAGAATATAAAATATCGAGTTAGTCGCAACTTCGACCGTCGATAAAATAATTAACCGAATAATTCGGGGTTATATAGGCTATAAGAATGGTCATAAGTTATATAAGTAGATAATCTGCCAATACCATTTATATATATATATATATATATATATATATATATATATATATATATATATATATATATATATATATATGCGTGTATGTGTATGTATGCATAGAATATAAGAGTGATTATAAATTATATAAGTAGGTTATCTGACTGTACCATTTCAATATATATATATATATATATATATATATATATATATATATATATATATATATATATATATATATATACTGATTTTATGGTTGATACTGTACAATTAACTATGATACGTACTTTTACAACTTCCTTTTAAATGCGGATAAATAGTTACTGGCGGGACAGCGTGTAGTTACCCTGGTGGCTAATTGTCTCTCTGTTGCACTGTAAAAGGATAAATTACGTCTATAATTTTCTGATTCTTAAGTGTTGAGTCATCCCATATGTCATATCATGTCAATTAATACCTTACAGGAAATGCACAGCTCATATATCACTAGAAAACTGGTATCAAATTGAGTCTAACTTGTCTAATTGCAAGAGTTCACTTGTTCTCTGTATTGGATATCCGATGCATATATCAGTAAGCGGCGATCAATTTGAGACTGGCTCGTGCAATCAGGCTAAAGCCAAAAAGTATCTATCAACAGTGAACAGGCAGAGTAGGGTAGATATATGATTAACCGTTGGTACGTGTCTCGGCTCTGAGTCTCGCGACCTCGCTTCACAGACGCTGCATACGTCGGCAGGAATTGAATACCAGGATCAAATTGGTTCCGTGTTGTGTGTCCCGCAAAACGTGAAAATCTGCCCTTGAAGCTCGACTTGACGACCAGAGCACGCTGTTCGGCCTGTGATATGTTGATCCGAACTTTGACCCCATTTTAGTTACTTACCAATCAAGAAGTCTACCGGCTGTACTCTCTCTCTCTCTCTCCTCTCTCTCTCTCTCTCTCTCTCTCCCCTCTCTGTCTCTCTCTCTGTCTCTCTGTCTCTGTCTCTATCTCTCTCTCTCTCTCTCTCTCTCTCTCTCTGCACTCATTCAGTCCGGCTGACATTTGCTGACCTCATCAGACACGGCGTTTTTGTTGTTGTTGTTGTTCTTCTAATGATGTGATGACAGACTAACAAAGTTGCCCTTCCCGACCCATGACAGACCGAGCTCTTCATCAACCCCATCACACTGACAACGCTACCGACAAACATATTTGCTAGCGGGTGTTTGGATAGGCATGTTTACCTTTGATTTTGGGGGTGCAAATACCAACGCGAGTTCAAAGTTTTGCAATATTTTGGTAATGTGAGGCACAATTTGACAGCTCCGGTTGATTTGCCGAGGGTCGTTGAGGGTGACAAATTACACTGGACTGAGGAATGCCGAGTTGGATTGATATTCCCCAAGTGCTACTCGCCCGATTTGCCTCTTGGAGAACGACCTCAGAATCAACGGTTTTAGTAACTGAACTTTCCTGATCGTAAATGTTCCTGCAACCCGAATGAAATTTCTAGGATCAATTGCGCCTTCCCCTTTCGCACAAAAATGTATTTGATTTTTTTATGGCTCAGTTCAAACTCATGAAGCATAAGTTCCCGAATTAGACTACGTTGAACGGGCATCTGAGAAGCTTTCAATGGCACACAAAGTAAAGCAATTTACAACGTATCAGCGCACCAACTATCACGATACTACAACTGTATTTGGTTGCTTAATCGCGGGGTTAGAGCACAATTTGAACCGTGATGCATAGATACTGAATTATGATCATGTTCCACGTTTATCTGTGTGACTTTCAAATCACACTAGGAAGGACACAATTCCCAATGTATCAGCGCGCCAACTACCACGATACTTCCAGCCATGACGGGAACCTTTCAGTCACGTGATATACGTGTTGCAAATAAGTACTATCAAGATATTGCAAAATGTTTGACTTATCCTTGTACTTTCTTTTAGCTGAAGGACGTGATTGGGTTTTCATTTATTGATTTACCGTATGCACTCGAGTAACAACCGACTCTTTATTCTAATTTTTGATTTGAAAAAAAACCCCAAAAACAGCGGGTTGTTTATTACACGAGATACGTGTTTGAAACGTCAAAACTTGTTTGTTTCTAAGCCTAAAAGTAAAAGTAAAGTCGTCGGGGCAGCCTAATGTCGGTATCAGCCAATCAGCGAGGGAGTCTATCCCCTTTTCACTAGCGCTAGACCAAGGAGAATTGTTTTTTGCGTCTGAGGTGGAGCGCCACACCTACCATCAGCTCATCACTTTACAGCACATATCCCTGTGCTACTCATACGCTGAGTTGGCGAAGACTGGGATCGAACTAGGAACCTTGTGGTTCCTAGCCGAACGATCTACCGACTGAGCTAACCCTAACCTAAGACATTTGCTGTAACTTCGATCCATAATGTCCCCGCAGAGTCTATACCTAAACAAAGGTGATTAGTTACAATAATAAAGTTTTTTTTATGTACAAATAATTATTGTTGTTGTTGGAATCCTTCCGTCTACTAGAGACGATGGCGTAGTGTCCACTTTGTTTTTATCTGCAACTGCACGAGTGACTGAACAGAACAATTTTTGAATGGCAATCTCTGGTGCAGGTGTTACAAACAAACGGTGATGCTTTCTGGAGATGCTGTTGTCTCTCCTTCCTTGTGGCTCTCTTTTCTACGGCGGCTTCTTTCCTCTCTTTTTCACTCCTTTTAGTTCCTTGTTTGACGAAGAGGTGCCAGGTCGCACGGTCTTCTGCATAAACCTCCCATGTGTTGGTGTCGATGTAGCTTGTCTTCATATCCCTCTTGCAGCCATTTTAAAGTGCAGGCGTAGTCTCCCATGTATGTACAAATATTATAAATAGTAAATAAAGTTATGTAAAAACTTCATTGTCTTAACTAAAAGCTTTGTTTAGGCATTAGCTGTTTTGTTTATAAATAAGTAAAAAGTAAATAATGCCTTCCAGACGTACCTAATCAATTACATACGTAATTAACGAATCCTCAATGCTATTGTGTATCAGTGGTGGGATTTTAGTATGTTTGAAATATCTAAGTAAACACGATAAGCTACATCAAGGCCTAGTCTCATTTTTTTCATTTACAGTTTACAGTAATTCTGAAGTATAAATAAGCGCTTAAATGTTTTCTCTTTATGTCATTGAATGTTGAAGAAATATTTCTGTAGGTTAGAATTGCCAAAATTTAGGGGTCGTCTTTATATGATAAAAGAACACTATTTTATCGTTATGAATTAGGGGTTGTTCATTACACAAGTATAATACGGTATCTATTTCTTTCTTAACGTTTTAGAGTATAACGAACTTATCTACAGACAAGGGATCAGTAATTGAAGGATTTAAGTGAAATATGCTTTCAGTAAGGATTGAATATGTACTGAATTTTTGCCATTTTTTTAATATATCCTTATAGGAATTGGGCTCTGAACTTAGAAAATTCTCAACAGGATGTTAAGAGTAAATAAACCCAAAAAATATATTTTAAAATTAAAAAAAATCACAACAAAAATAATTATTGCAAAAACTTGATATTTAATATAATATAGTAGACGTTGAGATACTTACAGTCTGATTCTGTATTTTTGACCCTAAATAAGAATTCGGTGGATAAGCAACACCAGATAATCAAAACTTACATTTTTGCATTCTATCTTGGCGATTTGGAGGGTCTCATTTGTAATCAGAGGGAGTTGAAAGATAATAACAGTTGTATAATTAAAGAAGACGAGTATTAATATATAGATTGCACTTAACTGAAAAGGTTTTGCATTTGTATAAGGCTACTTTCTTTACAACTGAATGAATGTGAGTTCAGTGTTTACGGCATTTATATAATTTAATTAATTTCAATTTACACAAGAATTGGGTGAAAATGTATCAGAGTGTATTTTCGTTTATTACTGAACTGAGAATTTATCCTGTCGGAGGGGCTTAGAATACGCTGACTGTATTCCCTGCAGAAGAACAAGATCCCCGCCCACTAAAAAGGATATCCTGGTATGACACTTAATTACATCGAGTGGTGAAGCTCCACTTCTGAAGATCTGTGGAGTTTAGAGAATTCCCTTTATTGCTAATACTCCCAGATCCATTCTAAGCAGGGGTTGCAGTAACTGTTAGAGTCCCATTTATGAGTCAAATAGATCTGTTTACAATTCATTCGCATTAGACATGAGTGTGTAAAAAAAACTCATAAGAAACAACTAAACAAAAATGCAGATGTATCCTTGTTGATTTTAACAGTGCTGTTGTCTAGATGGTCTTGAATCTTCCTCAAATCTCCAGCTTACACAGTTTCTTTGTCAGATTTCCAAGACCGTTCGAAGGGCTCCAATTACAATTGGTATCACCGTCTCTCCTTATCCAAAGCTTTTTTCAGCCCTCTGGCAAGGTCTAAGTATTTTTCTCTCTTATTTTCTACTTTTTAACTAACACCAGATCCAGAGATCCATTTGTATCTCAATGTCTCAGAGAATTTAATACTTCTCATTTCCTTGGAGAGATTCTTCTTTGTGCATATACTATTTGTCAGTCTGGTAGAATTTCAATTTCTTGCATAATTCCCAGTGGATCAACTTTCACATTAAGTCTTGCTAACTCTTGTATTCCTTTTGTGCAAGTATACTGCATTGTCTTATTATACGGTTAACTGTTTCATCTCTGTCACCACATAGCTTCTGTCTTTGATCACGTGTTTGTGTCAACCAATGAAAAATCCACATTTTTTTTTTATTAAAGCTTCGTATCATGTTTTCGGTTTTCTTATCGCTGCTGAGGTGAAACTGGATAGAAACCCCAAAAACAAAACATATCAATCATTAAACCGGTGTTGAAATGGGCCAAGGCAACCCACTGTCTTTACGTTATGTTGTAAGCAACCTGAATCCTGCGCGACGGGCAGGATGTGACACAAGGTCAATTTTTAAGCGGAATACAGCTGGTTTTCCTTCTTCTAGTCTTAACAAGACTGAAGAAGGAGGGTTTCATGGTGTAAGTGGTTAGAGTCGTATGAAATGGACTCTTCGACGCGAGTTCAAATCCCATACGAGGCTGTAGGCATTTCACATAGCACTTGGGAAAGGTATGCAACCAACTATTCTCCCTCCATGGATAAATAGCAGGGTTAGACTGGACTCTTTACCTTGGTAGGCAACCAGTCTAGGAGAAGGAAAATTCTGAAATCAAATCTTTTAAACTTCGCTAAATAAATATACCTTGTGTCACACTCTGTTTATTCGGAGGGGTCGATAAATAAATACATACCAAGACTGAATAGCCCAGTTTGTGCTACTATTTAGCCATAGTTGGAGATTGATTCATGCATTTCCTTCAGCACACCTCCATAATAAACCGAATTCTCTGCACGAGATACAGAAAAGTGTAATAGGCCGTGATTCTGCCAGATTTGTTAAACAACGACCTAAGATTTTCTTTGACAAATCTGTTATCTTTTTGGAAAGAGATCGGTAGAATTGTTATATACCCCTTATAAGACATCAGGTATTGTTGCATACCTCTTTCTTTTCTTTCTTACTTCTATTCTTATTCTGCTCTTCTAGCGTCTCTTCTAACAGCTCTTCTAGCGTCTGGACTTCGTGTCTGGTCTTCCAGGTCAGTCTTGTTACCAAGACATTCATTAACCACAAAACCATATTATTTTCGTAAGCTTTTATTTCTTAACTAAACATTTTTCATCTGACTAACATAGCGCGCGTATGCAGTGAGCACCAGTTGAGGCAGTACATCTTCTCTGCCTGACGTCCAAACTGAAACTGAAGAGTCAACCAGGCCCCACGTGACTTCACGTATTTCGCGGGCTTTCTGTAATATTCCATGGAAAGTCCCGCCCGTGATATGAAAAGCGCCATCCCTTTAGAAATACAGGGGATTGACAATAATCTTATGCAACCGCATAGATTATGTAACAGTATATCAAAGGGAGAGAAAGAGAGAAGAGAGAGAGAGAGAGAGAGAGAGAGAGAGAGAGAGAGAGAAGAGAGGAGAGAGACAGACATACAGACAGACAGAGTAAAAGACAGGATGAGGTTTCTTACTTTTTACTCGTTGCTTTTACTGCTTCTAATTCGGCCGCCATCTTCTCTTGTTGATCCAGTTGGCTGCTTTCTCGGTTTGATTCTACTTCTATCTTTTCCGGACTGTCATCTCTTGTTTTAATTAACTCAAAAAGACTTTTTTTTTTCAAACCAGCTGTACGTGGTTTTAAAATTGACCTTGTGTCCAATCATGTCCATGGTGGAGGGGTTGAGCAAATACATACTCGTTATAAATAACCTCATCACAACCACTACAAGATATTATATTTACCCAACCTTTCAAATCCTGGACGAGGCTGTTTATGTTTCCCTTTACGCTAATGCCCTTTGGAAAAGCATGAAAAAAACTCTTCTCCCTCCAGATATGTAAAATAGTAGGGCAGATTGGATTCTTTAGCCTTGCTTAGGCAGATAGACTCAGAGAAGTAAAATTGAATTCAAACCAGCTTTACTACGCTTAGAAAATTGCCCCTGTTGGCGTTATTTTCGTATTCGCCTGGAGAGTTTAGATTCGCTGGTTCCCGCTAGGGGCCTTTGATATTTAAGCGGCTGATTTGAACGTCTCTTTCTCTTTCCCTGCTGCTCGACCTACGAGACACAATGAGGTAGTCTTATGACCACCCTCTTCTCGTTGGGGCTTCGGCCCTTAACACTGGCCACTTACTGCTAGTAAGTCTCTTGTACGATATATGACTATCCTTTAGTCATGTATCCGTAACTATGTTTTTATGTACATTTAGGTATATCTTTGATACCTAAATATCTTGTATTTTACCATTCATGAATGTGTCATTATCTCTACTCTTGTATATGTATTTATATTACTTATGTATGTATGTTTATGTACACCTCTATGTAATATGTACCCTGTTTATTCTGTGCTGTATATAAAATGTTTTGTCTATCAACCTTTGTCGGAGTTTTATCTTCAAGTATTATCACTTTGAATTTTACAACCTTGTGTCGCATCCTGTTTGTGGCGGAGGGGTTGGGTAGATTAATACATACCTATAATGATCTTTCAGTCTTCTCTCGGAATCGAACCTCTGTCCTTAGTTTTCACAGTCTGGTTCCCGTGAAGTGAACTCATTTTTTGCATAATAAATTTTGACTCATGGCGACATCCCAAAAATGTTAATTGCCAAGTCGATATCAGCCCAACGCCAAAGTCTTGGGTGTTTTGATGTGTGTGTGCGTGTGTCTGTCTGTGTGTCCTCCCGCGCATGCGTGTATTTATGTAAACAGCCAATCAAAATGCATCAAGTAGCAACCACTTAGAGTTTTAGAACTGAAACCACACAAGTCCGAACGAAATCTCTTCTAAATCCGAGGAAAATGTAATATAAGTTTTTTTTTCTTCTCTTTTTCAAGTGGCTCTTAAGTTTAATATGCTGATAGCATTTCCCTTAGTCGTCAGCACAAGAATTAAACTTGCTATTTAAAGCGTGAAAAGTTATGTTAATATGAGAGAATTTATTATCGGGCTTTTATAAAACTATTAATATAGGAATTTGAAAAAAAAGAAAGAAAAAAAGAAAGAAACTCATAAAGCGGAAAAAATGTTTTGCTGGTTTATATGTTCAGCTTCGTCAAGAGAAAGAAGACATAATTTAATAGTTAAATTAAGATATGCAGACAGTAGAATACAATATTACCTAATAATCTTTTTACGGTTTTATGACCAATATATATATATATATATATATATATATATATATATATATATATATATATATATATAATGAATAGAGAATGAATGAGAAAATGAGAAAAGTATTAGCATGAAAAGGTGCTCAATGCTAATAAAGCAGAGCAGATTTATAATCAATTGTAATATTATGGATTTGGACTCATAACTTAAAGTTTCATGGTTATGCAATCATCAGATGAGTCAAACAGTTGAGATCTTAAAAACCAGTAGTCAAATGGTTGATTTCTTTTTTAAAAAATGGTTGAGATTTTAAAAACCAGTAGTTTTTTAGCGTTTATATAAACGTGAAGCGTTTTCACGCGATGGTATAATATAAAGCTAAAAATTGATGATTGCATAACCATGAAACTTTAAGTACGAGTCCAAATCCATAATATTACCATTGATTATATATATATATATATATATATATATATATATATATATATATATATATCACAAGCAGGATGTGACACAAGGTATATTTCTTAAGCGGAGTTTAACGAGTTTGAATTAAGAGTTTGCTTCTCCTAGACTGGTTAGCTATATAAGGTTAAAGAACCCAGTCTGTTGCACTATTAACCCATAGCTGGAGGGAGAGTAAGGGGATGTATATATTATGTATTAGTGCAAAGGAAAAACAAAACAGCCTTGTCCAGAATTTGAACTCGGGTTGACGAGTCCATTTCTTACGACTCTAACTATTACATTACGCGCATTGGGCCGTGTTAGCTCAGTCGGTAGAGCGTTCGGCTAGAAACCACAAGGTTCCTAGTTCGATTCCGGTCCCCGCCAACTCAGCGTATGAGTAGCACAGGGATCTGTGCGGTAAAGTAAGGAGCTGATGGTAGGTGTGGCGCTCCACCTCAGATGCTAAAACAATCTCCTTGGCCTAGCGCTATTGAAAAGGGGATAGACTCCCTCGCTGATTGGCTGATACCGACTTTAGGCCGCCCCGTCGACTTTACTTACTTATATATATATATATATATTATATATAATATATATATATATATATATATATATCAAACTTGTTGGTAAATCCTTGTGGTGAGAAAAAAACAGCAAATAGTTTGATTGTAAAAATATACTACCAAACATCAACCGGGAAGAAAATATTTTTTGTAAAAAAGAAAAGACCAAGATAATCGTACGAACAAAAAATAATCTATTAGTACAATATTTTGTCCAAAAGAAAAAATATATATATATAAGATATATATATATTCATACAAACCCGCCAGGAGACTAAAGCTAATAAGTAAAAAGTGCTCAATACCTAAGTAGAGCAAATAATAAAGATAGATCTAATGAGTCAGACAAACCTACTAAAAATTTCGCTTAATGCTCTTCAGGGCTAAGATCTGACGCTGAAGAGCATTAAGCGAAACTATTAGTAGGTTCGTCTGATATATATATATATATATATATATATATATATATATGTGTGTGTGTGTGTGTGTGTGTGTGCATATATATATATATACATATATATATATATATATATATATATATATATATATATATCATTAAAATTAAAAGGTATAATGTTGTAAGGGTTCAAGCTTCATTTTGTTATTCAGCAATAAAACAAAATTGAAAAATCGGTGATATCTGATTGATGGATTTTAACGGCATGTCAACACTTCTTGGGTTATTTTATGTTCAGAGGTTAGGGAATTGCGTACATTGTACGTTTACATTTACATTTTTCTTGTAGTTGTTTCTTAAGAGTTTTTGCACACGGTTATTTGATACCAACTATTCCTAATAAGTCGATTTGGTCCATACTACCACTCCGGGTCAGAGTTGACCTGAGATTTTAAGTCTTAAAGAAATATTCACTAAGCTTTTTTTCTTTTTTAAAAAAAAAGAAGTTTTGACACGAAGTCAGATATATGGTGTACTTAATGAGAATCGAAATCGCTTGTAATTATCTGCTTAGTTTTCCAACTCATTCAATGCATCACCACGCGAGGTGCCTATTGAATGGTTAAGACTTAAACGATGTTGGCTTGAGATGAACCTAACACCTGATCATTTCCTTTGACTCTTAAACTATCCGGGCGTTTCTCTCCAGCCTCATTGTCGGCGATTTACTTACGAAAGAAGAAAAATGAGTCAAGACAAAAAAAAAAAAAAAAAAAGAAAAAGAAAAAGTAAAGAAAAAAAAAAAAAAAAGAAAACATCTCATGTCGGAGAGAGAAGAGTGTCTTGCCGGAAAATGACGCTGCGTTTGTCTTTAAGAAACGTCAGGCAATTCGACTTCCTGGGAGGTCCTAACCCGTCATGCATCACGATGAAAAAAAGGGGAAAACATTGCAAAATGAGGTATCGTTTGTCTTTCTCATCTCAGTCTTGATTCCAACGTTTCTCCTTAGAATCTCACATTTTCTTTTTTTCACTGTAACGGATTGACTCTTTTCCGGCTGGAGTTTCATTTTGTTATTCATTTCTCTTGTAAATTTTTATATTTTGTTGCTGGGTTGGTTGGCTTTACAACATCTAAATGTTTTTCTCAGTAATTGTTTTCAAGTAACTGTTAATAAACATCACTTGTAAAGTATATTGTTACGATTTGTGTGGCCATTTTTAGGTTGTAGGTAAGAGCAGTTTACAGCGGAGATCCCTTGTGGCATTAAATTTGATCCGCGTTAAGCAAAATCCTTGTCATTTGGTCCATGTTAAGTAGAACCTTATAATGCTTGTCAGTTCATCAGTGTATCAAGAATCCTATGATACTCATATATGTCCGTATTAAGCAGAATCCTTGTCCGTTTGTCCGTTCATCCGTTCGTCCGTGTCAAGCACGAGCAACTGAGTGCCAATCAACCACCGTCTTTAAATAGTTAACCAACCACGCATTCGAGTGTTTAGATTAGCTGATTCAGTTCACATAGCCTCGAGAGTCTATAAATTTAAGTTGTGATCTCCAGCATACCTTATATAGAAATATTCCAAAACCTCAGTTCTCAAACGACGCTGAAGTCAAACAATTCAGAGTTCAAACAAAGAATTTAATAAAAAAAAAAAGACCTCACGCGGGGGGTAATGGTTAACAAGGTAGATTTGCAAACCATTGTTAGTTAGTTCGATTCTCACTGGGCGCCCCGTACTTCTGGCCTCGTGCCACATCTAAGCTAAGCTTAGTAAATAACTATACCTAGAAGAACTGGGCATCTCACATGGTGTAATGGTTAGCGAGGTGGATTCGCAGACCATTGTTAGTGAGTTCAATTCTCACTGGGCGCCTCATACTTCTGGTATTGACCCATATCTAAGCTAAGCTTAGTAAATAACTATGAGCATCTCACGTGGTGTAATGGTTAGCAATCTATATTCACAGATCATTGTTAGTGAGTTCGATTCTCATTGTGCTTCTGGTCTTGTGCCACATCTAAGCTAAGCTTAGTAAGTAGCTATATCCTCTTTCCTATTTTAAAAGAGAGAAAGAAAACAAAAAAACAACCCCACATTTTGAACAGATGAATCAACCGGTGGACACTACCAATCCTCTTTAACGTAATCCACACGGGTGTTTATGTTCAACTCCGACTCATGCCAAATGATTTACTATTGTCTTTGTCAACCGATCCACAGGAAGTTAATTAGGAACCCCGGATCAAGTGATGACCCCCAGCGACATTTTTGAATTAACTTGCAAAACACCCCCCGGGCAAGCGTCGTTGAGAAACATAGTTCTTATTGCCCTAACGTGCCTAGCGTACAGAAAATGATATAATGTTATCGAGGCGCATCTTACATCTGATACGGGACAGCAGATCATTTGGATCTCGTTTGACACGTTCTTTATACAGCGTGTCATAATCGTATTTGCATAAATGATACGACAAGGTTAATGCACCGGCATTACCGCGCTTTATTGGCGTTAAGGGGCTCGCGGCACGATTCGAACACTCGCTCCAATAAAAACTATCCTCCGATTCAAGATGCTAAGATCACCTTTCCAAAGAGCATTAGTTTGTGTGCCTATCTTGCAAGTCATTAATCGTAATTATCGTCTTCTCTTTTTTAATGAACGCTTGATGAATCTGGTTATACAGTATTGGGCAAAAACGGTTAGGGGTCTACTTATTTATGTGTAGTATTGTATATATGATACCCTTTTTTTGCCGTGCTTAATAATGATAATTTTTTAAATTATTATTTGTAATGAATAATAACTAATAATATCCATTTTGATTGCATAATGTTTCATTAAAAATAATAAAATGCAGAAAGAAGAAAAATTAACTTTTTATAAAATATTGTTGGGGTGTACTTATTTTGGGGCGATACTGTAGCCCATAATATCCGTTTTGGTTGTATAATGTTCCAGTAAAAATGTTATTTATTTGTCTTTCCAAAAAAATATCGACCTCAAAACGGAAATAAAAATCCACGGTAGCTTAAGAGAATTGTCTAGAAATTTGTCCTTTTTAGGTTGGCAACCCTGATTGAAGATCTAGGTATTCACGGTGGAAACATTAAATTTATGTTTAACTCAGAATCCTGTTTAAAATATTGGATAAACTTGGAAACATTGGGTTATATTACGAAAATGTTTTAAAAAAAAATTTTTTTTTATGGTTTATCAACCTTCGTGGGTTATTTAATGCCAAAGCGATCCATGTAGAACAACAGTAGTGTTATCATTTAACCCATATATGGGAAGGGATGAGTTCAATTTGCAGTTTATTTAAGGACAAATATCAACGACCATGAATGCGTTTTATATCGTTTCTGATTGGCTAATTTTTACCGGAAATGCTGTTATTGGGAAACTTCATAAATAAGTTGGAATTTGGCGTACATCTTATATCAATCATTATCATGTCGCGCAATTAGCACAGATATCTATGACAATCTCTCGCCAACCTTCTCTATCATTCATTGTCCCCAGGAGGTCCTCTGCACAGCATCGAGTATCCTTGCAGAGTTGGTCAATGTAGGTACTTGCTGGGCGGCCCACACTAACATGTCCATGAGTTGGCTTTCACAGGAGAATGTCGCTTATGACTTTGTCCTTGCTCCTCCAGCAGTGTCCAGCAAGCCTTGTCCGTCTTACTCGGGTGGTTTGTGAGATAGAGGGCAGGTGGCCGTACAGCTGCTTCCTAGCGGGGTGATGCTTCCTCGACTTGTTCAAGACCGCACGCAGCATTCTTGTGCAGATCCCATCTAGCTTATTCTCAATGCGCCTCGTTAGGGTCCAAGTAGTGCAGCCATACAGCAGCACTGATACAACCATAAAAAATCTTATATCAATACGGTAATCCAACAAGGACAATGTGATATAAATAGTCAACACGTATTAATGGAAATTACGTTCTATTTTGGGCACCGGGTTTTTTTTTTTGGGGGGGGTGACCCATGTCATTTCAGGATGGTCAAGAAACTGAAGATGAAGCCAATTCTGATCTACCGGTCTCTTCACAATCAAAAGCGAGGAAGATTATCACCAGTTATTATCGATGTTTAACAATGAGTGATATCGATGATTAATTGGTTTGGGTTTGGATTGGCAGTTTAAGATATTCATTTATTCTGTTGCTTCTTTGTCTCTTCAGACTAATCCCTTTCTCATATCTCCACCTCACCCTCGTTTTATATTCTTGCTTCTTTTAGTCGATGTTTATTCTCTCTCTCTCTCTCTAGATCTCTTTCTCAAACATACAAACTTTTTTCTCTCTCTCCCCTCTTTCTCACGCACACATACAAACTCTCTCTCTCTCTCTCTCTCTCTCTCTCTCACACACACACACACACAAACTCCCTTTCTTTCTCTCTCCCTCTCTCTCTCTCCATCTCTCTCTCTTTCACACACATGCACATATACATACACACGCAATCTCATCCTATCTCTCTCTCTCTCTCTCTCTCTCTCTCTCTTTCACACACACACACACACACACACACACACAGTTTACATATATTACAAACTCTCTCCCTCCTCTCTCTCCCTCTCTCTCTCTGTACTTCTTTATCTCAATTCTTGCATGCAGCATCCCATTTAACGTCAACATCTTCATCCTTTTGACCCTGGTTCACCATCCCTTATTTTTGTCATCTAACTACCAGGCTTCCTGGTTCACCGCGTTCGGTTCTGCTTTCAACACATGCAACAAATTTAGGGTTGCACAACAGTAAAACACCCGGATGTTAACTTTTCAACAGCTTCGATTCGCTGAACATTCGGCGATTATCTCCCGTTTCTGGGAAGGGCAACCAATGCGAAAAAAAACGAAAATTGTTTTAGATTAAAAAACAACAAACAAACAAAAAAACGAAGATTAAATCATTTTTTTTACAATGGAGCATTGCTATTACTCGAAAATTAGAAAAAAATTAGAAAAAAAAGATAGAAAGAAAGGAAAATAATTGTAAAGAAAAAAAAAGATGGAAGGAAAAGAAAAAGAAACGATTATTACAATAAAGAAAAAAAGAAAGAAGCGACCATAAGTATAAAGAAAACAAAAGAAAGAAGGAAAGAAAGAAAGGTGGAAAGTGTAAGAAAAGATCAAAAATGAAAATAGAAAAAAAAAGAACGAAGGAAATAAAGAAGCGAACATCACTTGAAATAAGTAAATAGATAGACTGATAAATAAATAAATAAATAAATAAAGAAAGAAAGAAAGAAAAAAAAAAAAAAAAAAAAAGAAAGAAAAAAAAGAAAAAAAAAAAAGAAAGAAAGAAAAAAAAGAAAGAAAAAAAAGAAAAAAAAAAAGAAAGAAGAAAAAGAAAAAAAGAAAAGAAAAAAAAAAAAAGAAAGAAAAAAAAAAAAAAAAAAAGAAAGAAAGAAAGAAAAAAAAAAAGAAAGAAAAAAGAAAAAAAAAAAAGAAAAAAAAAAGAAAGAAAAAAAAAAGAAAAAAAAAAAAAGAAAGAAAAAAAAGAAAGAAAGAAAAAAAGAAAGAAAAAGAAAAGAAAGAAAAGAAAGAAAGAAGGAAAACAAACGACCGTTACCAGAAAAAAAAGAAAGAAAATATAAGAAATTAAGAAATAAAAAAAGACAGAAAGAAACAATTAAGTGTGCATGATTATAAAGAAAAGAAAGGAAAGAAAAAAAAAAGGAAAGAAAAGAAAGTAAAGAAAAAAAGGAAAGAAAAAAAAAAGCTACCATCTCAAGAAAAAAAGAAAAGAAAAGAAAAAAAAAGGGATATTTTTGAATAAATAAATAAATAAATAAACAGTTGAAACAGATTAGGAAAATGACAATACTTATCATTAATTTCTGGTTAGTTTATCTTTCATCTTTTATTTGTTGTTTATTTACACCAAGTATTAAGAATAAATGTTATTGTATTAATTTGTCGGAATTTTCAGATGAATTTCAAGCGCAACGATTATCAATTTTTTACTCGTTTTTATTTAATCTGATTTTTATTGTCTTTTTTTTTAAACTCCAGAAACTTTTAAGGAGAGACCGGTTTCGCTCAGTTGGTAGAGCATTCGCCCAGGTAATCCGAAGATACCGGGTTTGATACCGGTCATCGCCAACTCAGAGCATGAGTTGAACTGTTTAGGTAATCTCATCTGTGCGGTAAAGCATCTGAGAACTGACAGTAGGTGTGATGCTCTCAGCAAAAACAATATCCCTAGTCTTGCGCTAGCAAAGAGGAGATAGGCTCCCTCGCTTTTAGTCTGATGTCGACAATAGGCTACTCTGCAGACTTTACTTGTTTTTTACAACTAGTAATAAATAAACATATATCTGAAAAGATAAAGTGACAGTTCTTCCAAGCTGTAGCCGTGTCAGTACAACTATATGGTTGCACCACTTATGTTGCATAATCTATGTGGTGGCATAGATTATTGGCAACACCCTGTAGTTCTGCAGGGATCGTCTTTTTCATGTCACGGGCAGCGGTTTTCCATGGAAAGATACAGACCGTTGGGACGTATGACCCGAGACGCGGGAAAGCCGAGAATAACGTGAAGTCACATGAGAGCTGGTTAACTCGTTAGTACCAGCTCGGACGTCAGGCGAGAAGCATGTTCTTGCCTTAGCTGGGGCTCACCTGCTTTATGAATATCTTTAATATCTAGTCTCATTTCTTTTTAATTCAACTTCGTACTGCAAATATCACGAGTCATATTTGATATATGTGTCATGGGTGCATATTCCTTTTTTTTTTGTACAACAGAAAACTCTGAAAATAGAGATGCGTCTGTTCTTCGATAAACGTTGCTGACCTGAAAAATATAAAAAATCAGGCTCATCACTTTCTTGACTGATTTCGTATAGAACATTTTAAAAGTCATATTTAATATACGTGTCATAGGTGAATATTTATTTTCTGTCCAATATAAAACTCTGAAAATTGGGATGCTTCCGTTTTTCAGTAAGGGTGGCGAATCTGAAAAAAGCATTTAAAAATCTTTCTTGGTCAGGTTCCTATAGGAAATGTGACAAGTCATATTCAATAGACGTGTCATAGGTGTATACTTTCTTGTCCAACAGAAAACTCAGAAAATAAGGGTTGCCAGTCTGAAAAATATTTAAAAAAACAGTTTCATCGCTTTGTTGAGCAGCTTCAAATAGCAAATATCACAAGTAATATTTAATAGATATGTCATAGATGTATACTTTTTTTGTCCAACAGAAGACTGAAAATAGGAATGCGTCCGTTTTTCGATAAGGGTTGCCAGTCTGAAAAATATTTAAAAAAAAACAGTTTTATTACTTTCTTTTCAAAATTCGTATAGCAAATGTCACTAGTGATATTTACTAGACATATAAATAGAGTAATTTTTTGTCCAACAGAAATCTTTGAAAATAGGGCGGTGTCCGTTTTTCGATAAGGGTTGCCAGTCTGAAAAATATCAAAAAATCAGTTTCATTACTTTCTTGTCCAACTTCGTATAGCAAATGTCACTAGTCATATTTAATATACGTGTCATAGGTGTATACTTACTTTTTCTTTTTGTCCAACTGAAAACGCTGAAAATAGGGATGCGTCTTATAGACGGACAATTACGGTAATCTTGATCGTATTTACGACCAACTTGGAGTTGAACATGATTGCTGCCATCTTATTTGTCTTCACTGTAATTACAGTGGTCGTCTTCATTCTTGGAAGAAGGATATTTTTGGCAGGTAAAAGCTGCAAGGAGGTTTGGGAGGCTTCCAGATTTTCAGCGTCACTTTTGGTGAAAACTACCACCATTATGGCCGCCGCTACTAAGTCGGCCATTTGTCGTTTCTCAGCCAATTCTTTTTTTTTTTCTTTTCTCACTACTTTTTGGTTGCATCTTCCCCGTTCAGTTCAACTCGATTCGACATGAAAAAAAAAAAAAAAAAAAAAAAAACAGAAAAAAAAAAAAAAATGAAAAAAAAGAATGAAGGCAATTGTAAAATTATCTCTCCTATTTAAGAGTTACACGGGATGGGGATGGAATTACTACGACAAAATGGAAGCCGAGAAATCGACTTTGTGTTTAAAAAAATTAAAGGCAAAAATAGAAAAGTGTTTAAAGAAGAAGAAGAAGAAGAAGAAGAAGAAGAAGAAGAAGAAGAAGAAGAAGAAGAAGAAGAAGAAGAAGAAGAAGAAGAAGGGGAGGTTTAAAAAACATCTGTTTCCGAGAAAAAGTAAAAAATTAACCAATAAAGATGTAGATGCAATAGAAAGAAATGAAGAAGAAGAAGAAGAAGAAGAAGAAGAAGAAGAAGAAGAAGAAGAAGAAGAAGAAGAAGAAGAAGAAAGTAAAATAAGAAAATTGAGAAGGGAAGGTGAATAAGTATTAGAAAGAAAGAAAGAAAGAAAGAAAGGACAAAGGAGTACAGCTGGAAGTAAAAAAAAATTTTTGATTCATAGAGAAAGGGGGGGGGCAATGAAGAAGAAAATGAAAGGGGGGATGAGAAAATAATTTTAAAATGTTTAAGAAAGTAGAAAATAACAACAAAAAAAGGGAAGTCGGAATAAAGGAAAGAAAATGAAAATTGAATAAAGAAAGTGATTAAGAGAAAAAGAAAAACTAAATGAATCAATGTATAATAGTAACATCTCTCAGAAATTCAAATAAAAATGCTTTATTTCACTACAAATAGATCATTTACCCAAAAGTTTAGCATTCATTTTTTTTCATTTGTTTCATTCTTTCTTTTAAACACGCTGATGAAAAAAACAAACATTAAGAGGTAATAATTACAACTGCCTGTTTTAACACGAAAATATCATAAAATGTGTTCTTGATAACAATTAAGTTCGTTTCAAATAATGCGAAAGCACATTTAAGAACACGTTTTATGATATTTTCGTGTTAAAACATGCAGTTCTATTGGTTCGAACAAATTCGTATATTCAGTGTAGATTTACGGTGAGATGAAAATGGCCAACCATAAAGCTTCATCAAAGTGAAAGAAACAAGGGGAGGTTATACTCATTTATGTAACTAATGTTCAGATTACCAGGGTCTATATATAGAAGTGATGATTTTGTTTACATTTTATGCTACAATATATTCCTAGTAGGTTAATGCCAAAACTTGTATGTTTTTATATATATATATATAATATTTGTTTTTAAAAGATTTCTATCACTGTTTAGACAACCCTTATTCATCCGAATGTTCTGATGTAGATTTTAAAAAAATGTAGTTTAGTAATTACTAAATATAATAATTTGGGAAGAGATAGTTTGGTTTTACTAAATGCTGCACTATAATATACAGTGATTTATACACAGATAGGAGAAATAGGAGGAGGTTAATCCGACAATATGAAAGATCAAAAATAGATGAACAGATACACAGATAGAGAATAACATATCAAAGATAGATAAGACAGATGGATTGAATGTGTTCTTCAAGCGAAATAGATAGATAGATAGACAGACAGATAGATAGACATACAGATAAAAAAGATAGATAGATAGACATACAGATATTAACAGATTATAGATAAATAAACAGACACGGATGATATTAACAGATTAAAGACAGCTAGATATATCAAAATAGATAAAGATAAGAGTATATTACAATATATATGATACATAATAATAACATTAATAATAATATCGCCACTATTTGTCTACCTTTTTTGTCTACCTTTCTCCACATACACAGATAGGAAAAAACCTAAGACAAAGAGATGAAAATTCATCACTGAATATGACTTTCATCTAATTGTCCACACGCTATGATTGTTTCTCTTTAGCCTACATATTTTCTTCTATTTGTGTGTTAGTTCAGGTTTTTCATTTTGCTTTTCTATGTATAATATCATTTTATTCTGCCAATTTCTTACAATTTTGTCATAAGCATTTATTCCTCTTTCAACCCATTTCATTTTTAATTAATTTTGTTGTATATTTTCTACTTTTAAGGCATTCATTGTTTTCGTTTTTTTTATCCTGACGTTTTTATGTCTTTCCTGGTCTACCAGTATGGTTTCCTTTGATTAAGCACCCCGTTTCTTTTATATTTGCACAAAATTCTTCACACTGGGAACAATCATCTTTTTTGTCGTAAACATTGTTTTCTTGAATGATTGGTTTGGTTTGGTTTGTTTTGTTTTACGGCATATCAACCTCGGTGGGTCATTTAATGCCGACAAAGTTGCGAAATAAATTCATTCTTAATGCATAATACAATTTTGTTTATCAACTCATGTTTTTCTATTCAACCCATAGATGGGACCCTAAGAGGTACTACCACTCCGGTTCAGAGTGGACCAGGGAGCAATGGTGATGAAGGGGTGCTCCACATTCCCAAACCTCCAAAACTGGAACCTCACCATCAGATAGATTTTTTACGTCATTCCCAGGACATGTAGACCCTCAGCCACCGCCTTCTAGCACCCATATGATAAAAAGGTTGGGTCTTGCCATAAAGGCAATAGGGTTGAGGCAATCATATAGGTGCTAGGGCTTGGTGTGACCAGCCGATTGATCGGAGGGGCCTCTCCGACCGCCCGTCTAGCCCAAGATAAGGCCAAAGTGGAGTATTGCAAGTCATGAACTGCTCATCAACCTGGGTTCTATCCTTAAGCATCACGGGTCGCCATAGGTGGCCCCATTGGGGGAGTCTTATCCCTCCGCAGAGGTGCAGTCGGTGCATTCTAACACCCAGCCGACAGGGCGGTTTCTTGGTGAGCTTTACTATCTTCTTTCCATTGTTTCAAATGACAGTCTTTTTTTTCATAAATTTTAAGTTATCAATTATTAACTAAGCTATATTAATATACACTAACAATTCAGAATTATTCAACAAATTTAATTTAAAAAATTTGAAGAATCCTAAAAATTCTAGACAATTTTAAAACTAATTCTCTGACAATTTTTAGATGAGGCTTAATAATTTGTATTATTTGTATTATTCATACTATTATCCTCATTTTATTGTTATCTGTACAACGTTTCAGCCGATGTTCCTTTCGGCCTTCTTCAAGAAATACCTGAATAAGACCGGGGGCACATCGGCCGAAACGTTGTACAGATAACAATAAAGATGAAGACAAATGTCCGAATAATCCAAATTTTAAAATTATTTAACAAAGCTTATTGAATTCTACTAGAATTGTCTTTTAATTGTCGGCCAATTTGAAATCCTACGATTCTGACGGAATTTATTGGACATTCAAATTACAAGATCATTTTAGAATTTATTTCCCCAACATTTCGTTATTCCATTATATTTTCCGCTGCAACGATTGGAAAAAATCTGCCATTGATTTAAATAATCTAATCTTGTCTGTTTAAGGTATACTTTATAAAAGGGACGGGTTAGCTCAGTCGGTAGAGCGTTCGGCTAGAAACACAAGGTTCCTAGTTCGATACCAGCCCTCGCTAACTCAGCGTATGAGTAGTACAGGGATCTGTGCGGTAAAAAGTAAGGAGCTGATGGTAGGTGTAGCGCTCCACATAGGACGCAAAAACAATCTCCTTGGTCTAGCGCTGGTGAAAAGAGGATAGACTCCCTCGCTGGCTGATACCGACCTTTTTTTTTACTTTATAAACCCAGAATGTTCAGCTTAATAAAAAATATTTTGCATTTTTTCTGTTAATAATGAATTTATTGCTAAAAAAAACAAAAAAACACACAAAGTGAATATCCTCTAAATGTGTTAATAGCACATATTTTTGTCACGACAAGAATCAAGATAGGTTCACCCATGAGAAACTTTTATCACTAAAAGGATAATGTCTGGACTACTTTCAAGATCTCTGGATTTCATCGAAGCGAGACAGTGCTAATTTGAAAAAAAATTATACTGAAACCAATTTTGATACATTTTGATCAGCCGTTTTTATCAAATATATAACTGTGCAAATGAAGCTCCCTCCCGATCAAGTTTCGAAAGACCTTTTCGCGTTTTCTAAACTGAAAATCCCCGAAAGCAATATTTTTGGACACTGAGAGCATTAAAACAAATACAAACATTAACACGATATTAACAACTCTAGTTTCAGAAGTGCTTCGACCAATGAAAAATTCACGGGAATAAATGTACTGAATGCATTTGGAACTATTTTGAAGAAAAGGTTACGTTTCATTCTTTGTTTGTTAAATACAGATTCAGTCGTTATATTTATGTATTTGCCCAACACCTCTGCACGAACAGGATATGACACAGTCAAGTTTTAAGCGGAGTTTGACAGGTTTGAATTCAGAGTTTTCCCTCTTCTAGACCGGTTACCATAGTGACGTTAAAGAGCCCATTCTGTCCTAATATTTACCTATAGCTAGGGTATAATAGGTGGATTTATACTGATCTCAAGACTAGAAGCGTGATGTGAAATGCAAAAGCTTCTTCTTGGATTTGAACTCGTGTTGCCGTGTCCATTTCCAACGACAATAAACATTACACTACGGCGCCTCGATACTTCTTATAAGAAAATTCGTACATTTAGTTTCTAGATTATAATGCATGATTGAACATTATATAAAAAAATATTACCGATAACAATTTTTTCTTACACATACACACATAGATTCTTCTTCATTCGTGGTCTTCTTTTTTCTTCCCTTTCCTCGTTCTTCGTTTTCTTTTACTTCATTCACTTTTTCTTTTTCTAACCTTCTTCTTCACTCATTTTCTTTCATTCTTCTTCTACTTGGTTTTCTTTCTCATTCATTACCAATTTTTCTTCTTCTATTGTCCACTAGTGACTCTTTCTTAATATCCTTTTTCTTCTTTCTTTCTTTCTTTCTTTCTTCTTCTTCTTCTCTTCTTCTTCTTCTTCTTCTTCTTCTTCTTCTTCTTCTCTTATTTCTTTCTTTCTTTCTTTCTCTTTTTTATTCTTTCCCACTTTTTATCTTCTTCTTTTCTTTCTTTATTCTTCTTCTTTCTTTCTATCTTTTCACTTCTTCTTCTTTCTTTCTTTCTTTTCTCTTTTTTCTCTTTTTCCCTTTTTTATCTGTCCTTCTTCCTTCTTACTCTTTCTTTCTTTCTATCTTTTTTTATTCTTCTTCTTCTTCTTCTTCTTCTTCTTCTTCTTCTTCTTCTTCTTCTTCTCTTCTTCCTTCTTCTCTTTCTTCTTCTTCTTCTTCTTCTTCTCTTCTTCTTCTTCTTCTTCTTCTTCTTCTTCTTCTTCTTCTTCATTTTTAATTTCCATTCTTATTTCCCCCCCCCTCGTGCAACCATTTTGCAACAACCATTACTCCGCCCCCCCCCCCACCTCATTTCCATCTTTCAACCGGCTGATATGAACGATGTCCATTACGCTACGGATGAGGGATAGGGGAGGGAAAAAAGATGATGTCAATGATGAAGAGAGGAGGAGGAGGAGGCGGTGATGATGACTGCTGTGGAGTGGGACGTGGGGGTGGGGGGCGATTGATTGCGACACAATTTTCTGATTTCAAGAAATCAATCCGGTCCGAGAAAATGCACTTCCGGTTTCGTAGAAATTTCCACCAATCAACGGCCAATGTCCTCAGCTGATCTGAAAAAGCATTTAGCGAATTCCGCCTTCGAACACTTCGAGCACGTGACACCAACTCAGCGCCCCCCCCACCGCCGTGTCAGTATCTATTCTGTCTTATTTGATATTGAATACTCATCGTCAAGTATTGATATTTTTATATTATTTCTTCTACCCATTGAACTTTCACACTTGAAGTATCTGACAGCCGATTCACTAGAGACAAGTGACAGCAAGTCTCCTCGAAACTAATATTACCATCTAAATCAGTGTTTCTCGACATTTTTGGCTGCGGCCCCCTTCAACTCAATGCAAGGTATTTGCCCCCACCCCCACCCATGCCAACTTGAGTTTTTATCCCCCTCCTACTCGCCCTCCACCCATCAACTTGATGCATGAAGGGAAGTTGGAATATTAAAGATTGGAAAATGGTTACGTTGCAGAGATCATGAAAAAATATCATTAATAGATATTTGGATTATTTGGATTATTCGGACTATTGTCCTCATCGTTATTGTTATCTGCACAACGTTTCGGTCGATGTGCCCTCGATCTTATTCAGGTATTTCTTGTCGGAGTCTGGAAAATCATAAATAAGTATAAAGGTAAATATTCCAGGTAAACAAAGACATTAGTGGATATAGGCGTTGATTTAATACAGTTCTAAGTGACAGTTACGTCTAGGCTGCAGGTTCAATCCTAGACAGTAAAACAGAATAATTAACACTTGTACTCAGTCATGGTTAGCACAGCAATCTGTGCGGTAAAGTAAGGAGCTGATGGTAGGTGTGGCGCTCCACCTCAGACACAAAAACAATCTCCTTGGCCTAGCGCTAGTAAAAAGTGGATAGACTCCCTCGCTGATTGGCTGATACCAACTTTAGGTCACCCTGACGTCTTTACTTACATTTAAAGTTTTGGTTGCAAAGTTTCAATATAGAAAAGTTTGGTTATAGATAATACCTAATACTATCCATTTTGATTTTATGATGTTTTACTAGAAATAATAAAATAATGATAGCTTTAATTTAATCAGAGATTCTCAAACCTTTTATTTGATACTCACGCCTTATAACCAAATCTAATTCCCATTCAATCCCAATAAATGAATTGAATATTAAATTACAAAATATAACTAATATACAAGTTTTAATAGAAATTACATGAGAAAAGAATCAGTAAACTATAAATGCAAATGCCCCTTTAATTCTTGAATCCTATTTTTTAATGGGAACGATGTGTTTGGTGGACACTGAGGAGATCATGAATATTAGGTTGCAGATTTGTGAGTTTGAGCCGTAAATCAGCACGTTATATTTTCAAAGTACTTCTGTGTTTGCTTAATAAATAATGCATATTGCTAAACCCGCATTCCATCATATATAAACTTTGAAAGGCTAATAATTACGTTCAACAGCTGCACAAAGCTCGGGATATTTTCTTACAGATTTTTGTTTATCCAGTAAGAACCAATTTCTTAAAATTTTCATAGACTTTGCTTCAAGATCGAAAGTCATTTCAAAAATTCTACTTTAAGAAATTTGCATATTTCTATTTCAACAGTAGATGAAAATTTATCCATTCAGAATTTTCTGTCTTTCACGCCCAATTTTAATTGGTATTTTTTCAGTGGATTCTGAGTGACAGTAAGTCTCCTCATGTCTCAAGGACTCTTATGAGTATTCTAGCTTGTATTAAATAACCCTTTTATAATGCATTCCTATAGTAAAACCCTCTCCCAATACATTCCTATAGTAAAACCCTTTTCAATGCATTTCTATATTAAAATTCTTTTCCAATGCTTTCTTATAGTAAATCCCTTTTCCAATGCATTTCTATAGTAAAACCTCTTTCTATAAGGGTTGATATGCAATTAAACCCAACCGTACTATATTCAGACGCATGATATTCCACAGGAAAAAGAGCTTCGAAAAATGAAAATAAGAGAAAGAAAAAGAAAAATTTACACCAAAAGTCTGAAGGAATTGGAAATCAAAAGTAGGGGGTCAAACCCTTCTGCATAGATGCAGTTGGTGTATTCTACAACAACAGTCGGCAGTTATCATTAGCATCTATAAAGAGAGGATTTATATTTAGGAGAAGGTTACTCTTTTGCCCTTTGTTATAAATTCTAAAAGAT
>CM042170.1:66584536-66602036 GCA_023376005.1 Doryteuthis pealeii | reverse complement strand
ATTAAAAAAAACTAATAATCCATCTCTTCTTCTTCTTCTTCTTCTTCTTCTTCTTCTTCTCTTCTTCTTCTTCTTCTTCCCCCCCCCCGTGTTACGTGCCCGTCGTCCCGTTGTCATTATCCGGTGACCTTAATTATTGTCAACCATTTAACAGATCTACACACAATAGCGTATCAGTTTCATATCACCTGAACTTTGACCCTCTTCATGTTAGCGTACAACCATTCCCCCCCTCCAACTGATAGCCGATCCAATTCTGACAAGGCAAAAAAGATCTATTTTATCACTTCAAATACAATTAACTCACAACGTATTGCTTACTTCACTGATGAATTAAAGATAACGAAACAGTTGTTCGTGCTTGTCTTCGTTGTTTAAGTTTATAAAGATCGGCAGTTTTTAGTTTTCCTTTCTTTTTTTTACATTATTTACACGTCTTCGGTGAATTTCGAACCGGTTCAAAATTCACTGAAAGTTTCTATGGAAACAAATTCCAAACGTTGGAGGTATAACAACAAAGATGAAGACGATAGTCTGAGACATATAATTAATGTAAATAGTGCATGTTAAAACTTTTGTTGTTCATTTCGACAGACACACACACACACACACACACACACACACACACACACACACACACAGATATATATATATATATATATATATATATATATATATATATATATATATATATTATAATAAATTGTCGGCCTTCGCCATTTCAAACACATCGTTTGACCACTTCACACTGTCGTGCCATAAGTCACCCAAAAAGTGCGATATACATATCAGTTTAAAATAAACGAGAAATTCAGTGGAAGCCAGCCAGTGTAGTGGTTAGAATGTCTGCCTGTCAGCCTACAGATAGGGTTCGAATCGCGCACAAAGCACTGTCCTGTCTATAGCTCTGCTGATGAAGCCTAATGGGCTGAAATGTACATAAAGATATTGACTTTTTCTCGATTTGTTTACGCTTTACATTTAAAACCGATATGCACGCCTAATTAATTTAATTATAATTAATTAATTAACAAATTAGGTATGACTTTAATTAAGCACATAATCTCCCTAAAGATTGTCGTCCTTCGCCATTTCAAACACATCGTTTGACCACTTCATATATATATATATATATATATATATATATTCTTTGGCGTGGTACTAAGTTTCTTGGTACAAGATGATTCTAGGCTGGTCCTAATTCTCTACTAGTAGTTTGTTGTAGAGTTCAGGTTCCGTAGGAGAGCTCAATGTTTAATTTTTGTAAACAGAGCAAATTTATTTGTGAATAAAAAGGCCTTAAATGCCATGGGTATCGTAGTTATTGACCATTTCCACTAGATACCCACTAGTGGAAATGGTCAATAACCACGATACCCATGGTATTTAAGGCCTTTTTATTCACATACATATATATATATATATATATATATATATATATATATATATATATATATATATTAATCACTTGATGAGACAGTAGTTAGCCAATATATACATTATTATTAGGGGAGTGCTGAGTATCTGTGATAGAGCAATATTTATAATAAATAAATATATATTAATTTTTTATATATATCGAAGATTCCATGTAATTAAATATATTTAAAAAAACTATACAATATATATATATATATATATATATATATATATATATATATATATATATATATATATATATATTGTGTAGTTTTTTTAAATATATTTAATTACATGGAATCTTCGATATATATAAAAAAATTAATATATATTTATTTATTATAAATATTGCTCTATCACAGATACTCAGCACTCCCCTAATAATAATGTATATATTGGCTAACTACTGTCTCATCAAGTGATTATTATTTATCAAATGCCTTTTCCAGATGCAGGTTGTGACACAAAGTCACATTATCAATATTAAAGAATCTAGTCTGCCCTACTATTGACCTAGAGGTGTGTGGGGGTTGTGAAAAGTTGTGTTCATGCCTTTCCGAAGAGATTTAGCGTGAAGTAAAGCACAAGAAGGCCGCTGATTAGTACTCGTGCGAAATCTTGCAAAGAAGAAGAAGAAGAAGAAGAAGAAGAAGAAGAAGAAGAAGAAGAAGAAGCGGAGGATGTTTAAAAAAAAATCTTTTTCAGAGAAAAAACAAAAAATTAACCAATGAAGAAGTAGATGAAATAAAAGGAGAAACGGTGGATGAGGGGAGGAGGGAGGAGAATAAGAAGAAAAATGAAGGAGAAGGACAACAAAGGAAAAAGAAAGTAAAATGAGAAGATTGAGAAGGGAAGATGAATAAGTATTAGAAAAAGAAAGAAAGAAAGAAAGAAAGAAAGAAAGGACAAGGGATTATAGATGGAAGTAAAAAAGAATTTGTGATTCATAGAGAAAAGGGGAAAAAGTCAATGAAGAAGAAAATAAAACAAGAGGGGGGGGGAGAAGAAAATAATTTAAAATGTTTAAGTAATAGAAAATAACAAGAAACTTGACAATGAATGAGAAAGAATACATGAAGAAGTTGCACAGATCGAGGTAGTAGCTATAAGAGAAATTGTAGGAAGATAGAAGATGTAAAAACACTTCATCAATGTGTAATGGTTAACAAGCTAGTCTCACAGACCAGATACCACTGAATAGTAGCGTAACTGTTTTTGTTGTAGGAAATGAAATCGGTGACTTCGAATGCCCTTGGAATATTCATGTATCCATCTGTTTAACTATCAGTTGTGGGTAATTAGTAGAGTAGACTAAGTTCTCTATCCTTAGCAAGGTAACCAGTCTAAGAGAAAAGCTTACTCTCATGTGACGTTGAAAGCACTGGTTCCCGCTAGATCACAGAAGTTAAGTAGCGATGAGTCTGTTCAATACTTTAATAGGTGACCATTTAAGCAACAGCAGGCACTGTAAGCAACCTGATATCAAAATGATTTAATTCGTCATCAAATGACCCGAAAGGAGTTGATATGCCATTAAGTAGCAATGAGACTGTTCTATTACTTAGGTGACCATTTAAGCAACAGCAAGTACTGTAAGCAACTTGGTATCAAAATGATTTGATTCGGCATTAAATTATCCGAAAAGGGTTGATATGCCGTAAAACCACTAACCAAAACGAAAACCGTTTATTAGAGAAAGAAAACTGAATTAAAACCAGATGTAAAGTCATCGGGGTGGACTAATGTCGGTATCAGCCAATCAGCGAGGGAGTCTATCCCATTTTCACTAACGCAAGACCGAGGAAATAGTTTTTAGCGTCTGTGGTGGAGCGCCAAACCTACCATCAATTCCATACTTAACGCACAGATCCCTGTGCTACTCATACGCTGAGTTGGCGAGGGCCGGTATCGAACCAGGAACCTTGTGGTTACCGGTCGGACGCTCTACCAACTGAGCTAAACCGGCCCTTACATGTACTACGCTTAAAACTTGACCTTGTCTCAAATCCTGACTACAGTGGAGTGAGGGGGTAAATATATACTACTGTGTAATGAGTTCGATCCTAGCTGGATGCCCTTTACTCGTGCTAAATAAAAGTTATGGGATTAAAACAAAACAAAATCAAATCCTGGACAAAACTGTATTTTACTTCGTGCTGATGCCCTTGGAAAATCTGTTCTCCTCGCAGCTATGGGTAAATATTAGATTAGACTGGGTTCTTTAGTTTTGGTGAGGCAACAAGTCTCGGAAAAGGAAAATTCTGAATTTACATCAGCTGTACTCTGCTTAAAAAATAACTTTGTTTCGCATCCAACCCGCGGCGAGGGGCATATTAAATACATACTATTGAGGGGTGAGTTCGATCCTCACCAAATGCCCTTTACTCGTGCCCTTGTGCTAAATACAATCTACGCTTAAAGTTAAGAGGAGCATCACGTGTGTTATGGTTATGGAGTTAGTATAGTGGATAATTTTTGTGAGTTTGATTCTCATTGTTGCTCCAAGCTACGGGCCTTGTGCCAGACTAAGCCAAGAAAAGTACATTTTCACACAGAATGATCCAACATTGTCTGTACAGAAAGCTAATTGTGCGGTGAGTTAGATCTTCATAGGGAGCTCAAATATTGTGTCCTTGTACCATGGTAAACTGAGAAGCAACTTTTGTTTATTTTGATAATGTGTCTGCTGCCACGGCGGGCTAATTTCAGGCAAGTGGGGTCACGCCCATCACAGGAATTTTGCCTCGTGTCAGTGGCAGAGGCCAATACCAGATGATTAGAGGAGTCGAGGCGTGGCGTCGATATTCAGTAGATTAGAAGTGATAAGGACGTGCCAGTTCGCTTTTCAAAAATTAACATGTCACATTTCACCTGGGGTCAACAGAGAAATGTTTTATGTTCTTATGTAATAAGTAAATAAACATATACAAATTACTGCCATATTTACCATACTATATAGCATGTCGGAGGGGTGGCCTAATGTCGGTATCAAACAATCAGCGAGGGATTCTATCCCTTTTTCACTAGCGCTAGACCAAGGATATCATTTTAGTATCTGAGGTGGAGCGCCACACCTACCATCGGCTCCTCACTTTACCGCACAGATCCCCGTGCTACTCATACACCGAGTCGGCGAGGGCCGGTATCGAACCCGGAACCTTGTGATACATAGGTTGATGCTCAACCGTTTGAGTTATATATATATATATATATACATGTCCTGTTACTGGGGCTTAGAATACACCGGCAATATAATTTGCAGAGGGTAATATATTAAGCTGCATTTCTGGAGCTATGAGGAGTATGGGGACTCTCCTTTATTGACATTACTCCCAGTTCCACTATGACCCTGATTAAGCTCATTACCCTAGTAGTTGTGTCCACGACAATCTTTCTAACTAATTCTTGATGCACTTCAAACGTTTCGGGTACAAAGTGAATTGAACCACTCCCGTTATAGCTTGCTAACTAATGCTCCTCGGCGAGACGCACTTCAAAATAACGGGGCACTAGTATGGAACACGCTCATTACGGCATGTAGAATAATCATACTAAGTTCCAATTACCGTCGAATTGGTAAGACAAGGCATCAAGGCGTTGTAACTCAATACGTATCTAACCTTGATGCAATCCTTCTGCAGAATGCCAGTATATTTATGAAGCCTCATAACATCATAGAAACCAAGCAGCCAATCAGGACAATGAATGGAATCACCCAAATACATGAATGGACTATTCTTGAGTCCCATAAGTACCGTGTGTTGGCTTTCACATGAGAACGTCGCTTATGAGCTCGTCCCTGCTTCTCCAGCAGTGTCCAGCATGCCTAGTCCGTCTCACGCGGATGGTTTGTGAGATGGGGGGCAGGTGACCATATAGTTGCTTCCTCGTGGGGTGCTGTTTCCACGACTTGTTCACGATTGCATGCAGCATTCTTGTGCAGCTCCCATCTAGCTTATTCTCAAGGCGCTTTGTTAGGGTCCAGGTGGTGCAGCCATACAGCAGTACTAATATAACCACAGCCTAGAAGAAATGTCGCTTTAGCTTGTCAATGGGATCGGATTTCTATATGACTGATAATTTGTTTAAAGCATTAAATTTCCTTACATTTCATACCCAAAACCTTTGAGACGTTAGAATTAGGGTTAGGGTTTGGATTAGGATTAGGCTACGTCGGTAGTTTCCATAATCTAATGCTATTTATATGTAAAATGTGATTTTAATGATATTATCTTTTGCGCGTTATTCTGCATTTGTACCGCCTATTTTTTATATGAAATTTAAATTTTCTTCCAAACCTGTGTTTTTCTTTAACTTTTTGGCTTAGTTGGTTTGTACGAGGGTAATCCCCAAAGGTAAAAGCCTTCAAAATATTTAGAAATCACAGAAACGTCTATCACGAACAATTCGACATACACGCAATTGAGCGGAATATAAGGGCCTTTTTGCAGAATTGTGAGGCCTCAAGTAACTATTCTCAGTCTTGGACACGAGTTCAGTTGTGCTTAGCCAGTTACTGTTGTCCAAACCAACAGTATATTGACTGACTGACTGACTAACTGACTTCAACACGGCCATAATTGTCTCGGAAACGTTTGAAAGTTATTTACAAAGCTTTGCACAGGTCCTACTAGTTGTTGCTATTACTAAATGGTCACCTCAAAGCGTACAGTCATGATGTAATGTTTAGCAAGCTAATCTCGCTGGTCCGTTAGTACCGAATAGCGAGTTAAATCCTTACTGAATGCTCCATACTTGTGACTATATTAAATCCAAACCGTGGTGAATGTGATGGGTAAATAATTTTTACTAAATGGTCACCTAATTAAATGCTGAACAATTCCATCGTTGCTTAACTTTGGAGTCTTGACACCATGTGTAGTTTAGTGTAGGGATGTAAGAGTTGCACACTTTCTATACGGTTGTTGGTTAAATATATGTTAAAAGGCGGTTGTTACAATAGGCTTCAAAGCAGCTTATTAGCCTTTTATACTGAGGATAAGCGGCTAATACGCTACTTTAAAACCAATGATAACAGACACCTTTTGATTATATAGTACACCATAACAAATATACATATGTGTATGTGTATATGTGTGTGTGTGTATGTGTGTATGTGTGATGGATAGATAGATAGATAGATAGATAGATAGAGAGAGAGAGAGAGAGAGAGAGAGAGAGAGAGAGAGAGAGAGAGAGAGAGAGTATTTAGGCAGCATTCTTTCATTTATACATGTAGAATTAAACAAAAGCCACGTTTCCGGTTTTACAATTTTATTAACGATCTTTTCAAACTTTCTGGCCAAGCTTTTTTACATTTGGATGGAATCCGTAGATTAGTCCACCGAAGATCTTATCCCAAGTACTTTCGACACTTCGAAGTGCCATCATGAGCGGTGCTGTGTTTATGTTCCAGTTTTTTCAAGTTAGTATATAAAGGGGTATGGAGGCTAGAAGGAGGAGAATTGGTAGGAAAAGTGTTATAGGCATTTTAAAATGTGAGTACTGCATTAAAAATTAATCTTATTTACTATATCCACACCCCTTAATATACTAAATTGAAAAAACTGGAACATAAATACATCACCCCTGATGGTGGGACTTCGAGGTGCCGAAAGTACTTGGAATAAGAACTTCGATGGACTAATCTACAGATTCCATCCAAATGTAAAAAAAAGTTGGCCAGAAAACTCGAAAAGATCGTTAATAAAATTGTTAAATAGGAGACGCGCCTTTTGTTTAATTCTGCATATATATATATATATATATATATATATATATATATATATATATATATATATATATAGTAATGAATAAATAATACATTATTATGTAAATTGCAAATAATGATAAAATTCACAATGAGAAAATTCCGTTTTCTCCTGGGGTCGTTTGGTGGCATTAGCTTGTTGTTTTTCGTCTTCTTCTCGACGGGATAGAAAATAACGAAGATGTCTCACAGTGTGACGTAGATAAATTCCTAACTGGTTGAGCTGCTATTTAAACCTGTAAGCAATATTATCACCCCCCCCACCCATCTTTTCTCTCCAGTACTTTTTGAAATAAATCAATTCGTATACGTTCTACATCATTTTCACAAAGAAAGACAATCGAATATCAACGTATGTTTCAAGTCAGTATCGTTTAATATATTTGATCTAAAGATTGTCACTGATAGTCAGGCTTATTCTCACAACTTTGCAATCGGATCCAGTCACTGGACACACTTACTCGTTTATTATAAGAATATCAACTGAAAAAGATGCTTTATTGTAATCATATATTTTGGTAAAGTCAGTATAGAATCCGAGGAATGTTAGAGGCGAAACCGAATGCTAAGAACGATTTATCAATTTGTCTTGACTAATCTTTTCAAAAAATCAGGTGTGGGACAAAACAGAATAGCTTTACTTACAGAGACTTCATTGATTTATTGAATTTAACGACATGTCAACACTTCTGAGATTATTATATGCTTAGATGTTAGGGAATCACGTTCATTGTAATTACATTTTTAGTCGAGTTGTTTCTCACAAGGTTGTTTTTTTTTTCGCAGTCCTATCGAATAAGAATAATTTTCAAACAAATCTATGTTTCCCACATATGGGACTCTAACAGGTACTATCATTTCAGGTCAGAGTGGACCTGGAAGTAATGGCAATGAAAAGGTACACTGCACTACCCAGTTCTCCAGAATTAGAAATCAGATAGTTTAGGGTTATACCCAGGAAAACCCTTTTTGAGGGGCAAAAAAAGTCAGACGACATTAATTTTTGCTATATATAAACAAAAATACTTCTTTTTAGTGCGAATATCGACTGCATATATATATATATATATATATATATATATATATATGAACCCCTCCCACGCATATATAAGAGCATCTAAAAAAACAAACTACCTCATAGAGGTTCTTCACGGAACAAATGAACATGCTACTATCAAACACACTCGCCTACCCGGATTTTAACAGCATGTTAAACCCACTATAACACTTGAACATTTATAACTCTTCTATAATGCTCTCTTTCTAATAATGTATCAACAATTTCTTCAAATAAGAAATTTTCTCCTGAAGATGACCGAAGGTCGAAACTAGTTGAGATTAAACAACATACAAGAAATATTCCTGATTGTCTTAATAATCATTTTTGTTCACACTATATATATATATATATATATATATATATATAGAAAGGTTATATATGTATGCATGTTCATATGTGTATTTTCGCAGCATTTTTTCTTTTATTCAAGTTTTGTTGAACTGTACAGACAATTCTTGTCGGACAAGTTTTTGGTTGATCCGTTCTAATTTTCGGGCCATCTTTTTGGTGTCGGGTGGAAGTGGTGTGTTACACCTGTTACACCAAAGGTTTCAAAACGAGCGCTTTCAACAATACAGTTTGCCATCATCAGGTAGGAAACGATGGTATGGTTTCGTGTCTCGTTTTTAACGAGAAAGAGTAGTAGCAAGGAATTAGAAGTGGGAGGTAATAACCATTTGGTAGTAGGAGGTTGTAGGAATGGTAGTGGTTCGAGCGAGCGATGCAGTAGTGATTTTTTTGTTGAGGGGTGGGGTCACAAGTTGTGAGAAGGGGAGGGGTATAGCGGAAGGAGGATAGGCGGGAAATTATAAGCATTTGAGAATATGTTGACTTATTTCAAAGTTTATTTTGTTTAAGGTAGGTTGTTTTTTGTTTGATATATAAAGCTTCGATTATTTGAAGTTTTTGTTCATGTTCATATGTATGTATGTTTGTACAACGATCGAGGGCACATTCTTTTATGAAATAAAATTGGTGGAAACCAGCAAAGATCAAAGTTCAATGAAATATTGAGCCAATTTTTGTCCGAGAGAGGATTAAAATGTTTCCCTTTATTTTCATAAGAAAAGCTAAATATAAAGAAAATATAATAAGGGTATAAATCAATAATATATTAACGAATATTAAGAGTAAAACAAATTAATAAAGAATAAAACAATAAAAAGCAAATAAAAGAAAAATTAAGTAAAAATACAAACAATAAGAATAATGAAAATAAACAACTTAAAAATAAGAATATAAAAGATAATAAAAGAAAAAGAAAACAAATAGAAAAATAATTTTTATTAATCAATGTATTGGATTGTCAACAGTTATTTAGAAAAAAATATCTCAGGTGGGAATCTCCATAGTCGATAAAGTGCTGAGCTGTGACATCGTAGAAACTGAGTTCAAACTCCAGTCGCGGTATTACTTTCACGTTAGGACTAATACACTTGGGAAAGGTATGGACCCCCTTATCCATATCAACTATATGTTATATAGTACCACTACTGTTTTTATAAAAAGATGACTTGATATATCTTTATACAAAAAAAAAGAAAAAAACTCATGAATTAAAATAAGGAAATAACTTTTTAACGAAAGAAAGATTATTATTATCTGCATTATTCGGACTATTGTCCCCATCTTCATTGTTATTTGTACAACGTTTCGGCCGATGTGCCCTCCGGCCTTCTTCAGGTATTTCTTGTCGGACTCAGGAACCCTCTCGGACTCGGGAACCTTCTTTTTGAACTCGGGAACCTTCTTTTCGAACTCGGGAACTTTCTTGTCGTAATCGGGAGCCATCACAGAACTTTGAACCTAACCCTTTATTTAGTCCACGGGGGTATCCTGTTCTCATTCCGCTAACCATAGCTGGGGTAGGAGTTGTGTTAATTATTTTTTCTACGTTACTGCCTCTACTCAGGATTCTAGCCAAAACAAGACATTAGGTTTATAAGTTCCCAAAATTCACACTCAATTGTCCAATTGGACACATGGCCTAGTGGATAAGGTAGTTAGGTTAAGACAGTTCAAAAAACAAAATACAAAAAGAACAAACTCATGAATTAAAAAAAGGAAATAACTTTTCACAAAAAAAGATTCTTTAAAATTTCTTTTTACATACGTTTCATCAACCGATTAAAAAGTTTCATTAATCTTAAAAGATTAATGCTGCCGATTTGTAACAAAAATATCGTCCGATTGCGTCCCACTGTGGTGTCATGTTTAGCAAGCTAGTCTCTCAGATCCATCACTACTGAATAGCGAGTACGATCCTCACTAGATGTTCCATTCTTGTGACCTTATATCATATCCTACCCGCGGCGAACGGGTTGGGTAAATATTTGGGCGTTCCATCGTGATATAATGATTATCAAGTTAGTCTCGCAGATCTATCACGATGGAATAGCGAGTACGATCCTCACTGGTTGCCACCTACCTTTGACTTTGTATCCTATCCTATCCTACCCGTGACAAAAGGGGTTAGGTAAATACCTGGGCGTCCTGTCGTAGTGTAATGGTTAAGAAGCTAGCCTCGCAAACCCATTACAATTGAATAGCGAGTTCGATCTTTGCTAAATGCTCTATTCTTGTGACCTTGTGTCACATCCTATCCCTGACTAACGGGTCGGGTAAATAGGGCTTCTCATCATGATGTAAGAGTTAACAGATCCATTACTACTGAATAGTGAGTTCGATCCTTGCTGGATTACCCATTCTTTCAATCTTGTGTCATATCCTCCCGGTGGCGAATGGGCTGGGTAAATAACAGGGCGTCCCATCGTGTTAGAATGGTGAGCAAACAAGTCAATTACTACAGAATAGCAAGTTCAATACTCGCTAGATGCTCTTAAAAATGAATTTCTAATTCCAAATTAATCTGTGAGGCGTGTTTCGCGTAACGTTTATCGTCGATAATCGAATCGGTGACCCGAGTTCAAATCCTGTACTAGGCTGTTTGCGTTTTCACTTCAGGCCAATTTTGTTTTCTCCAGCTACAGGTAAAATAGTAGAGCAGTTTGGGTTCTTCTGCCTTGTTTAGACAACCAATCTAGGAGAGGAATATTCCGAGATTCAAATCAGCTTTTCCCATAAAAATTGACCTTGTATCATATGCTGTCCATATAGGAAGGGCCAGGTAAATTCATTCTATTCTACCACGACAAGATTTTCAGGAAATTTACAAAACTTTTTTTACATACAATTGCCGCCCTGTCGACAAGGCATAGAATATGTTAACTGTACCCTCCCGCTTCTGAAGGGTAAGGCCCCCCAACAAAAAAGATGTCCTAGGTATGATATTAACTGTATCTAGTGGCGAGGCTCCTGTTATCGTGCTCTGGTTAGTGTGGAGTACTCCTTCATTACCATTACTCTATTGTCATTACATGAACGTACAGTGAACCGGATTCCCTAACCCTGGACATGAAATAACCCTACACGGATTGATATGCCATTAAATCAATCAGAAAATATTCAGAAGGGGGAAGTAATTCTGAGACCAGCTGTAAGTTTTAGGTTGCTAGCAGTACCTGCTGAGGTCACCCATCTAATTACGGAGCACCGTATGGCAAAAACCGGTGCCTTCAGTTCAACTTGATGGTAAACTGAACGATTTCATTCGTACTAAGTAATTGGAAGACAATTTAAGCAACAGCAGGTACTGTACACAACTTGGGTCCTTTGTTTATCAAAATGACTTGATTCAGCATTAGATAATCCGAAAATGGTTGATATGCCGTAAAATAAAACAACAAACCAAAGAACCAACCATGGTGGTGGGATTACTGTCAAGTCACAATGAAAGAACCAATTCTCGCTAGATCACTGAAGTTAAGCAGCGATGAGCCTCTTCAGTACTTGATTGGGTGACAAATTAAGCAATAGCATGTACTGTAAGCAACTCGAGTCCTTTGTTTATCAAAATGATTTCATTCAGCATTAAATGATACGAAAAGGGTTGATGTACTGTAAAACAAGGCAAGACTAATACAAAGGCTGATTTACATAACTTTGCGATGAAACGATGCCATCGAAAACACCCGTTTATCGCAAGAATATCGACTAAAAGTTTTTTTTTTATTATGGAAATCGTGTTTTGGGAAAATCCGGGATGGAACCATGGGAATTTTATCTGCGAAATAGAACGCAAAGAAACAGGACCCTATCTCGCTTAATCTCCAAAAAAAACAGATCTGGAACAATACAGAACGGATGGACTTCAAGAGAAGAACGGTAAAATCGACCAAGGCAGACGACATTAATTCATATCAGTCTCGCCCTTTTTATTAAAAAAAATCTTTTGTTCGTTAATGTCTACGTTTGAAGTGGCAATATATATATATATATATATATATATATATATATATATATATATATATTAGTTTCACTCGTTTTAGCTTCTCATCATTACATGTTCGTCTTTTACTGTTTTGTAGAAAATTTGAGAGGTGCTTCATTTTGAAATGGTAGCGACGAGAGAGAGAGAGAGAGAGAGAGAGAGAGAGAGAGAGAGAGAGAGAGAGAGAGAGAGAGAGGGAGGGATTGGGAAAGAAAGAAAGAAAGAGAGAGCGAGTGACACACACATACATACACACACACAAACACACACACACACACACACATATATATATATATATATATATAGAGAGAGAGAGAGAGAGAGAGAGGGAGAGGGAGAGAAAGAGAGAGAGAGAAAAAGCAAGAGATAGAAAGGGATTGAGAAAGAAAGAAAGAAAGAGAGCGAGACACACACACACACACACACACATATATATATATATATATATATATATATATATATATATATATAGAGAGAGAGAGAGAGAAGACAAAAAAAGGATCAAGTTTATGAGAATGGTGTATAACAAAAGACAAAGTGAAGAGAAGAAAAGAAAAAAACTGTCCCGAGTTTTGTGTAACGGCTGTTGATAAGATCTCTACGAGCGAGTAAAGACGAAAGAGTTCGAATGTGACGCCTATAGGAAGATGATCAAAGGACCCTAACAGATAATGACTAGACATAATGGCTATCATTAATCTACGAAATGTGAACTAAAAAACATAAGATAAAATAATTTATTATATGCCAAAAATCGTGTGCCCTGATTTCAACACCTTCGGCATTACAGGAGTCTCGCATGTGCGAATTACGACATTAACGTATTGGATTAGGTTCCTTTAAGCTCGAATACCTTCAATGATACAACAGTTGAGTGGACTGTTCATCATGAGTATCAGCTGAATTGTTTGTCTGATTTTGTGCGTTTGGGGTGGATATTTGTCCTTTAACTCTTAACATCCTGTTGAGAATTTTCTAAGTCCACAGCCCAATTCCTATAACTATTTATCAAAAATGGGAAAAAATCTCCATTTCATTAAAAGACTTCTAATTATGTTTAATATTACATTTAAACAAAGGCTATTGTTTGGGGTGGATTAGTAAAATAAATGTGACTTCTGGCCGGGTGGAATGAGGTGGTATAGGATGTTAAGAGTTAAAGCACAAGGTACTACCCCGACTGTTATCCGGCCTGTCAGCGGGGCTTAGAATCCACTGACTGTATCTCTTGCAAGAGGGAAGGGGCAAGATAACGACAAAAAAAGATATCCTGGGTACAACACTTCATCTGATAGCGCTGCCCCACTTCTGACGCTCTGGACAAAGTGAAGTACCCCTTCATTGCCATTACTCATAGGTCTACTCTGACACGGAGTGGTAATACCTGTTAGGTTCTCATCGATGGGTCAAATAGTTCTGTTTAAAAATTATTCGTATTAGAGACATCCTATTGAAAAAGAATAATTTGTACAAAGAATTATATAAGTACAAACGTAGAACGAGCGTGATTTCCTAATTTCTTGGCTTAAAATAACCCTAGACACGTTGAAATGGCGTTAAAATCAATCAATCCGGCTGTGATGTAAGGCAGATGACTCCCTGAGGTATCTACTCAGTTGGTACCTCAGGGGGTCGGAATCACTAGAAGTAGATTGACACTCTGTTTTTGTTTGGTTACTGTTGTGGTGGAAGGGTGTCTACACCCCGTTCGAAGGCAAAAACGAGTGACTATGCAGACAAGATCCTGCACTCTGATCTCAAGCAAGAAACCCAAATTGTTCACGTCCGTGTTGCTGCATATCGGCGCGTGCGTACATAAAGTAACTCAACAAGGGTTGACATGCCGTAAAATCTAATCCCAAAAGTTCAAATGTACCCCATTTTTCTCGCTCGACCGATACCAGGCTCTTATCCATCGATAGTGATATTAATATTCGTTATTTTCGTCAACTCTAAATTTGTTTTCCTACGTAAAATGTTATTCCTTTATTCGTTATGTTTGTTCGGGTGTTAAATGTGAATGATACAATCCTCGAAAAATAAAGATTAAAAAAAAAAAGAAAGGATTGGGTATTTATTGCTCGAGTATGAACATTCCCATGATGCCTCAGCAACTGTTTGCAACATATAATCACGCATGAAGTGAGTTCGATTCTTGCTGATTCTTCCGTATGGCCTTGTACAAAACTAAGTTCATCTTAGTAACTGATCATTTGAATATTGTAATAGTCAGGGGAAATTGGAATCACTCTCGTCATCACTTATCGTTTCTTGAATTGAACTTGGCTCTGTATCGTATGTTTGAAACTTCCGGCTTTCAAGTTTGTGCTAACGTGTTTCAACTAACTGGCATTTATGCCTGTGTGTGTGTATGTTTGTGTACGTTTGTGTGTTTACATGTACGTGTGTGTGTGTGTGTGTGTGTGTGTGTGTGTGTCGTAGGAAGTGCGTGCGTTTGTCCGGATATATAGTACGCAAGATGACCTATGTACATCCGGACATAGGCAAAATCTAAAATAGCCTCGTCATCGCGAACAGTGTCACGAGATCCAGGCACGCCTGATTCAAACTTCTTTTCTCCCCCCCCCCTGCATTCTGCATGATGAACAGAAACTACACTTTGATTAAAACTTCTTTTTGGGATTTCTTGTATGGTTACTTCTTGGGTTTGTCTTCGAGTTTTTTTGATATTGATGAAAACAACGACTTTGCTTATTTTTAGACGTCTTTATTTCAAAGCTCAAGGTAACCGTATGTATCGAGAGAAATATCTATCTATCTATCTATCTATCTTAATCTGTTTTATATTTTTATCAATCAATCTCTCTATCTATCTATTTTTCTATCTCTCTCTCTCTCTCTCTCTCTCTATATATATATATATATATATATATATATATATATATATATATCAGTCTATTTTGTATTTTATCTATCTATCTATCTATCTATCTATCTATCTATCTCAGTCTGTTTTATCTATCTATCTATCTATCTATCTACCTTATCTCAGTCTGTTTTATATCTATCTATATATCTATACCAGTCTATTCTATATTTCTATCTATCTATCTCAGTCTGTTTTATATTTCTATCTATCTATCTATCTATTTATCTATGTATATATGTATCTATCTTATCTCAGTCTGTTTTATCTCTCTCTTCCCCCCCTCTCTCTCTCTCTATATATATATATATATATATATATATTAGTCTGTTTTATTTTTCTATCTATCTATCTATCTATCTATCTATCTTATCTCAGTCTGTTTTATATCTATCTATCTATCTATCTATCTATCTATCTATCTATCTATCTAAAGAAAGAGCCGATAAAGTCATTTCTAGAATTCCCCCAAAAGGTAGCACTGGAAACTTTTGCAACAACGAAATATACTTTTCTTTTTTCACTTTCGGAGTGCTTAAAAATTATGATGACAATTTAATTAACTTATTTTGATGCTTGAAATAATTTCCCTCATGTTGATGTGTACTTTTGCACATTCCCTTTAAATTGAATTAGACACCCCGGACGACCATCCACATACGAGAAGGAAAATACCATTTCCTCTACCCTAAAATAAAAGAACTGTTGCATAATCTATGTGGTAGCATTGATTACTGACAAACACTTGTAGAATAAGGGGTCATTGGCCTTCAAATCAGAACGTAGACGGGCAGGTGTCCGTGGAAAAATACAGACCGTTGGTAAAGGTGGGAATCTCGAACGTCACGTAATTTGACTTGTTAGGTAACCAGTTTCAACCAAAATGCGATACAGTGCAGACGTGTGACTGCGAGGTTGGACTCAGACCGCGCGGTGAATTAGAAAATGGACAATAAAGCTTTGATCAAAAATTTAAAAAAAGTCTTGTCAGTTAATTGCATGACTTGGAAAGAAGCCCATCTAGAATCTAGATGACAAGAACTAAGAAGATAGAAAGAAGTAAATGAAACAGCCCTAGACGATCAAAGATGCCCGAAGGAAAGATGGAAAGTAACAGACAAGTCAACTCTTTATCTCTGTATCTCTATATCTCTGTCTGTCTGTCTGTCTCTCTCTCTGTTACACGAAGAACTCTTGTTTATGTATCCGACGAGAGAGGGTACGTAACACAACCAACTACCCAAGTTCCTTACAACCATTAACCCAACTTGCTGGGCCATGGATTTTCGGCTCGGGCTGGAAAGGGTAGAGATGGTAACTTTTATGCCACACCCGACCTCAAGCTTCATTTCCCCTGCCTGAAGACTTTTCCCATCCCCTAGCCTGGTCCAAATAAAGAAAGAAGATATAAAGAAACGAACACTTTGGCTCGTTCTTTGACTTTGTCTTTTATCAAACACACACACACACACACACACACACACATATATATATATATATATATATATATATATATATATATATATATATATATATATATATATAGTATCCTAATGCCGCTTTAACTTTATCCATCGCAGTGGCATCAGTAAATAATCCAAAAGTTCTCAATATATTAAAAATACAGAGCAGTAATAATACGAATATTATTATTAGAGGAAAAATAAATGGTCCACCATGGTTTCAATCAAATTGGAATGATTTCCTCAGGACCCTACCCAACGTTAACTAAGTCGAGGTAATCCCTTAGTTAAATTAAATATATTTTTCGAATAATAAAAATATCTTTAATTTAACTAAGGAATTACATGTAACTAAGGAATTACATCGACTTAGTTATTGTAGGGTAGGGTCCTGAAGAAATCATTTCAATTTGATTGAAACCATGGTATACCCTTGATTTTCCTCTAATAATAATACTATTAGTATCATATATATATATATATATATATATATATATATATATATATATATATATATATATATATATATATATATATATATATATATATATATAAGATCTTGAAAAATAAC
>CM042170.1:66574536-66577036 GCA_023376005.1 Doryteuthis pealeii | reverse complement strand
AAGATAATCCAATTTGAATAAGTAACAATTAAGCTAATCAAATTTAAAGCAATTATATGATTACTAGTAACTATTCCTAATTATTATTAATAACAATAATTAATTATAAACAATCATAGCTTCACGTGATAATTCTTAATTTTATAATAATAATAATAATAATAATAATAATAATAATAATAATAATAATAATAATAATAATAATATCCTTTCAGCTAGTATATTAGGTCTGAGACCTGACAGCTGTTCCTTATAAACATTCATCTTAATTCCACAGAATATTTATAATCATTCCACAGATTATCTAACTTTGCATTGAAGGAGTTTAGAGATAGGGCATTCACTATTGATGAAGGTAGTTTATTCCATGTATTCACCACTCAGTAGCTAAAATAATTTTGTCTTCCGTTTGCTTTACAAGATTTTTTAAGGAGTATATTATAATGGAAAGTTTGTGTTTGCTTGTCTGTAACGGAAACTATATTACTACTCAACTCCCAATTCCCTTAGTCATTTACGTCACATTCTACAGGATTTTATTTTTATTTAAACCTCAATTATTAATAAAATTGTTTTACATTATTAATACTGTTGGCCATATCTACATACTATATTTACTACATACCCCACGTGTACAGGTTAGGCACAAGGCCCTATTAATGTAGGATCACCCACAAGCTGAGACTTATGAGCGGCGGGTGCAAAAAATGCGTTGATCACGTCGGCATTTCCCCGCAAGGGGCGCATCGGGCACCGGGTAATAAACCTAGTCCACCCCCTTTAAATACATCAAGGGGCAGGTATTGCCTGGGGGATATCCCGCTGGGATCAACGCTGAGTCGGATCTACATACTAATAACATGCAATTGTATTTATATATACAACAAAATAGCGGTTTACAATAAATTCGTGTAAATTGTTAATTAAATTAGGAAAAATAGCAATGAAAGACGGGAGTGATGGAAAATGATGGAAGAATTCGTTTTTAAAGTTGTCCTATTTTTCGATTATGGGGCATAATTCTGTTTGAAATAATTTTTATCTTCATTCTTATCTAATTTCATTAGGGTTTCTAATTTAATATAACATTTTTATCACATCAAAACTTAATAACTTGCGCCCGGAGGGTGCATATATTTGCTAGTACAAACAATGTGCGCAGAGTTTTATAGTTTCAAGTAACTTCATACAGTACTACTTTGTCTTACAATTTATAAGTTAACTTCACACTTGGCGCCTGGAACAACTCTTAATCTATAACTCTTACTAACCCCATTCTAACGATTTTACAGGTATTTTCCATGACGTTATGTAGCTGGCTACTATCTCTGTCTCTGTCTCTGTCTCTCTCTATATATATCTATGTGCGTGTATGTGTGTGTGTGCGCGTTAGCTTTTTCATTCGCTGTACCTGGCTACTATCTCTCTCTCTCTCTCTCTCTCTCTCTCTTCTCTATATATATATATATATATATTATATATATATATATATATATATATATATATTAACTTTTTCACTTGTTGTAGCTTGCAACAACCTATAATTACGAATGAATGGGCAAGTTGTCAAAGAAGCAGCGTAATCATAGGTGACGAAAGACGCAACAAAAGATGATCGGCCATTTTCGGTTTAGAGAAAAGAGCGCTGTATTTACTTCCGTCAACGAAGACATAGTCGTTTATGATTTGCTTAATAAGACACAAGATTGGTCAGATTTTTGACGCTTTATATTTAGGTCAGCGGGAAACAAAAAGTAGGTAAATTGGAGTGACCAAGAATCAACACACACACACACACACACACACACACACACACACACACACACACACACACACACACACAAACAAACAAACAAACAAACACACACACACACTTGCATATGTATAAGAATAGTTTAATTTTCTAATTCTATAATTTCTTAATGTTTTCCAATCTTTTTAATCATCTATAAATTTATATACATTATAAATATTTGATATAGTTTCAATGACTTCGAATCTCTCTAGTATCAGGAGACCGGACAGACACTGACGAAAATTTGATACATTTTATTATAATGGAGATTCGGTGTCTGTCTGTAACCGAAACTACGTCACTTCTTACGTCACAATGTAGTCTAAAATGTATAAGTTTATTATGAGTATTCAATTTATATTATAGTCAAAATCATTAATACATAGAATAAATTTTATTTATTAACGACAATCTCTATGAAAAATCTGAGTTACACTCAAAACAGTTCATGTTATTAATGCCTTTAAATCCAGCAATGTGTCTTATATATCCCTAGAAAATAAAGGAATACATAATATATGGAGTGGTTAATTTGCATACTGGTTTTGATAAAACCGGGTTTAGTAAATAATTACTTGGTGTTATTGATCTCTAATATTGTTGTTTTATTCTCCAACGTATTAAAATCAATCATATGAATCATCTTATATAGAAATCATTGAAATATAATTAAAATAAGTGTAATCATTTCCTGTACGTTCTTAG
>CM042170.1:66562036-66569536 GCA_023376005.1 Doryteuthis pealeii | reverse complement strand
GGGCCAATCAATCCTAACCCTAACCCTAAACCTGCCAATCAAAAACGAGACCAGAAAAGCATTTGGGCATTTAATATATTTTGCAACTCTCCAACTATCAGTTGTTAACGGGATTTTCTGATTGAAGGAAAACTACAATTGGATTCTCTGTTACAAGGAACTACGCACTTGTTCTACTAAAGATTTCAAGGAATACAACAAACGTTCGGAGACTAAACCATTTTCATTCATTGGATTTATCAATCGGAGATCTAAACACCAAAATGCCGACCAGATTCGTAACAAGATGAAGTCAGCTTTAGACCAACAACTTCCAAGAATTGTCATAAGAACTTATTGTCATACCGAAACACTCTCTAATTGGGAACTGAAGTCATTTAAATCTGAAAGGGAAATCTAATAGAATAAAGGATGTTCTAGGAAGGGAAGTTCGTTTTTCTTTTTCCATGTCAGTAAGTATGACGGCTTTGACACAAGCATTTGTTCCTTTACAGAATATGGGAGCATCAAGATTCTATTGAAACATCATGGGACAGAAATTCTTGTTTATTTCCTACTAGTTATGAGGTTAAACTGCATCAAATGGAGAAGTTCCAATTTGGGAGCTCTGAGGAGTGTAGAGTACCCCTTCATCGACATTACTCCCTGGTCCATTCTGACCCGGAGTGATAATACTGAGTTTTAAAAATATGTTTTAAAAAACTGAGTTCCCATCAAGCCTGAATAGAACAAAATATCTTCGGCATTAAATAGCCCAACAGGGGTTAACATGCCGTAAAATCCAACCAACAAACAAATCAAAAAACAAACTCTTGTTCCATTGCAGAATCTATGAGCATCAAAATTCCGGTGCAGCATAATGGGACAAATGTTTGTTTATTTATCGTAAATTTCTTTTTGAAAACAAAAATGAATTGAATTGAATAATTCTGCTCTCAGTCTCCATTTTTGTTATTCTTCCCGCTTTTTCTTGATAAGATGTCAGAAAGAAATCTTTCTGTCCAATGAAGATTTCGAATTTTGAACATCTAATCCAGTGTATTTACAAGTTTAATTCTGAAAAGCATGAGAGATTGACGCTCAAATCGGCCAGACTTTTTTTTTCCTCTCAGAAACAAAAACGTCTTTCATCGTTATCATATCAGTCGGCTTAAGACTTGTTGTTGTAGTGTGTGTGTGTGTGTGTGTATGTGTGTGTGTGTGGTATATTTGTGTATGTGTTTGTGTGTGGTGTATGTAAGTGTGGTGTGTTTGTATATATGTGTGTGTATGTGTGTGTATTAGCCAAAAGAAGAAATCTTAAAAGGGACCGAAGAGAAAGGGAAGAGTCAAAAATTTGTCAGTGTTAACTTTGGAATGTTGTCACAAAAATGGACAACACAATATTTACAGAACGTGTTAAGAAGACTAAAGTCTTACGATATTGTCAAGGTGAAAGTCAAGCAGTAAAAAGGAATGAGGAAAATAATAATAATAATAATAATAATAATAATAATAATAATAAGAAGAAGAAGAAGAAGAAGAAGAACTACAACAACAACAACAACAAGAATGAGATGGGGTGAAGGAGGAGAAGGAAAAATAATGATAATAATAATGATGATAATAATAATAATAAAGAGAGAGAGAGAGAGAGAGAGAGAGAGAGAGAGAGAGAGAGAGAGAGAGAGAGAGAGGGGGGGCGGAATTAAAAATAGAAGGAAATAAATATTCAAAATAACAAACAAAAAACAAAAAAATTCTAGCCAATTTCAACAATCCTGTTGTCTGAATGCTTTATATTCTTCAGCTGATTTCCAGTTCGTCTAATCTCTTTTCTATTCTTTTTGGGACCGTTCCAAGTACACCAACTACAATTGATATCACTTTCGTCCTCATATTCCACAGATTTCTCAGTTCTCTAGCAAGGTCCAGGTATTTGTCTATCTTTTCGTTTTCTTTCATCTTCACTCTATGGTCTTCTGGAACTGAAAGATCTACCAGTTGACACGTTCTCTCCTTCTTTGTTAATCAATACTAGGTCTGGTCTTCTGGCTTGGATGAGGTGATCCGTCTTTATCTCAAAGTCTCAGAGAATTCTATGTGTTTCATTCTCAAGAACAGATTCTGGTTTATGCATATACCATTTTGTTGTAGGGTCAAAATTTAATTTTTTGCATAATTCCCAGTGGATCACCTTCCAAATCCAGTCGTGTCTAGTTTTGTATTCTCGTTGTGCTAGTTTTCAGTATAGTAGTAGTAGTAGTAGTAGTAGTTGTAGTATTTCATTCCTTGTGAGTTTTTCCCAATAGTAGTAAGTGGTGATTTTAACTGGAGTCTGAGAAACCGCAAATATCCTCATGTCTCCAGGACAACACTGAGTATTCTAGACGATATTACCTAAGATGTTGCTTGAGTGATCGCAATTCTTCCTCTAATTTCCAATTCTTCCATTTTTTGCACATTCTTAAACCATTCCAATGGCACCAAATTATTATTATTATTATTATTATTATTATTATTATTATTATTATTATTATTATGTGTGCTGTCTATGTGCAAATACAAAATAACAGCCGTATAGACAATTGATTCCTATCACACAAACGATCCAAGTAAGAATACCAAGACACATTGCTAGATAAGTAAAGACTGACGAATGATGTACTCTCATGGATAGCTACACATAGAAATACAAGAGTGGACGACCTGAAAAGACTTATATTGATAGAGCTCTGTATAGATACCAGATCTCGCATGGAGGATTGCCGGGGACGATGATTGATAGAGTCATTGGTATCTATAATCTCAATGCGACATGATGATTATGATGATGTTTAGTTACAGACTTGATATAATGTTGTTGCTTGTTTATTATTAATCTTTGACATATGAGCAAAACTAAACATAACTTAATAAATTCTATGACTACAAGAAGTAAAAGTAAAAGTATTTATGGGAGTGTTCTAATTTGCTGTCTAAAGCAAAAATAACTAATTTCTCTTAATAAGCCTAGATAAATCCAATTTGGCCTTTACTTAGGCTAGATGGCTGGTCAGTTCAAACACTAGGATTTTCCCGTCCCTATTGCCCTTATGGCAAAACCTCAATCCTTTTTATCATATGTGTGCAAGAAGGCAGTGGCTGAGGGTTTTAATGTCCTGGGTATGATGTTACACTCTGATTGCGAAGTTTTAGAGCTCTGGGGAATGTGGAGTACCCCTTCATCACCATTACTCTGTCCATTATGTCTCAGAGAGGTATTAACTGTTAGGGTACCATCTATAGGTTACATAGAAAAGAGGAATTTAAAAAATAGAGTTAGAAAAATATTTGAGAAAATGTTGAATATCCATTAAGAATGAATAAAATAAAAGGTCTTTGGCATAAAATAACTCAAAAAGGGTTGACATGCTGTAAAATCCAACCAACCTATATACATGTTAAAGACTGTATTTTGATTTTGCACTCTTAAAGACTTCCAATTTTCCCTGTGGGAAAGGGGTTAATTACTGCTAATTTTTTCTCAAGAAATTGTATATTAAATTCTATTTTTTTTTTCTTTTTCATTTCACTTAATAAAACAAGATGCATTACATTTTTTAAGAATCTTTTTCCCTATATATTTGATTGCTTTAATTTTTCCCATGGGGATTTTATCCCGGGGGTATTGTTTTCCTGGGGGGTGGGGGTAATTTCCTTGAGCAGCAGTTTCCAAACTTTTATTGCTCATAGCGCACTTAAGAAGTTAAATGAATAATTTAGCCCTCGATGTACGAAAATTCAACAATATATACCAGAAAAAAATGTTCGTTTTTGTAGTTTCAGTTTTATAAAATTAACTCGTGGTGTAATGGTTATTATCATAGGAAATGGACACTGCGAAACGAGTTCAAATCGTGGATGAGTATTGCGTTATTACTTTTAGAAAAGGTATGAATCCAACTATTCCCCCTCCTGCTATGAGTAAGTAGTAGAGAAGACTGAGTACTTAAACTTGTTTTAGGCAACCGATAAGGAGAAGGAACATTCTGAATTCAAACTTGTTAAACTCTGCTTAAAAATTGATCTTTTGCTGCATCCTACTCGTGCGGAGGGTTTGGATGAATATATAAAAATAACGTAAAATGGATAATATTATCAATAATTGATTTTATTCAGTATATTAAAATAGATATCAATGAGAAAAATAACCATCGAAAAATTATCATGACTCGAATTCAAGGGGTGCGTTCTACTGAGGTTGGAGCTCAGGCCTTCAGTGTTCGAAAAATCAGCTTCAGAGCTCAAACTAAACTTACTTTGATGTCTAGAAGACTTAACAAGAGCGATGGCCGATAGGGATGGATATCGAATGGGTTTCAAGGGAATCCGTGCATTCAGCAAGCCTTGCGGACACTCTTCTGGACATGAAAGGGTCTATTATTAATAATTTTGCAGAGAACATGAAGCTGTAAACAGTGCTTCCATTGCCAACTCCTAAGACCAAATTCATCTTATTTATTGAATGACCCTCGTACAAACGGATCACCCAATCCAGAAGAGCAAATCTAATTTCATTCAATAAAAAGAAGAGAATTTGTCAACTAGTGGATTTCGCTATTTCAGCAGATCACATAGAAAAAGGAAAGGAAAACGAAAAACTTAATAAATACCTGGACATTGTCAGAACCCCGGAACAACCCCTAAAAAACTGGGAAAAAGGATGGGGAACTAGACATCCGGGAAGAATTGTGACCACGCAGACCACAGCACTATTGGGATCGGATATAATACTTAGGAGAGTCCTATTGAGTTGTGTTGAGAAGATTGTTGTCACTCAAAGTTCAAGGAAAACCTCAATTTAAAATTGGAGCTTTTTAATATCACTTCCATGTTTTTGAGATCAGATATGCTGGTTGTGCGTTCACTGTTTTGCGAATGACAATATAACCTACGGTGTATCAATGGTACAGTTTTCCTTGGGGAAGGGATTATTTGACAACGAGTCGAACCATGTGCTTTTGGTGTAGGTGTGTCAGTTTTATTAAGAAAACCGGGTAGCCATCACAGAGTGTTCAAGTTCTATGAAAATATTGAAGATCTCCGGGAATGTTTGGCATACGCCACGGCGCTTCTTCGCCGAACAAGGCGTCGAGCAAACCAGTAACTCTAACCCTAACCCTAACCCTACCGAACAAGGCGTCGATTTGTAGTTGAAAGGGATTGTGTTGTGTATTAATCTTAACTAAAGTAAAAAATCTGTTTTTCATTTGCCGCGCGCCCCTGCCTAGCTTGAGTACATCGTGATGAAATATGATTCAAGTTCACCAAACAAGACATTTTTTGGCAACTGCCACGTCAAATTCGAGCGAATAGCCGGCTTATTTGGAGCCTTTTAACATTGCTTCCATGCCTTTAAGATCAAATGAGAGTTTAGCAATTCCGGATTTTACAAGGTTGAAATAATTTGCTGGTTTTCATGATGAGAAAATGGAATCGTATCGACATTAGTGAAATAGATTGTTAATTAGACTGAGCCAATTCTATTAGTCCGCCCTGTCGGCGTTAGAATACACCGACTGCACCTCTGCAGAGGGGTACGACTCCCCCAATGGGGCCACCTGTTGGCCGTGAGTGGCGACCCGTGATGCTTAAGGATAGAACCCAGGTGGTTGGGCAGTCCCTGACATGGAATATTCCACTTTGGTCCTTACTTAGGCTTGACGGTCAATCAATCGGCTGGTCACGTAAAACCCTAGCACCTATATGATTGCCCCAACCCTATTGCCTTTATGGCAAGCCCCAACCCTTTTTATCATATGGATGCTAGAAGGCGGTGGCTGATGGTCTTTATGTCCTGGGAATGACGTTAAACTCTATCTGATGGTGAGTTTCCAATTCTGGAAGTTTGGGGAATGTGGAGCACCCCTTCATCACCATTGCTCCCTGGTCCACTCTGACCGGAGTGGTAGTACCTGTTAGGGTCCCATCTATGGGTTAAATAGAAAAATATGAGTTTATAAACAAAATTGTTAATCGATTAAGAATGACTTTATTTCAATACTTTACGGCATTAATTGACCCACTGAGGTTGATATGGCGTAAAACAAAACAAACCAAATTATATTAGTGACCATCAAATGGAATTTAACAAGTTTAGATTCTGAGTTTTCCTTCTTCTAGATTGGTTGCCTAAATAAAGTTAAATAGGCCAGTCTATCCCAATATTTACCCATGTGTGTGTGTGTGTTTCTGAATGGGTGGAAAATATGGAAATATATCCGACGGTAGATGGAAATGTAAACAAGAGAAATTGTTGAAAGAAGATTTGGTTCAGATTGGACATCATACTATTCGTCCAAATGTCTTAATTTTGGTGTTGGGAAAAAATAACTAAGCGTTTTAATGATTAACTTTTCCATCAATGGGATAATTCATTGATTGGCGTGCTTTGTTTATTTTTGTTTACAATTCTATCTACATATTAATACTCGTGTTCCTTAAAAGTACAATCATTATCAATCTTGCAACACCCTCTGATTAAGAATGAGACCGTCTAAATCGTCCAAGATGAAACGCAAAAAAAAACAACAAAAAAACTCCTGATTTTCTGTTGTTGCTTATCCGTTGAATTCTTATTTCTTATGAGTGCCGTCACCTCAACTAAATAATGGACCATTCCGTGTTTATCATAAAGAAAGAAAGAGAAGAAAAGAGACATGCTGCAGAGAAAAATATATTTTAAAAAAAGAGAGTAAGAGAAAGAGAGAGGGATGAACATGTAGAAACAATAACGCTAATTTGTTTCAATCGAACATAATGAAAAGAGGAAAAGAAGGAAAGAAAAAAAGAAAGAAAAAGAGTGAGAGAGAGTTAAATCAAGTTTATATACTTTTTACATATTGAACTATTTTCATATCTCTTAAGTAAACATATCAAATGTTGTAATAATTAGATTATCATACTGAGGTATATCCTCAGGTCCTGCAAGTCTATATGAATTTAGATAGATGTGGTTGTCATAGATACTGATTTCGCCAACATAATCCCTTGATTTTTTTTTCGACATTAGATTTACTGCACAAAAATTATTGTGCATTTCATTCAATTCCGTAATTCTAACTTTCTTGGCTTTCTTAAAACTTTTGAGAATATTAACATTGATGATATTTAATTCTTTTTGGGAGAAATTAAAATATATCGAAAATTATGAATCAGATATGAAATACATCCACGAAATACTGTTACATCATTATTAGATTCCTAATACTTATGTACAGTAGTGTAGAAACCAAAATGGCTGTTATAAGTTGCAGCTCACGGCCTTGAAGGATTGAATGACAAGACTTGACCTCATCCTGATCCTTTCGGTGGATACCGTGAGAATCGGTGGAGAAGACCCTCATCCGGTTTAGATTAGAAAGAGATTTTAGTCAGATCGGCCAAGACCACGACGGTGGTAAGTCGTGTTATGCACACTGCCGACTCTATCTGCGCAGGAAGTCTTGTGTTATTATCTAAAAACTATAAAACTGATAA
>CM042170.1:66547036-66554536 GCA_023376005.1 Doryteuthis pealeii | reverse complement strand
TTATTTTTTAATCCTTTAATGAATTTGATGATTTTACTTGCTTAGGGTACAAACTCGCTGACATTGAATTTTTTAACTCCCACCCCTCAGGCAATATGTTTCAAAAATTTATTTTTACATCGCCCGGAGGGTGTTTTATATTTTCCTAGTAGGTAAAATGGTCGATTCTATTCTCATTATTTAGGTATTATATGTCAGATATCTTGGATTTTTACATTACCGCCAAGTCGCGGGGACTACTTGAGCAAAATCAGGTACTGTATGCGACCTGAATCCATTGTTTATCAAAATGGCTTGATTCGACATTAAATGACTCGAAAAAGGATTTAAATTCCGTAAAAAAATATATGCGTTTATTTATATCTATTACAACCTGTTCCTACCCCCTCTCTCTCCCCCTCTCTCTCCCCTCTCTCTCTCTCTCTCTCTCTCTCTCTCCTCTCTCTCTCTCTCTCTCTCTCTCTATATATATAATATAATATATATATATATGAATAAAAGGAAGTGAATCCGACGGTATGTAGTATAATAAAAAATAGAAAAAACACAGGTTTGAATGAGTTAAGTGGTGTTTATTGGCCGACGCTGCAGTGTTTCGATCTATTAATTAGATCATCTTCAGGGCTTTTGTTGGTATGTGGAAGGTGATAAAAAAAATTTTAATCTCAGAATAAGGAGAAAGGCGAGTAATAGTCCTTTTTTATCGGTCTGTTTAAAATTGGAAGTCTCCTTATTCTGAGATGAAAAAAATTTTTTATCACCTTCCACATACCAACAAAAGCCCTGAAGATGATCTAATTAATAGATCGAAACACTGCAGTGTCGGCCAATAAACTCACCACTTAACTCATTTAAACCTGTGTTTTTTCAATTTTTTATTATACTACACACACACACACACACACACACACACATATATATATATATATATATATATATATATAGGGGTTGTGTGTGTGAGTATCTTCCAGCCTATTAATACTCTTTGTATTTGTTTCTGAGTCTATCTTGCTGTCTATCTTTAACGGTAAGGATCTGGAGGGTTTAAGGACAACAGCGGTGAATATTCGAGCAAGGCAAGAAAAAATGTCGGACAGAGAAATCTAAAAAAGATTAACAAATTAGCCGTCATAGCAAATTAATTCCCGTCTAATAGTTTAGCACAAGTCATGTGAAATGATTTTCATGATAAATTGCTATTTTTGGTTTTATCTGTGTAAAATGTTGTAAAAATCATCCCCCCTCTCCAACAGCGATACTTAATCAAAGACTCTTTGTACAACCAACAATCATTCTGTCTGTCTTTCTTTCCCTCTCCCTCTGGTTCTCTTTCTGTCTGTCTGTCTTTATCATATATCCGTTTCTCTGTCTCTCTCCCTCTCTCTCTTTGTCTCTTTATACCTTTGTCTCTCTCTATCTTGCTATATATATATATATATATGTGTGTGTGTGTGTGTGTGTGTGTCTGTGTGCGTGTGAGTGTGTGTGTGTATGTGTGTGTGCATTCGTGTGTATATAAACACGTACACACATGTACATACAGACGCACCCTCCACACACACACACACACACACACACACATATATATATATATATATATATATGTATTCGTTCTGCTAGATTCGTTCTGTCTTGGGTCTTCCCCAAGACAGAACGAATCTAGCAGCCGCTAAGACAACTTCAGTTCGAGTATTCTTCTGATGATGGGAATTTTCGTCCCGAAATATTAAGAAATAAAATGACAGGTTAACAAAAAACATCATAGTTACCTTCTTTTTTCTTTACACACGCATTGTGACAGCCAACAAACCAATATATATATATATATATATTATATATATATATATATATATAGGGTGTTCGGAGAAATTTGACAGTTTCATGAGGAAAAAGAAAATGTGCTTGGTAACTACAAAATGTAATAGATTATAAAGAAATACAGGTACACAAATTACACTATTGTCAACAAGTTTCACTCAAAATAACCACTATTAGCATCGATCACAGCCTCGAATCATGCTCTGGAACCTGGAGCAAGCTGATATTACAGTTTTCCTGGGAAGAGTCTACCTTAATTCTGTCGATTAACTGGGTTTTGTAGTACTGGCACGGCGATTGGTGTCTTTCTCAACAGCGCCACATACATAATAATCCATGGGGTTAAGGTCTGGGGAATTCGGAGGTCAAACATCGGGACTGGTGTAGTCGTAAAAATTCGCCGACAACCATTTTGACTTTTTCCAGAGGTGTGGCAGGGGCCGAATCCCGCTGCAATACATATGGACTACCATTGGCTACCCTTGTTATCCAGGGCTTGACTAGAGTTTTTAGCAACTCCAGGTAGGCATCTGAATTCAAACTGATACCCTTTCTGCAGATTTTCGAGGAATTTTGCTGTACGAACACAATCAGATCGTCTGAAGAGTCATCTATAAAAGGTTGGATTGGCTAGCCCATAGATGATCGGAATTGCAACATTCCCATCTATAAAAGCGCCAAGAACAACACATATCAGTCAGTCTAGAAATTCTAGGCTGATGTTTTTGAAATATTGAATGAAATAAAATGAAACTTAAGACATTACATCTAACGGAGTTTCTCATTTATTTAACTCCTATGCTTCCCACAAAATCCCCCGAAACATATTATAGAACTATATACATATAAAACAAATATACAAATATAATATATTCACACTGAGAACTAGACTTACCAGATATACCAACAAAGAAGCATTCGTAGAGTCTGCAACGACAACTACAACAACATATATATATATATATATATATATATATATATATATATAATATATATATATATATAAAAAGTAAAGTAAAGTCGACGGTGGCATAAAGTCAATATCAGCCAGGCAGCGAGGGAATCTATCTCTTTTTCAATAGCACTAAACCAAGAAGATTGTTTGGCATCTGAGATAGAGCGCCACACCTAACATCAGCTCCCCATTTTACTGTGCTATTCATTCGCTGAGCTGGTGAGGGCCGGTATCGAACCAGGAACCTTATGGTTCCTAGTCGGACGCTCTGCCGATGCCCTCCGCTCGACATTCAACTACTCCTAAACACTGCTTCCTCTTTTAGCTGGATCTTCTCAACGAACTGCTATGGACTAGAATCTATCTACCCTCCTTCTCGGTGGGGCTTTTGCCCCCCCCCTACATTACTGTAAGTCCTTTATACAGCATGGACTATCCTTTAGTTCCATGTCTGTAACATTTATATGTTAGGTACATTTGGGTATTTTGTTTATACCTAAATATTGTATATGTATTTACATGTTCTATTCTCCTGTACATTATGTATCTTATCGTTGCTGTTATATATATTAAATGTTTTGTCTCACAACGTGTCGGAATTGTATGTTATTCAATTATCAACCTTGAATCTTACACCATTACTCCCAGGTTCAATCTGACCAAGGGTAATAGTACCTGTTGAAGTTCCATCTATGATTTAAATAGATTTGTCTACCAATTATTTTTATTAGATAGGAATACTAAGAACCATATAACTATAATAATAAATGATTATTATCAATTAGGAATAGTCAGTTTAGAGCGCATAACTGTCTATAAATTATTAGCATTAGATAGGAATACTTGAAACCATAAAACTGTGCGTAAATAATCTTTATTAGATAGGAATATTTTATATCATATATTTGTGTGCAAAAACCTCTCAAGACAAACTACGCAGAAAATGTAACTATAAACGTATAATGGCATAAAATATCCCCAGGCCGTTTGACATACTGTTAAAATCAGTCAATCTTTTGAAATTAAATATAAATTGAAAAATACTTTTGGATAACCAAAGCACTTAGCGTAACGATTAACTTTCTATGAAATGAAATCGGTTACCCGAGTTCGAATACTGGACAAGACTGTTTTCGTTTTACTTTGTGCTAATACCCTTGGGAAAGGTATGATATTTTCTCCCTTCAGCTTTGGGTAAATAGTAGGAAACAATGGGTTATTTAGTTTTGGTATAGTAACCAGTCTAAGTGAACTCTGAATTCAATTTCCGCTGAAAAATTGGCCTTGTGCCACATCCTGCCCGTGGCGGTTGGATTGGATAAATAAAACTTTGGACAACCAATTAAATTTGGTTCTTTTGTGTTTATTCATTAAAAAGAAAACATGAAAGAGCGCCAATTACCAGTATTGTCAAACAAATGAATACAACTCAAATAGGGGCCGTAGGGGGGGGGGCAAAATGGGGGCAATGCCATCTCTGCTATGAAGTGAGAGGCCCGATCCAAGATATTTATCTAACCTTGCCTGTCAAATTGCCTCTTTCGGTTCATTGGTTTTTATGCTTTCGGTCTTGTATATGAAACATTTGTCAAATGCCTGGCCCATCTCGGGTTTCTGTTTCGGACGACACGGCGGCCCAACCGATCACCGCACACCAACGGATCAGATGAGACACAATCGGAAAAACGATACGCTATGATTTTTATGGAGTGCACGTGTCAATTTATTGAACACGTGGACCAGATGACACAGCCAGGCCCAAAATGGCAGCGCGGGGGGGGGGGGGGGGAATGACAAACATTTATTGAATTCCTTTCAGAAAGAAATGAAACCTGGATCAAGTGTCCTGTCCAGATTCACTCTCTCTCTCCGCCGGATATCCACTGGATCTCACGTATCGTCAACTGTAGAAGTATTCGCGAAACTTGGCTCAGTTTGACACGTAAGTATTCGGCCAACCCGTTCACCACGGATATAATGTGACAAAAGGTCGCAAGTATGGGGCATCCAGTGAGGATCGAACTCGTTTTCAGTAGTAATGGATCTACAAAACTAGCTTGCTAACCATTACGCCACGAAGAAACGTCTTTGTTGTTATTTACCCGACCAGTTCACCACGGGTAGGACGAGGCAACTATGGGGCATCTAGGAAGAGTCAAACTCGCTATTCAATAGTAAATGATATTTGAGTCAAACTTGTTAACCATTACAACACAATGGGGCATCCCCACTTACTCAACCCGTTCGCCACGGGTGGAATGTGACACAAGGTCGCAAGTAGGGGGAACCTGGCGAGGATCGAACACGTTATTCAATAGTAATGGATCTTTGAGACTAATTTGTTAACCATTCTATCATATATAGTTTTGTAGGGTAGGAAATGGAATTAGTTACGTGGCTGCGTTTCATATCGGGCTTATGCCTTTGGGAAAGGGATAGATCCACACACCCCGGATATGACTTAATAGTAGGATAGACTGGGTTATTTAGCCTTGGTTAGGTGACCTGTGTTGGAGAAGGACAATTCTGAATTTAAACTAGTCCCACTCTGCTTAAAAATTCACCTTCTGTCGCATTCCTTACCGAGGGTTTGGGATTGGGTAAATACGTGCTATTGTAACAAGAGTTCGTTTTGCCAACAATTGCTCCAAATTGTAGCATTAAAAATATGTAAAAAAGATTATTTTAATTTGTATATATCCACACGAACAGGATGCCACAAAAAGTTAAATTTAAGTGGAATTTAGTTTTCCTTCTCTTAGAACGGCTGTCATAGCAAGGTTAAAGGGCCCATTCTGTCTTACTATTTACCCATAGCTGGAGAGAGATTCGTTGGATTCGTACCTTTCCTAAGGCTATTAGCGCTATGGCGAATGCAAACAGCCTCGTCCAGGATTTGAACTCGTCTCGACGTGTCCATTTCCTACGAGTGTAACCATTACACCACAAATAAACCATCTTCATGAGGTAAATGTTTCGTACGCCTACGTTATGAGAATCGACTCAACAAGGGTCCGCTTTAGTAACTACTGCTCCACATTGTAACGTATTTGTATTAAATAGCAATGATTACTTGAAATGCTATAATTGCTTGCAAATTATTTGCACTAGCAGGACCTGTGGATATAACACAGTATGATAATTTAATTATTATAACATTTGATAAAAACAAAAAACAATTTATCATAATCATTAAGAAATTACGCAATATCAAAAAAATAATTTAGAAAAAATAATATTCAATTCTAATTCGTAAGTTTTGAAACATAACTTCACGTAACTACTCTTAATATAAATATATCTGCTAGTTTAGAAAGATAGAGTTTGTACCATACCATATTGCTTCCTAAGGCGTCCCATCGTGGAATAATAATTAGCAAGCTAGTCTTACTAATGAATAGCGAGTTTAATCCTCGCTGGGTGCCTCATACTTGCGACTTTGTGTCACACTCTACCAGTAGCGAACGGGTGGGTTGAATATCTACCATGATGTGTGATCTCGTACGAGTTGATGCATATGGAACACTTAATAAGAAGTGATATTCATTACTATAGTTAAAATATACTAGTATTTGTAAAGCATGATTTTACTGCTGAAATATACTCCCATCTATCTTATCTCGGTCTATTCGTATCAGTCTATTGGTTAGTATCTATCTATTTATCCCCCTCTCTCTCTATCTATCTATCTATATTATATATATATATATATATATATATATATATATATATATATATATATATATATATATATATAAAAGTAATTGGTAATTTGCTTGAAGCATTGTTAAGTATGTTATAAAATAATAAAATTCGAAGGCAATACAATGCGTAAAAATAAAGACAAAAAGATGTTTATATGTCTAATCGATTTCAAAGCGAAGCTTTATCGTCAGAGACTGATTTCAGAAATGACGTGCTTATGTTTTTTTTTATTTGTGTGGTTATAATTCTCTTCTTATTTCCTTTTCCTCTCCTTTTTTTCCTCTCTTTCTTCTTCTCCTCCTTTATGAATGGGCGAATAACTGTAATTTCTTATTTCTCTCTTTCTTTTTTTTTCTTTCTTAAAAGTTTGTTGAGAAACAAGGCTGACATCCGGTAAGATGTTGCAATGTGTAGCAATGTGTAGCAATGTGTAGCAACGGTGTGAGCATGTCATAATTTCAAAAACAAAAGTGAACAAATGAATAAAAACCGTTAATAGAAAATTTTTTTTTTTTTTTTTTAACATACTTAGCTTTTGTTTCGCTTTCACCTTTCATTTCTTATTCTTTCTCCCTCTCTTTCTTTTTTTTTGTGTTATTTCTCTTCTTTTTCTTTTTTTTTTTTTTCCCCCCTTTATCCCCTTTGTTCTCTAATTTAAATTATTTTTTTATAGTAAATAAGTAAATAACAGATTATCTTAAATTATGTATTAGTATTGATAGAAAAATAAATGATTCTTTTTTATTATTATTTTTTTTTTTTTTTAAGAAAATATCTTTTATGAGTACTTTTTTCTCTTTTTCTTTTAAACTTAAATAGATTAAATATTATATTAATTATATATTAAAATATCATATAATAATTACATATTAGGATTGATGTAAAATTCAAAACAATAAAAATAAAACAAACCATTCCCCCCTTAAATTTCAGATAGATTAAATATCATAAATCAAATATTTGAATTACAAAAGGCATAATGTACTGCTTCAATTATATATTTTATTTAACTATTTTTTTTT
>CM042170.1:66524536-66544536 GCA_023376005.1 Doryteuthis pealeii | reverse complement strand
CCCCCCCAAAAAAATATATATTGCATACCATTGCTTGATTATCTTATATAGTACAAATGATACACTTCATATTCTTATATAGGACACTTAATGAAACTCACTCTTAATAGTCTAAGGTCACTCAGCTAAATGTGTATTTTCGAGATAAATATCAACTGAATATTCTCCCACGTATTTAAGGCCGGCATTAATCAGTTGATTTTCAATTAGGGTTGCCAATCTGAATTTTTAAAAAATCAATCTCAATACTTTCTCGACCGACTCTGTAGATCAGTCTTCAGGCGAATAAATGATCCTTTCTCGATCATTGGCGTCACATCGACTGCTTTGATCGCCTTGAGAGTTGATTTCGAGAGTGCATTCGGTAGAAAACGATGCAACGCATTGAATCACCCCCCCCTTTGTAACTACGTTGGTTAATCTGATCCGCAGTTATGATTTTTACTCTGAGGCGAGAGAATTCTTTAAGTGAACACTAGAAGAACCCCTCCCCCATACTTATTCTCTGTTTGGCATGTATAAGTTAACTTTCAATCGCAGCACGGGATCGTTTTCAGAAGATTTATTTTAAATAGCGGAAGGCGATTGAAGTTGATCAAATTACCGCCCATGTGTCTCTACGCGTCGGCAATCTGGTACTTTTTTTCTTCTCTCTTTCGTTTTTACTTGAGCAATAAACGCAAGGAAACACGATTAACTCTTTCATTATTCCAAATTCTTTTTTGGATTGCTTTACAGTACGTTCTGTTACCAAATTATCACCTATCTAAATACTGGCTAGGATAATCATTGCTTAACTTCAATGATGGTGTGGAAATCGGTGTTTCCAGCTGCGTTTAGAATGGACGAAATCTTCCTTAGAGTATCCATTGATGTGGTGGCGCGTGGTATAATGTTTATCGTCGTAGAAAATAAACACGACGACCCGAGTTCAAATCCTGGACGAGGCTGTTTGCATATCATATAGCACTAATACTTTTATATTTATCCAACTATTAAATTTCGTTTAAGAAATTGACCTTGTGTCACATCGTGCTCGTGTGGAAGGGGTTGATAAATATAGACATAACCTATTGTTGAATAATTACCCCCCAAGGCCTCCCATAATGGTGTAATAGTTAGCAAACTAGTCTCGCATATCCATTACTATTTCAATCCTCGCTGGATGCCCTGTACCTGTGATGAACGGGGGTGTATAAATACCTACACAGGCGTCAGATCTTGAAGTAATGGTTAGTAAGCTAGTCACACAGATCCATTACTACTATATTGCTAAATATCCAGACTTGAGATCTGGTGTCACATTCAACCTGTTACGAACGGGTTATGGAAATATCTTCAGTACGTGCTGTTCCAAAGTGGTTACCCATTTAAATACTAACCAGATTTATTACTTCTTAACGTGACTTAGAATTTAAAAATCTTTCATGAGTCTTACCCATGCGCGGTAGATTCCTTACAATGCCTGTTTTTATTAAATGGTCACTCATCTAATTACTGAACAGATTCATCACTGCTTAACTTTAGCGATCTTGCAGTGCTTTCACCGGGATACTGTAAGATTGCATTGGTTGGTTGGTAGGGTGGAGTTTACGGCATGTCAACCCTTGTTGGGTTATTTTATGCTGAAGAGGTTTTTTTTAATTAATTATTGATGGGTATTCAATTTTCTTTTTCATTTAAATTCAACTTTTTTAAACATAATGTTTTAAAACTCATTTTTTCTATTTAATCCATCGATGGGACCCTAACAGGTATTACCAGTCTTCTCAAAGTGGGCCTAGGGTTAGTAGTTGCTGTATCCTAAGATGTAGGATATACAGAATTGATAATAAAAACAGGGAATATGTTAACAATAACAATATTTGTTATTTATTCTCACTGACAGGGAATACAGTGGAATGCTTTTGGATTCAGTTTCGGCTTGATGTAGGATACGCTTGTGTCACGTACCGTGCTCGCTTCTTGTCTCCTGGTTGTTAGTATTTTCCCCCTCCTCCTTTTTTCCGAGAGTATCCGGTTCGAATCGTTAGGGGAAGATATCTCTCCCTAACAGTAGTAATGAAGGGGTACTCCAGACTCTCCAGAGTTCCCGAATTGGAACTTCTCGACTAGATGCAGTTTAACGTCATACCCAGGACAATAAAGCCCTCAGTCACCGCCTTCTAGTACTGTTACATAATCTATGCATAGATTATTGTCAACCCCCTGTATTTCTGAAGGGATGGCCCCTTTTCATATCACGGGCGGTACTTTCCATGGAATAGTACAGAAAGCCCGCGAAATACGTGAAGTCACGTGGGACCTGGCTGGCTCTCAGTTTCAGCTTGGACGTCAGGCAGAGAAGATGTATCTGCTTTAGCTGGGACTCACTGCACACGCACGTTGTGTTAGTTAGAGAAATATGTTTAGTTAAGTAAATAAAGGTTTAAATAAATAATATGGTTTTGTGGTTGATGAATGTCTTGGCAACAAGACTGACCTAGAAGAAGAAATGAATCAAGGACGACCAACCAGCAAGACGAAGTCCAGTCGCTAGAAGATGAACGTAAGATACCAGAGATGAGCAGAAGAATAATAGAAGTAAAGAAAGGGTATACAACAGTACATACGATAAAAAAGATTGGGAGGTTACCATAAGAGCAACAGTTTTAGGACAATCATATAGGTGTTATGGCTTGATGTGAGCAGCTGACGAATCGAAGGACCCTGTCCGACTGCCTGTCTCGCCTAAAAAGAACCAAAGTGTAGTGTTGCATGTCATGGATTTGCTTTTAAGTATTTAATCATCAAAAGTCTGAGAAAATACGTCGTTATCTTGAAGGAATCAGTGTTTTCAGCGTATCTTGACAGCTAGTATAGTTATGTACTAACTTTTGCATAATCTGGAACAAGGCCAAAGGAATTGAGCACCCAGTGAGGATTGAGTTCAATACGCAGTAATTGATCTACAAGACTGGATTGCTAAAAATTAGACTACAACAGGAGACATAGTATTTATTACTAGCACAAGGCCAGAAGTATGGAGCATCCGGTGGGAATCAAACTTGCTAATGATTGTCTGCTTGCCTAGCTCACTAACCATTCTACCACATGAGGCAACCATAGCAATTTACTAAGCGTTGAATTGTAAGACACAAGGCTAGAAGTATGGAGTACCAATTGGGAATTGAATAGTATGCTGGTTTAGCTCACTAACTGTTGTACAACGGAAGCCACCTATAGTAATATACTAAGCTCAGCTTAGTAAGACACAAGGTCAGAAGTATGGAGCACCAAGTGGGAATCGAATAATATGCTGGTTTATTCGCTAACCATTCTGCAACGCGAGCAGCACATAGAAAATTACTAAGCTTGTTAAGACACAAGGCCAGAAGCAGGGAGCACCAAGTGGGAATCGAATAGTATGCTAACCTAGCTTGCTAAGCATTTTGCAATACTTTCCTCCCATAGCAAATGGTTAAGCTTAACTTAGTAAGACACAAGGCCAAGATTATTTGGAAGAGGCTGGGGTATCTTACGGGTATGATTACTCAGGTATTTATTCCTTTAATTAATTTTTTCTGCAGAGTTTGGTTTTCAGTGATTTCCTTGTTCTTTTGATATATTCCTTTACTTACTCTTTCATCTTTGTGTTGCTTGGGGGCATCTGCTTCTAAGATTTCAAGGAATCTCTTACTTTCTTTCTCTCCAAACGTTCTGACGCTTTTACCGGTTAGGTAGTTTGATTCTTTCTCATTTTATCTTCTTTTTTTTCTTTTACTTTTCTTTCTCCTGTTCATTAATAGTGTTGCACATTTCACAGTTCCCCCCTTCTCTCTCCCTCTCCCCCCTCTCTCTCCCTCTCTCTCTCTCTCTCTCTCTCTCTCTCTCTCTCTTTGAAATACATTATTGACTGCACCCCTTTCTGAAGAGCAATACCCCACAAAAATAGATGTCCTGGTGTTACAATAAACTAAATCCTGTGGTGAAGTTCTGTTTCTAGAGCGCTGGTGAGTGTAGAGTCTCTTCTTGGTTGCCAGTTCTGTCAGGCCCACTCTAAATCAGAGTGGTAGTACCGGTTAGTGTACCATCTATGGATCAGATAGATTTGTTTTGAAAATTATTTGTATTAAATAGTAATGATTGAAACCATATAACTGTACAAATAACTGATTATCATTAAATAGAAATAGTTATTTCTCTGGATTTTTTTTAGATGAGGATTGATAATTAGTACTATTTGAATTATTCTGATTATTGTCCTCATCTTTATTGTTATCAGTACAACTTTTCGGCCGATGTGCCTTCCGACCTTCTTCAGGTATTTCTTTTCAAACTCGGGAACCTTCTTGTCGTAATCGAGAGCTATCACGGAACTTTGAACCCAACGTTTTATTCAATCCACGGAGGTATCCTATTCTTATTCCGCTAACCAATCAGAAAAGGATACCCCCCCCCCCCGTGGATTGAATAAAGGGTTAGGTTCAAAGTTCCGTGATGGTTCTCGATTACGACAAGAATGCTCCCGATTACGATAAAAAGATTCCTGATTACAAAAAGGTTCCCGAGTCCGACAAGAAATACCTGAAGAAGGCTGCAGGGCACATCGACCGAAACGTTGTACAGATAACAATAAAGATGAGGACAATAGTCCAAATAATCCAAATAATACTGATAGAAATAGTTAATTAAACCATAAAATTGTACATGAATTATTTGTATTAGAAAAGAATACTTGAAACCATACAATTGTAATCAAGTTATTTGTATTAGATAGAAATACTAGAAACCATACAACTGTGTGCAAATTATTTGTATTAGATAGAACGACTTGAAACCATATACATGTATGCAAATTATTTGTATTAGATAAGAATACTTGAAACCATACAACTGTGAAAATTATTTGTATTAGATTAGAATACTTAATATCATTGTGTGCAAATGAATATAAAGAAACAAAACAAATGCAATTAAAAATACAATGAAACATTAAAAATATGTGAGCAACAAAAGGATACTGCATGAATAAATCTTGAAAGCTCTACAAAGCAGTTATACAACCATTTGTCCTCTATCACACAAAACATCACAGTAAGATGTGCTGGAAACTGCTGGAGAAGCAAGGGCGAACTCATAAGTGACGTTCTTTAGTTGCATATGGACACACCAATGTAGGCTGATCAGCAAAAACCTCCATCCATCATCTCCGTGCGAATTCTAGGTGCTACGCATTTTTTCTTATGTCTAAAATTTCCGTTACATTTTTATAGAACATGAGTTAATCGTATAAATTTTCTTTCTTTTCTTTTTTACTTTCTTTCTTTATCCATTCTTTAAATTTTCTTCATTTCTTTCTTCAAATTTTCCCTTAATTTCTTAAAATGTTGTTTCTTCTTATTTTTCTTGTTTTTCTTTCCCTTAATCTTCTTTCTTTCTTCAATTATCTTTTTCATCCTTCAAAATTTCTTTCTTTCCTTCTTCATCAGTTTTTTCTTTTTCTTATCTTTTCTTTATTCATTTCTTTACATTTTCTTTCTTTCTTTCTTTCTTTCAATTTTATCTTTCTTTCTTTCCTTCTTTTTCAGTTCTTTCTTTTTCTTTTTTCTTTATTTATTACTTTTTCTCTTTCTTTCTTTCTTTCTTTCTTTCTTTCTTTCTTTTTTCATTCTTTCAGTTTTTTATTTTATTCCTTTTTGAAATGTTCTCTTTCTTTCGTTCTTTCTTTAAATTTTCATTCTTTTTTTTAATTCTTTCTTTATTTTTCTTTCTTTCATTAAATTTTCACTTACCTTCTCTCTTTAACTTTTTCCTCTGCTTCTTTCTTTTTTCTTTATTTCTTTCTTTTCTCTTCTTTTTCTGAATTAATGCACGTATGCTGGTGGTGAGTGGGGGGTCCGCCTTGCCCTCCGACCCAACCTATGTTAGCAAATGTCGTCTATCGGTGACACCAGTTGAGTTATTACATTCGTCTCTTTTATTTCGAATTGGGGGGCCCTCCTCCCCAATTTGTAGCTTCCCTTTCTAATGTTTATTCTCGTTGAATGCCCACCACAACCCTCACCCACCCACACAGAATCCATTAATTCTGTGAAAGAATAACATTGTCTGCAACAGGAGGTTCCAAAGTCGACCACCAAAAAATGTTTCATACGTGACCTACAAACTTCGAATATATTTAATTCGGCTCGGTAATCTACCAAGAAATTTAGGGATACCAGATTTAGAGCGGGGGGCTCAAAACGAGAGGTTAGATGACAGAACCCCCCTGGTCGCTAATAAATTCTGGCTCAGTGTTAATTAAGATTACAGAACCACCAGCATGTAAGTCTTGCAGCCTGTCACGAGAAACGTACCGAAAGTAATGCCTCCTGTTTTTTACCCACACAAAAATTATAGAATCAACACACTCACTACAAGAATGGGAACATGTTTTTTTCTATAATTTAGCAGTAAATAAACTAATAACAAATAAACTGCAAAACATTTTTATTTCATTCTTCAGGCTATCATCTTTATATATCTCATCTTTTGGACTAGTACAATAGTGAAAGGTATTAATTTGGTTTGGTTTGTTTTGTTTTACGGCATATCAACCTCAGTGGGTCATTTAATGCCGATAAAGTTTTGAAATAAATCAATTCTTAATGGATAATACAATTTTTTTATAAATCCATTTTTCTATTTAACCCATAGATGGGACCCTAACGGGTACTACCGCTCCGGGTCAGAGTGTACCAGGGAGCAATGGTGATGAAAGGGTGCTTCACATTTCCCAAACCTCCAAAACTGGAACTTCACCATCAGATAGAGTTTAACGTCATTCCCAGGACACGTAGACCCTCAGTCACCGCCTTCTAGCATCCATATGATAAAAAGGGTTGGGGCTTGCCATAAGGGCAATAGGGTTGGGAAAATCATATAGGTGCTAGGGCTTGACGTGACCAGCCAATTGATCGGAGGGGGCCGAAAGGTATTAAACCCCTCGTCTTCCCATCTATCGGTTAAATAGTATCATTACTATTCTTTTACAATAATGGTTCTGACATTAAATAACCCACGGAAGTTGATATGCCAATAAACAAAGAAACCAAACCAAACTATTTTATCTGACCGACACCAGACAAGTGTTTCATTATAATCGCCTTGCCCATTATAAATTCATTGGTTCATTACTGAATATCACTTTCCTCCAATTGTTTACATACCTAGCTTGTTTCTCATTCGCCTATTCTAACTTCATTTTCTTCTGTTTGTATATTAGTGCTGGTTTTCATTTGGATTTTCTCTATTTAATTCCCATTTCATTCATTCAGTCACAAACATTCACTCCTGTTTTGACCCATTTGGTTTTCATTTGTTATTTGTACTAGCAAAAAAAAAAACAAAAAAAACACCTTCCGGGCGATGTAAAAATAAATCTTTGAAAGATATTGCTTGAGGAGGTGGAAGTTAAAAATTAAATGTCGGAGAGTTTGAACCATAAATCATGAAATCATCAAATTTATTAAAGGAGTAAAAAAAATAAAACAATTTGAAATCGAAACTAAGTTCTATTAACTTTGAATATCTATTAAAATAAAACAAACTATATATAAATATACGATACTGGGGATGTATCTATTAAAAATTGTTTTAAAAAAACAATGAGGACTGTCTAATGTTGCATGCTCAAATTTTGAGTGTATTTAGTCTATGTTATGACGATTTCGGGTATAGTGACGTAAGCAGTGACGTAGTTTTTTGTTACAGACAAAAACCGGAAGCGAATCTCCTTCTATTAATAGATATTTTCTATTTTTAATGCATTCATTGCTTTTGGTTTTTGTATCTTGACGCTTTCATGTCTGATCGACCACTATGTTTTCCTTTTTCAACCACTCCATTTCTTTTATATTTGCACAACATTTTAAACACAGCAGACTAGAAACAACTAACATCTATCACCACACTCCAATGTGGATTGCCTTTCTTTATGAGTTTTATGATTCTTTTCATTGTTTTAATGGATATTTCATTTGTTAGATCGATGTTTTCATTTCATTTCAGTTATGTTCAACCACTTGTCGAGGTGTGCATATCTCGCCTTTTCGTGTATTTGTTTTAGGAATTAAAATTATCATATCATTTTTCCCTAAATATTTGGGCATTCTATAATATTTTATAATCCATGTCTTGGAAAAAAATTATATCATTAATTTGATCTAATTTGTTTAATGAATATTTTATGAAGCCAGTATATTGAATAAAAAACATTTTGTTATTAGTTGATTTACTGCTATCATACTGTAGATTAAAAAACCCAAGTAAACATCCTTTAAATGTGCTAGTTCCATATTTTTTGCCAAAATTCCGACGCAAATTTTGTGAAACTAATCTCTCTTCCTCTCTCCCCATCTCTCTCTCCCTCTCCCTCTCTGTCTGTCTGTCTGTCTATCTGTCTCTGTGAAAGTTCCTAATCTCTGCCTGTCTGTCTACCTGTCTACCTGTCTGTCTATCTGCCTGTCTGCCTCTCTCTCTCTCTCTCCTCTCTCTCTCTCTCTCTCTCTTCTGTCTCTCTCTCTCTCTCTTCTGTCTCTCTCTGTGCAAGTTCCTAATCTTACATTGGGTGGTGTGACCATTAACTTTCGCCGCAATCCAATGCGGATTGCCTTCTTGAATGAGGTTTTATCCTTTCAATTGACATTTCTTTTGTTGGAAACATATTTCCCTTGAATTAGTCAAAGACAAAAACTTATTGAATTCAGCTGGTAAACAAGATCCATTAAAAATCCAAAATTTAACTCATTAAAAGTAACATTAAAAAAAGCAGCAAAAAAAAAAACAATCCAGTCTCAATAATGTTATTTAATTACGGGTAATATGTTTGGCATAAAATAACCCAACAGAAGCTGACATGCTGTAAAAACATCCAACGTAAAGATAGCAACAGAAGCGCTCGTAGCGTAATGGTTATCATCGTGGGAAGTAGACTCGGCTGCCAGAGTTCAAATCCTAGATAAGGCGGTTTGCATTTCACGTAGTGCTAATATGCTTGGGATAGATTTGAATCCAACTATTCTCCCCCAGCCATCGGTGAATAGTAGGATAGATTGGGTTCTTTAATCTTGGTATGGCAACCGGTCAAGTTGTAGACCTGGAGAGGGATGGGCTCTGAGAGGCTATGTGTGCCCAAGTCACGCTATATAAATATTATGAATTAATATGAATTTGCTTAAAATCGATACATAAATACTAAGTTAATCTGTGGGATAAAAGATAATATACAAATCTTATTATAATGGAGATTGTGAGTTTTTCTGTCTGTAACCGAAACTATATCACTACTCAAGTCACAATTCCTTTTGTTATTTACATCACATTCTTCATGATTTTATTTTCATTTAAATCTCAATTATTGATAAAATTGTTTTACATCATTAAGACTGTTGACCATATCTACATACTAATAACATGCAATTGTATTTATATATACAACAAAAGAGCCGTTTACAGTATGAATAGAAAGGCTAATTTGCATATTAATCTTAAAAAATTGATTTTAATAAATATATGCTTAGTATTATTGATTTTTAATTGTTTGGTTTTATCTTGTTGAATATGAGCAAAAATCTCGGGGATAAATCTTAAAAGAAATCCATTAACAAGAATATATAACTAATTTTATTCTTGACTTCCTATTTTAACTAAATAGTTAAATTAGAAAAATTTACCAATGAAAGACGGGAGTAATGGAAAATGATGGAAGAGTTAGTTTCAAAGTTGTTCTATTTTTCGATCATACCCCCTCTGTTCCAAATCTTTTTATCTGCATTCTTATTCAGTTTCATTAGCCTTTCTAATTTAATATGATATTTTATTATATTAGAACTTAAATACTTGCACCCGGAGGGTGCATATATTTGCTAGTACATATAAAACATTAATACAGAAAAATAGATAAAGAATTTAACTTACAACATATAATCACATAAATAGAAAAAAAACGAATAAGGTTAAGGGACAACAATCAAACAAACAAACAAACAAACAAACCAACAAAGCCAACCACAATAAACAGACTTTGTAGAAAGTTGGGCAAATGTTTCTGGTCAAAAATTACAAAATTCTGTGTTGTGTTTTATCATCAACTTTTTCTTTTTTTTTACGGTTAGAAATAGTTAATTTAGGAGAACATGCTGATTACAGATATGAAGACGGGGAGAGGCAGTAGAGTAGGGGTAGAGCAAGTGGGTCTGCGATAAGAGGGGGGGGGGCACCCGAAAACTTGTCTATCTCTGCCATTTCACCCATTAAATTTCAGATTCATTTAACCTAGATTCTTGAAACCTGTGTAAAACGTGACCGGCAATGTTTTGATTTACTTTTCCTTTAAAACTATATCAGGTACACCCCACCTCTCCTCCTCTTCCCTCTCCCTCCCTCTCTTTCCCTCCCTCTCCTCTCCCTCACTCTCACTCTCCCCCCCTCTCTCTCTCTCAACTAACTTTATATGAGAGGCACTGATGTCGTAATAGGTATCGTCGAAGATAATAGAATCACTCTATCAAGTTCAAATCCTGATCGAGGTCTTTCACGTTGTTTTATTTTATTGTCAACTAGAAGCGGCTAACCAGTGACGTCTGGGTAGAGGAGGGCAAATCCTGGTGTGTTTTGAGATTTACAAATGCTGGAAATTTATAAGTAGAATTCCAATGCTATTTCTATGTATAGTTTGATTTTTAAATATTTTCGAATATAAATTCACTCTTGATAATCTTTGCACAAAATGCAAGAACCAACTGCCCTTCATATATGGATAGATAGAAGAAATAGAAAACAGGATAGATATAAGGAATAGGTGCACAGAAACCACAAGGTTCCTAGTTCGATACCGGCCCTCGCCAAATCAGCGTATAAATAGCACAGGGAACTGCGTGGTAAAGTAAGGAGCTGATGATAGGTGTAACGCTCCACCTCAGACGCAAAAAACAATCTCCTTGGTCTAGAACTAGTGAAAGGGGATAGACTCCCTCGCTGATTGGCTGATACCGACTTTAGGCCACTCCGACGACTTTAATTTTAAAGAATCAAACAATGGACTTCTTACAAGTTTTTGGAGTTACTAGCTGTCACTCGGACATTTATCTTTTTATTATTTATGTTGGGAGCTAAAATTTGAGGCAAAGCCGAGCTTCAGATACGCTTATATTAATATATTTACTAAAAACATTTAAGTCGCCAAATTTCTTACAACAAAGAAAAATAGTATTTATAAAATCTACATTTTTAAACATATCACAGCATATAAATCCTTACATTCTATTTTATTATGTTTTTTATACAATGCAGTGCTATTTTTATTATTTTGAAAAGTGTAACAAAAAGTGTTGGGGTGGGGCTGGAACGGATTAATGTCATTTCAGTTAAATTCAATGGGGAAAATTGATTTGATATATGAGGAAATTACATGGTTGGTTAGATTACTTTATCAAAAGACCCGACAAAATGTCATTTTCTAAGATCAATTGAGTTTGACACAAGGCTAGGGCGCTTAGTTGTAATCACACAATTGTCTACTAACCTAGCTTGGTGAGTATTACAGCGCACATGGAACCCGTTATAAAACTAAGGATAACTTAGGGTTGGTACTAAGCCTCTAGTATGGGGTACCTGCTGAAGATCAAATTCACTAATCAGTAGCGATTGATTTGTAGCTTGTTAACCATTACACACCAACAAGGTGGAGAGATAAAATTGTGAACTTTTCTGGTCAGGCGTGGCAGAGGCTGAAACGATCAAGATAATCATGGAAGGAATTGTTGGTTGGTTTTACGGCATATCAACCCATTACGGATTATTTAATGCCGAATCAAGTCATTTTGATATAAGGTTGCTTAAATGGTCACTTATTTAAGTATTGAACAGCTCGTCGACGGGGATCTAGCAGAAACCGGTGCTTTCAACTAGAGGAAGGAATTGGGAAAAAAAAAATTTGACCAGTACTCAAAATAACTATTGCTTTGTTGCTGCTACGGCTGCTGCTGCTGTTTCTGATGAGAGTGAACATTATTATTAATTTGTTTATGGCTTTTATTGGAACTTTCACAACGTGGATATTTACCCAACCCGTTTGTCACGGGTAATGTGTGACACGAGGTCACTCTGCTTATAAATTGACCTTGTGTCAATTGACCTGTCGATCGATGAGATTGGTAAATACACATATTAATATTTGAAAAGTGTTTTCAAGGTCAAAATTATGATGCCTGGTATTCAAGAGCAGTGTTCGATCCCAAGTAAAGTCAAAAGCAGGACGGACACAGTTCTATACAAACCGTGGCCTTAAGTGTGAGACACCCAGTTAGAATCGAATTCATTAATAATGGTTTGTAAACCTATCTCAATAACCATTATAATGCACAAGACGAGTTGATGATTGTTGATTAGTTTAGTTTGGCACAAGGTCAAAGATTTACGGTGCTTCATTCCTTTCTAAATAGAAGCAATAATCTAATCATAGGAACCCAACATCTTTACAAGTTATCTAGGATCAAGACCAGGATGTGACACAAAGTCAATTTTAAGCGAAGCACATTGATTGATTGTGTAAAGTTTTAAGTGCCATCCTTGGCCAGTTGAAATAGGACTTAAAGAACGTCCTATGTTATGGAATCCTTTGGTGATCCTTTAGTAATCGTAGAAGTCCTATCCCGCGTATTGGTAATGGTCCAGTGATTTGGTCCTATGTCCCTCGTCAAAGAACGCTGCAGTAATTATGACCAGTAGGGTGGGTTAAGTATTGTATCAGCCTCAGAGTACTGTCAGTGATTGGCCAAGGAATAGATCAAATGATCTCGCCTAGTCTATAAGTATGGCGGGGATTTAACACACATAAAAAAAACAACAGATTGATTGATTGGTTTTAACGGCATAGGATTATTCATAACTTGAGGTTAGGGAATTGTATTCATTGAACAGTCATATTTACATTTTTTGTGTAGTTGTTTTTTTAGACTTTTTTTTTCACAGGTGCAATTGAATACGAATATTTTAAAACATTTATCTGACCCATAAATCGAACCATAACAGGTACTACCACTTCGGGTCAGACCTGGGTGTAAGGGCAATGGACTGGTACCCAACACAATCCAGATCTCAACTGGGACTTACAATAAGAGGCAGTTTAGAGTCATATCCAGAATATGACCTTTGGTGGTTTTACTCTTCTTGTGTAATGAAAGAGAAAGAAATGAATGAGTAGGAAGTGACTAAAAGAAAGAAAGAAGAAAAAACTGAAATAAAATTTGTGAATTAAAGAAAACAAAGAAAGGATAAAAATAATATTAACCCAATCTTTTTTTACTCTTATTTATACTTATTCCTTGCAAATTTGGTTTAGTCTGGTACACAGGCTCTAGATAACTTTCAATACATACTTTTCTAAAAATGTTGCCAACGTCCATTCAAATAGCAGTTTCTCCTTACTGACGTTACTCCATTTCCTTTATTGCATCAGTTTTGAAAGTATTGCTGGTACACGTAGTGGACCAATAATGTACCAAACGTCTGTAGTATAATATAATACAAACGTGTACAGCAATGATAAATTGACTGTGTTACATATTGGTAAATATTTGGTGCACATATTTATCTGTGATTTATTCATGATCTGTATCTATTTCCTACAATATGGTATAATAGCAATATATAAGATAAAACATGATTTGTAATAGGCTGTATATATATATATATATATATATATATATATATATATATATATATATATATACCGCCGACACAAGTGGAGTACAATTTGTTTGAATTCGGAATTTGTTAGTCTCCTAGTCTGGTTGCCTTGCCAAGTTAAAGAATCAAGTTTCCCAATGATTTACCAAAAGATGGTTGTCGGAAGAGATGGATTCATAAGTTTCCCAAAGGAGTTCGATCCCAAGTAAATTCAAATTGACACTTTTTGGACACCCCCAATAAAATGTCCACTATGGTGGTCATTTGACATAGTTGAGAGTATTAACTCGATATGCGAATCTAAGTCTGACCCACCGCAATTTAATCGTGGAAATTTCAGCTGATTAAGCCAAAATGTCATTGTCATTGTTCTACAATTTCGGCTGAAAAGAAATCTTGAAAAATCGAGCGAATAAAAGAAAATGAAGCGAATAAAAGAGAAGAAAGATGATCTGAAAGATTTGTTTCTTGTTAGATATCATTGGTCATCAATATTGGTCACCCAACAACGACGTTGGTATTTTTATTTGTTTGTTTCTAGGTTTGTATTTATTTCTTTAGCTAAAAGGACTCACTGAAATTACAAGCATGAGACGATTAACCTGTGAAAATTCACCCAACTGAAACCAGTGGTGATACGATAGTTTTCAAACTCGACAAAGTGTGGAGTCATCTTTTTTGTTGCTAGGTTTCCTTTAACCTGGAGTGAGAGTACCGGCTTCGATCCTATATATGAGTCAAATAAAATATTAGTATTAGATCAGAGTACTTGAAACTATTATATTATTATTATATTATTATTATTATTATTATTATATTATTATTATTATTATTATTTATCCGAGTTTTTCACACTGCATTAGCCGGTGGTTCATAGGAGGCTGAGTGACAGGTCTGCTAGGAGGACTTTTGTGTATTCTAGCCGATTTGAAATGCTGTAGTTTGGATGGTTTCGATTCTCATTTTTATTATTATTATTATTTATTATTTCACTCCAGTTTAAACTAGTGGTGTTCACTGGAGTCTGTGTGACAGCAGGTTTCCGGAAAGTCTTCTGAATGTTATAACTAATATTAACAATCCTGTTCTCTGGATGTTTCGATTCCAGTTCCTCTGGTCTTTTTCTAAAACCTTAGGGACCATTCCAAGGGAACCATCTACAATTTGTATCACAGTCCCCCTCATGTTCAACAGTTGTTGTTTTTTTTTTTTTTTTTCAGTTTGAAGATCCGTATTTATTTCTGTAACTAAAAAGACTCTTCGCTGATTTTACATGCATGACGATTAATGAGAGAAAATTCTCCCAACATTGAACGTCCTGTCATACGGCACAAAACTTCCTCAGTGTTGGTGCTCTGAGGAATACATCATCACCCAATAGTTGCCATTACTCCAAGATTCACACTGACCCGGAGCGGCAATACCTGTTAAGGTACCATCTATTTCCTTAAAAATCATTATCATTATTTGATAGGAATACTTCAAAGAATATTTATGAGCCAAATCATTATTATTAAATCCTGTTGGTGTGACTACAATATTCTGATTGTATTCCCTGCAGAGGTGAAAGAAAAACAAAAATGATGATCTGTATTACACTAAATTGTATTCATTAGCATATAATTATTAGAACGGTCCAAAAAAGCAGCTTCGAAAAAAGACTGGAGGATCTAGAAATCAGAGAAAGAATTGAGACCATCCAGACTTCTGCATTGCTGCAATCGGCGAGAATACTCAGAAGAGTCCTGGAGACCAGAGGAGACTTGTTTTCATCTAGACTCTAGTGAAATACCATCAACTAACGCGATGTGAAAAATTCAAAAGGAATGAAATAATAATAATAATAACTAGCAGATGATAATTTAATTATTACAACGCTTGTTATATTTAATTTTAGAGCTATTGCGAAGAGAGAGAGAGAGAGAGAGAGAGAGAGAGAGAGAGAGAGAGAGAGAGAGAGAGAGAGAGAGAGAGAGAAGAAATAGTCAATTAAGAAGATAAGAAAATACGAATAAGAATACAACTATCAATTTTCGTACAGGTGAAGACATTACACTGAACAAAATGAAACTGCAAAATGTAAAGACGATGGCGATTTGAGCGAGGTACATTCAGTAACTTGGCGATCCGAGTTCAAATCCTGAAGAGACAGTTTGTGTTTCACTGAGCCCATTGAATCCATCTATTCTTTTCCCAACTATGGTAAATAGTGGGACAGACTGGGTTCTTTAGCAGTGGTAAGGCAACTAGTGTAGAAGAAGGAAAACTCTGAATTTAAACTAGTAGTATTCAGTTTACAAATGACCTTGTGTTGCATCCCGTTCGTGGTGGAGGGGCTGGGTAAATGCACACAGTAGCTTAACTGGTAGACTGATTAATTGATTTTAATTGCATGTCAACCCATCTAGGATTATTCTATGCCTAAAGTCTAGAGAGTTACGTACACAGTACGTTTATATCTATATATTTGTGTAGTTGTTCAAGAGTTTTTTGGCTTTTGGCGCACAATTATATATGAAGTATTTCTATCGAATACAAAACAACATTTCACACAGTGGTATGGTTTAAAGTATTCCTATCTAATACAAGTAATTTGACCACAATCGTATGGTTTGAAGTATTCTTATCTAATATAAATAATTTGCATACAGTTTTATAGTTTCAATTATTCTTATCTAATACAAATAATTTGCATACAGTCATATAGTTTCAAGTATTCTTATCTAATACGAATAATTTGCATACATTCGTATTTTTACGCATAGATGGATACCTAACAAATACTAACATTCCGAGTTAAGTGAACCTATGAGTAATGTAAATAAAAGTGTACTCCACACTTTCCAAAAATCTAGAAACGGAGTCTCGCCATCAGATTCAGTTTAGTGTCATCTAGGATACCCTTCTATTTTTTTTTTGGGGGGGGGTATTTTTCTCTGTGTGTTTGTTAATGAGCATCATCAACCAGGTTTCCATTATAGAAGCTTAGATCACACGGCTGGAAGTCTTCTTCCACTGACAATTTGAAGTATTTCCAAATAGAATCTATTTTCGGGGATAAAGTTACCCTGACAACAAATTTGGTTCCCCCATCATGGGAGGTTTTTTAAGCTAATTGGCCTAACTGGAAATGGTGGCCAAAACCCTTGAAAAAATAAACATTTCGAGTTGATGAGGAGGGGTGGGGGCTGAGGTCAGTGACAGAATTAATCGGGAAGCTCCCTCTACATTACCTACCCACCCAACCCCCGCTCATCTTTGGCCCTTCACATGACCGGAGTTTCGTGTCGGTGAGAGCTAATGTTTCAGCCAACATTGTTTTGATAGTGTCGACCGACGGCGCAAGTGACGTACGTAGATCGATTTAAGTTTAATGTCACGAGTCGAGTCTCAAATTTTCGGTTAACTAGCGGATCAAATGTTAAGCTGGAGGGCAAAGGTTTCTCCCCCTAGAGTTTTAAGATTAGCTGGGAAGGTGAAGCTATACCACCACACACATACACACATACACACAGATGCACACACACACACACACACACACACACACACACACACACGAAAAAAGAAATAGAAATTCAATGGGTCAGGTGTTGTCCACCTTGCTTGACTTAACTCCATGAATCAAAAAACAGAAAACTCGCCGAAAAAAGTAAAAAATATCGAAGAGACACACAAAGTTTCGCCTGACTGGATGGAAATCCGATCTCACTGACAATTTATAGCGACAATTCTTACAAGCCGTAGTTGTATTAGTGCTAATGTATGGCTGCACCACTTGAACCCTAACAAAACGCCTATAGAATAAGATAGATGGGAGCTGCTCTAAAGTGCTGCGTGAACAAATCCTGGAGACAGCACGTCACAAGAAGGCAGCTGCACGGCCACTTGCCTCCTATCACACAAACCATCCGAGTAAGACAAACAAGATATGATGGACGCTACTGGAAAAGCAATGACAAATTTATAAGCAACGTTCTCCAGTAGAAGCTAGTATATGTGCACGCCAGTGCGGACCATCCAGCAAAGACTTACATTAACCAGCTCTGTGTGGATACATGATGCTTTAGAGAGGACTTGCCGGGGGCAATGAATGATAAAGACGATTTGCAAGAGATTGTCATGGATATCCATTCTACTAGCATGACATGAAGATGATGATGCTGAGAGGAAACTGATAAAAACAACAGCAATAACAACAAACGAATGAATATCCGGAAAGTCTCCATTGCCGGAACAATGAAAAAGAAAGTTTCTCAAAATAGAACCTGCATTCATTCACTCGATTCCTATTTCCCTGGATTTCGCATTGTGTCTCATTTGAATTGTTTATCTCTGAATATACTCACCCTAAATAAAAAGTGTTATGAATAATCACTAACCCAAGGCCAATTCAGGTTGGTTGGTTGAATTTTACAGCATGTCAACCCTTGCTGGGTTGTTTTATGCCGAAGGCGTTTTGCTTTACTGTTATATACTTGTTCCTCATCGAGTGCATAAACGATATATTATTATTATTATTATTATTATTATTATTATACTAAAGCTGGGTTAATCAACTTTTGCTTCCTAAAGGCTTTTTACTGTTTAGTTTAATGACACGAAAATTATAATAAATTATTCCTTACTTTTAGGATTGAATTCTGTTTGAAAACAATACTGTTTTAATTGGTTCTAATTAGTTGTAATTTGCAATTAAGTCAAAAAACGACCAATCTCTTACTTTACTCTGTGTCTATCTCTCTCTTCCCCTATGTATCTCTTGACTACTTTCTCGTTATATAATGTTAGTTTCTCTGGAAGAGAGAGAGAGAGAGAGAGAGAGAGAGAGAGAGAGAGAGAGAGAGAGAGAGAGAGAGAGAGAGAGAGAGAGAGAGAGACGGGAGAATTTGAAATGTATTTCTATCTTAAATTTCACAACCAGCAACCCGTACCTTAAATGAGGTCAAACATTTCCTTTCTTAGAAAGCTAACAAAATGATTTTAAGGTTTCGTCTGATCGTAATTCTTCTTTTTCTTTAATTTTATTCGCTTTGCTAACTCCCTTTTTCCCGAATCTCAATTATCTACCCAGAGCTGAATGGGTGACCCAATGGATGATGTTTTGTCTAATATATATATATATATATATATATATATATATAAATAATTTGCAAATAAAGAGTTCTTGATATCAAGAATATGAAGAACCCAGACCTTTCGATGGGGCTTAGCATATACCGACTGTGTCCTCATGCAGAGAAGTAAGACCCTCTCAAAAATGTTTTATATATTCTTCCTAAAAGTTATTTTAGATTCTCGACAATATACACTTATTTACTAACCCTTTCGCACGAGTAGGATGTGACACAAGATCAACTTCATAAACCGAATATAACAGGTTTGTATTTTTGAGTTTTTCTCCACCTAGATTAGTTGCTTAACCAAGATTTAAACCTCAAGTCATCCCTACAATTACCCGTAGTTGGGCGGATGATAATTGGCTTCATACATTTCCCAAGGGTATTACCAAAGTGCAATCAGCCTCGTCCTGGATTTGAACTCGGGTCGACGAGTGTCTTTTCAACAACGATAAGTATTACACCACTTGCCTACATAATGATGGAGAAAATTGTTGTATTTAAATATCTATGATATTATCCAAAACCCTGGCATTTTACTGGTATATGAACACCGACCACGAAACCCAGTTAAAAATATCAACGACGTCAACCACCGTGCAATGTCATGTACTGAAAATGTAGAGAAAAGACATTTATCAACCAATTCCCTCAAGAGACAAATCAGTTTATGATACCCATTGACCTGTTTTGTCTTTTATTTTGGTTTTTACTTTTTTTTTGTTCTACTCTAGGTCTTCACTTCTTCTTCTTCTTCTTCTTCTTCTTCTTCTTCTTCTTCTTCTTCTTCTTCTTCTTCTTTTCTTCTTCTTCTTCTTCTATTCACCACCCTTCTTCTTCTTCTTCTTCTTTCTTTATTCACCACCCTTCTTCTTCTTCTTCTTCTTTCTTCTTCTTCTTTCTTCTTTTCTTCTTCTTCTTCTTCTTCTTCTTCTTCTTCTTCTTCTTTTCTTCTTCTTTCTTCTTCTTCTTCTTCTTCTTCTTCTTCTTCTTCTTCTTCTTTCTTCTTCTTCTTCTTCTTCTTCTTTTTTTCTTCTTTTCTTCTTCTCCTTTATTCACCACCCTTCTTCTTCTTCTTCTTCTTCTTCTTCTTCTTCTTCTTCTTTCTTCTTTCTTCTTTCTTCTTCTTCTTCTTCTTCTTTATTCACCACCCTTCTTCTTCTTCTTCTTCTT